>CM069869.1:30047623-30647623 GCA_036172665.1 Prosopocoilus inquinatus
TAAGAATGATGAACAGATAAAATAGCGACATCTTACGATCGCTTTTTGACCTGACATTGCAGCGATCGTAAGATGTCGCTATTTTATCTGTTCATCATTCTTACATCGCAATTGCGAATAAATTGGGCAAGTCGTTTTTGGTCTGCAGTGGGAATGTCGAGCTAGTCTCTGCTGAAGAAGCCCCAAGCAGGGCTGAAACAGCTGTCCAGAGGCTGCTCGAGGTTTTCACTGCAATCAAAAACGGATTTGCACAAAAATTTTTCTAAAAACTTTCATTATGCTTTGACAGCAAGCATGGCCGCCTTGCATGGGGGACTTATTAGGAGCAAATCCCGCTTCAATTTGTCTATCCTACTGCAATGTCAGGTTAAAAAGCGATCGTAAGATGTCGCTATTTTATCTATTCATCTCTTACATCGCAATTGCGAATAAATTGGACAAGTCGTTTTTGGTCTGCAGTGGGAATGTCGAGCTACGTCTCTGCTGAAGAAGCCCCAAGCAGGGCTGAAACAGCTGTCCAGAGGCTGCTCGAGGTTTTCACTGCAATCAAAAACGATTTGCACAAAAAATTTTATTAAAATTTAGGTTATATGTAATACTGGCCAACTTCTACCAGGTACAAACAGCGTTGCCAGCAGTAAGACAATAAAAAAATAGATAAAAACCAATGATGTAATAAGGTTAGATGGAGTCTAGCAACATTTTGAATAGGACTGCATCGGCTTTAACATTAGAGAGAGAAAGATAATATGAGCATCCCCTAAGAGTAACAAAGATCAGAAATGGGCGATACCACGTGGTTTGGGGCAAATGAAAGCTTAGTTCAGATGCATCCGGATACGCAAAAAACTAGCCAAACAAAAAAAATTGCAATAAATATTTTGCATATTCCGAATGCATCTCAACTAAACTTAATGCTTTTAGAAAAATTTTGTGCAAATCGTTTTTGATTGCAGTGAGAACCTCGAGCAGCCTCTGGACAGCTGTTTCCGCCCTGCTTGGGGCTTCTTCAGCAGAAACGTAGCTCGACATTCCCACTGCAGACCAAAAACGACTTGCCCAATTTATTCGCAAATGCGATGTAAGAATGATGAACATATAAAATAGCGACATCTTACTATCGCTATGTTCATCATTCTTACATCGTAATTGCGAATAAATTGGGCAAGTCGTCAAAAAGCTATAGTAAGATGTCGCTATTTTATATGTTTAAGCTTAATGCGTTTGCAAACACCGTTGCCATGGCGAGTAAGTGGTTGAATGGCGAATTGTCAAAAATTAATGAACTTCGTAATTTATAGTTCATATTCCAATTTTAAATTAAACTATCGAATCTATTTTTACAATTTGCACATGCGTGTAATACGAAATATAGTCAATATTTTAAGTAATTTTAAAATGCGTCTACCCTCTCTGTGGATCGATACATTTACATCTTTTTGTCGCATATTTATGTAATCATCAGCGAAACAAGTAGGTATTCTACATTTTATTAACGCGTTTATTGAAATATTATAATAAAAGATATTTAAGAAACTTGCTTAACTTTTTAGAGTAAAATAGTCACGTACATAAAATTAAAAATCTAATAAAATGACATTCAAAATCAATTTAAAACATCCCGTGAAAACTAGAAGCGAAATCGATGGATGTTGAACTTTAATTAAATAATAAACAGAAACTTGATAAGTCGCTTCAAATAACTTAAAATCGAGAAAACGATCCCACGAAATCCAATTTGAAAACTAATGGACTAAACGCACAGACAACGAATGTTTTCACGTTTTGACATTGTCAAACTAATTTTGACGTTTTGCCCCAACCCAGCTGATCGAGGCTAGTTTTTTCTCTTTTTAATGTTCGTCACGATACCTCTCACTCTACATTCCATCCAACCCATACCAGATCATTGATAAAAACTAAATACCTGCACCAGGAAAAAAGTACTGACTATAGACAAAATGTATACCGCTATGTATTTAGATCGCCAAGTATTTTATCTTACCAATTTAAATTATCTATCTTACTTAACGAAATATTAGCAGCAATGCATATCTAATTTAAAGTCATTTGAAAAAACAGTATTTTGATAATTAGGTAGATAGGTACTTGTACCTAATGCACCTAATTCAAAGAAAATGCGATTTCGACCTGCAAATTTGTAAAGTTGAAATAAATTCAACGTCTGGGTTGAATTTCAGTCTGTGTACTGCAAATTAGCTGTAAAACCTTAAACTAGTGATTAAAACATATTTAGAGTCGCTTGGTGCAATAACATTAGCAAAATAAACGTTTCATTTCCAAAGATCAGATTTTGAGGTTATGTCATATTATTAGTATTATTCATACCCTACCGCTCTTAGCCCCGATTTTGACTCTTAGGGTTGGTTTTTAACGTCCTGCAGAGCTATTTTACGCGTTTATTTGGTTTCATATTCGACAGGAAGCAGTTCTCTGTGAAGGCATTTCGTCCAAAATCACGTCAACTTCATTATGAACTGGCCTAACTTTAAAGTGAACGGTCGTACGTTTGTAACTAAGACGATCCTTCATGAATTGTCGCAGTTTGACGGATTCTTTTCATAAAAAGTCTACTTTCGCTTTACCATTAGCATTTCGTCCAAAATCATGTCGACTTCGTTATGAGCTGGCCTGATTTTAAAGTGAACGGTCGTACGTTTGCAACTGCGATGATCCTTCATGAATTGTCGCAGTTTGATGGATTATTTTCTTAAGAATTCAACTTTCGCTTTACCCGTATAACGTGGCCATTGGGATAATGAATATTTACTGTATGACAACCGTACTTTCAAATTTACGAAAAGGTCCCCCCACATTCGAGGAAAATACGACTTCGATCTGCAAATTTGTAAAGCTGAAATAATTCAACGTCTCGGTTGAATTTCAGTCTGTGTACTGCAAATTCGCTGTAAAACCTGAAACTAGTGAATAAAACATATTTAGAGTCGCTTGGTGCACTACCATTAGCAAAATAAACGTTTCATTTCCAAATATCAGATTTGAGGTTATGTCATATTATTATTATTGTTCATATCCTACCGCTCTTAGCCCCGATTTTGACTCTTAGGGTCGGTGTCTTAGTGCGTGCTGCTTATTATTATTACTAATGGCCAGCTGCTCGTAGGCCGTATTTTGACTCTTAAGCCGTCTTTAGACTGTCGAATTCTTGTCACACATTTGTGAGTAAGAGATATGCTATCACAGTGAATGTTGATTGGTTGAATTGGCACATCTCACTCTGTCCCTAACAAATTTTGTGATAAGTAATTTGACCGTCTAAAGCGGGCATTAGGGTATTTATGACCAGTTACACCAAACACTTAAGCTGAGCTTATATTTAAGCATTGCTTATAATGTGACATAGGAAATTAGACAAAATTGTGTACGCCGTATTCTAATTGGTGCTTAATTTTACCTAACCTTAAAGTGTTTGATGCAACTGGCCATTAGAGTCGCCTGGCGTAATAACATTAGCGAAAAGACGCCTTGCATTGTGTGTACTCTAAGAAAATTAATAAAAATGTATAGGGGATGAGTTTTTATTTTATATTGTATAATATATATATTTACTTAATGCAGAAGAATTATTTTATGAGGTAAAAAAAAACTGTTGAGATAAAACTGCGTCAGACTGAACTGAATTGCAATGAAAACGAACTCAGCCTAAACGTTAATGCTGAAATCGTTTTTGAAACAAAAGATTAAAAAGGGAAATGAGATTTGTAAGTAATGTAGAGATTCCAACCCTCGTCCATGTTCGACGTAGGCAGTATTAGTACTCATTGCGTTATCGAGTTCTAATACGAACAAATACGATTTATGGCGGCATCAAGTAATCACAATCACATCCATTCCGTTTTACGGTAATTAAGGAATGGGGAGAAAAAAAAACGCAAATCGCAGTTTGTGGGAAAAAAAGAGCTCGTCGAACTATCAACGACACGAAATTACGCGAGCTAAGTTCGACTTGAAAACTTTTTCCTTACGGCCTTTAAAGTGCACTCACAGAATCTGTTCATTGTTACATCGGTTGACTCGTTTTATACGCGTAGTTTCTAGGCTTTGTATTACGGTGTCAATGTTATTCATTCCAAAGTTACCGAAGTTTCCGTTATTTAAGAGTATTTCGTGTAACGGAAGGCGCAAGGAACACGGTAAAGGTAACCAGGTTCGGTTACGTTTTGCATCCCTGATTGTAATCTGCAATTAAAACAATTAACTGCAATTAAATATCAATCAACTAATTTTTTAAAGAATTCATTAATTAATTTTAACAAATTGGAAACATTATTTATTCGTAAATTCTTTTTTTCCGTTATGTGGTATTTTCTAATGCGTTTCTTTCCTTTTATTCAATTTTCTCACTGTAAAAGAAAAAAAAATATTTTAATCTCTATGAATTGGAAATGACAATTAAATTAATTGTTAATCGTGAATTTCTACGATTTCAATAATTAATTCATTAATTAATATTAAATATAATTTAATTGTGCTCAACACTGGATTTCACTTACGTATATAAATGCAGTGTTTCAAGCCGAACCTACTCTTTCTAATATAATGCCTGGCCAACAACGCAAAGACCCCTGGCGAAGAGTAGCGGTACCAAGCGAAGCCCCGCCCATAATCCATTTTACGACGTACTATCCGACTAGTCGTAAGAAATATTCGTCGGCTTATTTATGATTCTTAGACCCTCTTAGGCCCGAGACCGTACTGGCCTAAGAGGGTAAATTCATCATGATATTTGGCCGTAAAGAAGAGTTCATAATAATAATAATAATAATAATAATAACTTTATTTGAATAATTTAGAATATACAAAATTAATATATGATATTAGCTAAATTAAATTACATTATATTAAATTACCCAAATCACAAGGTAAGATTCAGCTGGCCGTTAAATGCCTCTGCTTTTAAATCTACACCTTGATTTCAACTGAAGTTTTCACTTTATAAAATTGCCTACTCTAAAATAACTAATTAATAAAACAAAAAAAAAAACAAGTAAATAACAAATATCAATTCCTATTTGAGCACCCACCATCCGTTATGCCGTCGTAATGATATAACGAAACGATGATGTAACGAAAAGTTCTTCAAAATATTTTGCTTTGAATGCCTTAGTAGAAGTACAAGAATACTCATATAATTTCTTGTAAGATTTGTATATATGAAATGAGAATGATCGCTGGAAAAGAGAGGTCCTAAATTTTGGAGGAGAAATCTAGTTGACAAATTGTGAACTTCACATCTGAACTTAATCTTGCTATGCAAATAAACAGATTCATCGGATTTTAAAATTTTATGATACAAACACAAAGTCTGCAGTTATCTGCGATTCTCCATTGTCAACCATCCAATATGTTTTAATTTATGTGAAATTCTTTCGTATTTCCGAATGCCAAAAACATACCATAAACAAGCGTTTTCAGTCGTGCAACTGTGGCCTGATCCGAATCCTGATTGAAATAATGGAAGGATGTTATTCTTGGTTATATAATTGCTTAATTACTGGTAGAACATTTATCGGTCGAAGGTCTTTATAGTCAACAGGCTGATTTACTTTTGGCAAAGGTTTAACAAGTGCAAGTTTGCAACAAAAAGGTGTAACACTATCAGTAATGCACGAGTTAATTATATGTGTTAAATATGGAAATATAATCGGGGAACATAATTTAAGCATTGCAATATTTATTTCATCACACCCATTTATAAATTTCAATACTTCCCAATTGTCTACTATGAAATTCAAAATTATTATTTATTATTATTACTTAGTCTTTCGGGGTACAAGTTAAGATTAACAACAGGATACTACTAACAAAAAATTCATTTATAGCATTTACATTTGCTAAATGAGCAGGCACTTCTTTAATTTTAGATTTACCCAATTGAAGGTAATTTATACTATTCCAAAATTATTTATTACTTTTTTTTAATGTTGAAATGTAGTTGAGATAGGCTTTTTTTTTCTTTTTTGAACATTAATGTTATAAGATTTCTTAATGACTTGTAATAATTCCAGTGACTAGTCAATTTTGTTCGTCTAAATCTTGCTTTAGCCTTATTTCTTAGATTCATTAGTAGTTTTAAATTATCTATTAACCATGCTAAATATGGTTTATTAAATCTAAATTCCTTGATAGGGGCAATGTTTTTAAGTTACACATTAAGGAATTGTAATTTACCGTTTAAATCATCAATGTAAAATATTCTTTGAAAGAGAATGCATCTTAAGTCTGAATAGAATTCATCTAAATTAATTCGTTTGAAGTTCCTGTAATATTTAGGAGAACATTGTTCCTGAGAGGAAATAACACTGACCATAACACAAATAACTAAGTCGTGATCAGAGAAAGGGCATTATATAATATCGGAATTAAGTACTGTTTCCTTTTCAAATGAAATAATTAAATCAATCAAAGAGGTTGTTGTACCCGTAACCTTTGTAGGGCAATCAATAATTTGATAACCATCCAATGATTCCAAAATATCTTCCAATAGAATTGTTGCTGGGTTTTCAAATTCACTTAAAAATCTCATGCAATCAGTGTTAGGTGGACGGTATAGTGTACCAATAATTATTTTATGCTTATGAAAATTGAGTTCAACCCACAACTGTTCCACACTACTGTTCCGTTCAATTACAGAAAATGTATCGAACTACGTAGGTAAATGCCAACACCTCCGTCTCTCCAATCTAAGCGATCATTCTTTAAAAAGGTATAACCATTAATTGTGTCAAGTTCAGAAGAGATTGTTTCGTTCAGCCAAGTCTCCGAAAGGCATAAAATATCAGTACCATATTGAAAGATTAAAGTTTCTAAATCAAATAATTTTGGAACTAATGATCTAATATTAAGGTGTGCTATTTTAATAAATTTACTACCTATCAAATTCAATCATCACTACGGCAAACAGATAGTACTATATTTATTGAAGAAATGCTCAAATATTGCAAAGTAAATATAAACTCTCGGAACAAAAAGAAAAGAAAAACAAAACCTCCTACAAATCAAGCAGATGATCGAAGGGTGACATTACTGCAAACTTGATAAATAAAATGTTTATAATCATTTATAGACGTAATTTTTTAAATAGAAGTTTCATGCTTAACAAAGATATTCCCGTTATATGTAAATACATTTTTGATAGTGATTTTTTTTTATTAAATCTTTCAGTATAATCACTCGGTCTTTTGTTAAAATAGTTTTTTTTTTAATATTATAAACCGTATCTTTCACAGTTCTTCTACAAAATCTGACGATTGTCGGCCTGCATTTACTTTCTATGTCCGCCAGGCGGTAGCAGCAATCTACATCTTTGGAGTACAAAATTCAGCTTCTCTTAACAAAACTTTGTAACCGTTTCCAGGACATTTTCATTGGGTTTTTATTCCAGACCAAAAATCCTTATATTATTTCGTTTGGAGTATTGCTCTTGCTGTTCAAGGTAGTTGGTAGACTCTTCAATTTTAATTTCTGCGGCACGTAATTTATTCTCAAGTGCACCTTGCACTCGTACTCTTGCATCCTCTTATCAAGATCTTGTTGGATTTTAGCACTTATAGCGGAGAGTATTTTATCAATAAATTTATCCTTACACATTATTTTTTCTACCACTTTCTGCACCAGTATTTCATCGCGGTCTTCATTATTAGATCGGAGCACCCTATCTAAACCTTTGCTAGCCATTTTAACTAAATTAACTTGAGTATAATTGACTGTTAATGAATTTTTAGTTGCAGCAACAAATCACACGTTTACTCTTGGCGGGCGCACATTATAATCGATATTTATTATTATTATTATTGATATTTCAAATATCTATAGTATCGATACTATTGATATTATCTTAGAAAAATTTTGTGCAAATCGTTTTTGATTGCAGTGAGAACCTCGAGCAGCCTCTGGACAGCTGTTTCAGCCCTGCTTGGGGCTTCTTCAGCAGAAACGTAGCTCGACATTCCCACTGCAGACCAAAAACGACTTGCCCAACTTATTCGCAATTGCGATGTAAGAATGATGAACATATAAAATAGCGATATCTTACTATTGCTTTTTGACCTAACATTGCAGTAGGATAGACAAATTGAAGCGGGAAAAAAAAAAAAAATTTTTTTTCTAAAATCTTTCATTATGCTTTGACAGCAAGCATGGCCGCCTTGCATGG
Organism: Prosopocoilus inquinatus; assembly: GCA_036172665.1. Lineage (NCBI taxonomy): Eukaryota > Metazoa > Arthropoda > Insecta > Coleoptera > Lucanidae > Prosopocoilus > Prosopocoilus inquinatus. The sequence goes on from CM069869.1 coordinate 30,055,821, forward strand.
GGGACTCATTAGGAGCAAATCCCGCTTCAATTTGTCTATCCTACTGCAATGTTAGGTCAAAAAGCGATAGTAAGATGTCGCTATTTTATATGTTCATCATTCTTACATCGCATTTGCGAATAAATTGGGCAAGTCGTTTTTGGTCTGCAGTGGGAATGTCGAGCTACGTTTCTGCTGAAGAAGCCCCAAGCAGGGCTGAAACAGCTGTCCAGAGGCTGCTCGAGGTTCTCACTGCAATCAAAAACGATTTGCACAAAATTTTTCTAAAATCTTTCATTATGCTTTGACAGCAAGCATGGCCGCCTTGCATGGGGGACTCATTAGGAGCAAATCCCGCTTCAATTTGTCTATCCTACTGCAATGTTAGGTCAAAAAGCGATAGTAAGATGTCGCTATTTTATATGTTCATTGATATTATCGGTATTATCGATATTATCGACATTATCGGTATTATTTTTTTTATTTTATTATTATTTTATTTATTTTTTATCGTGATACTTGTAATATTAACTAATTTGTTTCTTAAAGACAACATGCTAAAATATCTTGTTTTTTCTTTTGAAATGGAATGGAATGCAAAAAGCTGGTCCGTAGTTTTTTGAATTTAGATGTATTTTGCAACAAAATACTTTCTTTTCACAGAGGATACAGTTTTATTCTGTAAACTCTGAAAGAAATCTATTGCGTCGTAACTATAGTTTCGACATAATACTGCAATATTTAAACTATGATTCCTTTCACTTGAATGTTAAGGGTATATCATAAAGCGGCTTATTTTAATGTTCCCGGATAATTATATACAGTGCCGTAGCTAGGGTTTCTGGTGCCCAGGGTACGATTCTGATTCTGCTCCCTCAAGAATTTCGTCAAACATATCACAGTTATGCCCGATTTCTTCACCTCCTGATAAATTTATCTGCCAGGTAGTATCCTCTGAAAGTATTATCGATACAATGGTTTCCAAGGATAATATCTGGCAGATAAACTTATCAGGAAGTAAAGAAATCGAGCATTAAACAATCATATTCATCAATCGCACAGGATACCAATTTTTATGGACATTTACACAGCGAAAAATTTTACGGAGTTAAATTCATTCCCTCCGTGATTTGCAAGCTAAAACCTGATGTTTTGTTAGTTCTACCTAAAAATGTTTACATTATCCACTTTTTCGGATAAACTATATCCACCTGAAATAGTTAAAATTAAGATGCAATTATTTGACTCTGACGAAATGAAAAACTCCACCATAATTAGTTAAGTACTATAAGTATTATACACAAAGTAGAAGTATTTACCGAAATTTGTCAAACACTTTTATATAAAGAGTTACATTTAGTTATATAACTTATAATAAAGAGCAAATTACCTACTTTACCTCCTTCTTAGAGTAAAAAATTACTTCCCTAAATCTAATACCTTTCGAGGATGGTCTTGAGGGAATTACCACAAAGAGTTAAAAGGTAGTTTCATTAGGACCATCATTTTTTCCTGTGTATGCAAATCTAAAATAAAATCGATTACTATTACAAAAATACAAGCCTAAAATTTATTTTATTTACAATCAAAGAAACAGAACAAACAAAAACAAATGGCTGTTTAGTTTTCGATATTTTTAACTGTTTTCATCTTTTTAACGAAACATCAGCTTTTTATCACCGCAACATCACAGATGTCTGCGCTTTGAAAAAATTCTTTTCTGGCTATCGATACAGTTTACCGCGAACAGCCTGTAGACATGATTTTTTTTCTTTATTTCGATCTGTAGGCGCTACTACTTCTGTGACATTATACTGACCAAAGTGAAGGAAAAAGTTCAAATTAAAGGTATATAAAAACAGCTATTTTGCTATGTTAAGCTAAACATAGAAATAATAATCGGGTCAATCCATATGAAGTGATCTAATGAAGGTTGCATTTTGAATATTTTTATTTTTTTTATATATTATTGTCATATGTACTGGGAATAGAAAAATGGTGTTATAAATTTTTATCTCAGACCATTTGTTTGTGGCGGCCATTTTTGTTTTATAACTCGCACCAGTTAGGGAGTTTGCACACGTTAAAGTAAATTTATTTTTCTTCGGACTGGCACTGCAACAAATACCATTTCATTCAGCATTCAGCATGAGAGGGTGGTATATCACAGTTGATTTTTTAATTACAATTACATACAAGGATATTCACGGTGAATAGCGTATCAGAATATATTGGAAACTACCTCTTACTTGCTGAAAATTTGTACATGGCAATAATCGCTGAAGATCTATTTAAATAATATAAAATCAGTCACTTTCCAACTTTCCAATTTTAAATAGATCATCCCGTATATTATTACATCTTTGAATTCCTCATTGAATTCGTATTCGCATACATCAAGGCTAAAATGTATTGCTTTGATGATATTCAATTTTTTCTAAAAATGTTAGGGATTGCAGTGGTCACAATAAATGGGAATATTTCAAAAACCAAAAAAACACAGATAATTGCACTATTCTCTGTTTGATCATAAAGGTGGGATAACACTCTTCTGATAAAAGTTAAACCGTATACTTTACAAAGAGATTACAGAGAATTCACAGGAGTTGACAGTTTTCAACAATGAATACCTCAATTTTTTTTAACTTTTTTCTGTAACATCTGATGCAAAAAATATTTTCTTTCGATTTTGTATAAGCAATGATATCGCTACCTTTAATGGTTTTCAAGATATTTATGCATAATTTATTTCTTGTTAAGTACTGACGTTATAGAGATTTGATTTTTTAATTTCTTGTCCATCCAATTGTTCAAATGCGTTTCTGTCCTTTCGTTCCAGATTCTTTATAGTAGTTACAAGAGTCTTTAATTTACTCCGTAAATTAAAATCTACTGGAGTTAGGTCGGGTGATCTTGGAGGCCAAACACATTGATCATCGCATTCTATTAAACGATCTTCAAACATTTCCGCCAGCATTACAAAAGTTCTTATTAGTAAATAAATAGTATTTTAAACAAAAAATCTGAAAGATTAAGTTAAGCATTCTGTTTATAATAAGAAATTGCATATTTATGGTGTCAGTATTTAACAAGAAATCAATTTGTAACGGAAACATCTTGAAAATTATTAGAGATAACCATTATATGGTTTATACAAAATATAAAGAAAATTATTTTGCATCAGATGCCATAGAAAAAAGTCAATGGTTATATATAAAAAGATTAAGTTATTCGTAGTTGAAAACTATCAATTTCTGTGGATCCCCTGTAAGCTCCTTGTAAAGCATACTATTTATCCTTTACCAGAAAAGTGTTACTTCATTTCTGTGTCCAAATAGAGAAAAGTACAATTCTCTATCTTTTTTAGTTTTCGAAATATTCCAATTTATTATTATTTATTGTATTATCGCCAAAATTTTTAGAAAACATAGAATATTGTGAAAACAGCACGTTTTAGCTATAGCGTATGTGAATAAAACTGAATACCGATTTCAAAAATTTAATAATATATTGGGTGTTCCATTTAAAATAAGAAAGTTAGTATTGGCTTCCGGTACGACCGTAAGTACCTAAGACTGATTTTATATTATTTGAATAGTTCGTTATCGATTAATACCATATACAAAATTTCAGCGCCCTATAAGCTTAGTTTCCAATAGAATCTAATAGGCCACTCACTGCGAATATTCCTGTATACTACTGCATACACAAAGCTAAGTTACAACACTGATAAATGTGTCCTTTCATTTTTATGACTTTTTTTAAATTAATAATTTGCAATTTTTTCAAAGTTTAAAATTAAAATTAATTGTTCCAAATATTCTCTGCGAAATATTTCGTGTAAATCTTTTTTAAGTTTCTGCTTGTGTCTCAAATATTTTCTCATACTGTTGGCTTCTATATTTGTATAGAGCTGGGATTATATGCAAGTTGAAATAAAGAAAATATGCGCATATACAATCAGTCCGGATTTCTTTGGGACAGCATGGGTAACTTTTGACGGATTTCGTAAGGACAGCATGGGTAACTTTTGTATTTGAAGATATAGAGAGATGGTTAAATTAGCAAAAACGTGCTTCGAGTGTTCGTTGAGAATTCACTTTCAAATATTACTTGTCATAGCCAACTTGATTAAAATTTCACAAAAATCAAAATCCCCTAATTTCTTTGATTTGCCGTAACTTTTTTCTTAATTAAAATAATGAGATGCAATTTGAACTAATTAATTTAAGTACCTATATAATCATAGTTGCACATTACTTTTCTCAATCAACTGCATGTTTAGTTTGAGTTCTTTAAACTTGTTAAATGGTATTACGTTACGTTGCGTTCCTGAAACTAATTTTGTAAATATAGATTTATCATTAATGATTAATTTCACTGTAATGCTTTGAAAATATGTATTCCCATACACTATTTCCATTTTCGATTTCTAACTTTCTAATAAAAATGATTTTCGTTCGTTTGAAACCATTCTGGCCACTATTTTAAAAATATATTACCGTTTGTTATCACGGTTTGTCTTGAAAGCGGTGGAGAATGGCAATGTCAGGTCAAAAAGCGATCGTAAGATGTCGCTATTTTATCTGTTCATCACTCTTACATCGCATTTGCGAATAAATTGGGCAAGTCGTTTTTGTTTGCAGTGGGAATGTCGAGCTACGTCTCTGCTGACGAAGCCCCAAGCAGGACTGAAACAGCTGTACAGAGGCTGCTCGATGTTTTCACTGCAATCAAAAACGATTTGCAACAAAATTTTTCAAAAACTTTCATTATGCTTTGACAGCAAGCATGGCCGCCTTGCATGGGGGACTTATTAGGAGTAAATCCGCTTCAATTTGACTACCCTACTGCAATGTCAGGTCAAAAAGCGATCGTAAGATGTCGCTGTTTTATCTGTTTAAAATGTCGGTTAACCGGTCGGGTAGATAGATCACTTACACACTGTGTCATGGATTGGGTTCACAATAGGAAAAGATTTTTTTATTTTAAAGTTTTCGGAAAATAGTCACTCTTTATAAAAGTTTTTGCTTACTAAAACTCCCAAAAATGTTATTTAAAATAATGAATTCCTTTTGATAGCTGAGAAAAATAGAAAATAGCTTTTAAATTTTCATAAAAACTATTCAGGCAAGAATGTTAATTCTAGTTAATTGAATGTCATGGAATTTCAAATTGTTTGCCGTAAAATTCCAAATGAGATGTTTAAAAAGAATTCCTTGTGCGGATAACTGAAAAATTGTTTAAAGAAATTTGATGAAAAAAGTATTGAAAGAAATGAAGTTTATCTTGAGGCTGATGCTGCTATTTTGCCAATGACTTCCATAACACTTCGCGATTATTAAATTATCAACGATTTAAATATTCATTCCAAACAATTTAAAAAGTTTGATATTATGAGAACAAACTTTAATGACACAGGTAGTATCAGTTGACGTGATTTTACTAAAAAAAATTTGATTTTGCGATGGTTTGAAAAAGTCAAAAGAAAATTTTCAATTTTTCTCGGTTATCACCCAGAATTTACCACATTACACCACGCCACCGGGGCCTACATCGAACAGACTAGACTTTTCCAGCGTGGAGAATTCGAGACGGCAGCAAAGGATATAAAATCGGCCGAAGTTGACTCACCAGTCAGTCGAATTCGAACAACGATCGTCGAAGTTAGATTTTAGTGTGTAAATAAATTTGTTACAAATAAATTAGTTTGTAAGCGTTATTAAATTACGGTTAAGTTTTTTACCGAGTGTTTTATTCGTTTAAATAAATAAATTTAAACCCTAGAAACGTAACAGTGGTGTCGGTGTGCGGGTTTGTGCAAATAAATAAACAATTTAAAGTAAATTAAATTTAATCAGATTATTAAATAAGGAAAAAAAAAACAATGGCTACGAGAAAAGTATTGTTGAAAGACTTAAAAGTGACCGCATTAAAAACCGAATTGAAAGAACGAGAGTTAGAAACCTGTGGTTTGAAGGGCGCACTTCAACAGCGTCTCCGATGCGATTTGTTAACAGCTGGTGAAGATCCAGAGACGTTCCTTTTCGAAATTTCGTGTGGTCCCGCCGATTTTAATAAAATCTTGAAGGATGAATTTCGAGAACAATCCAGAAATTTGGACGGAAAGTTTCAAGAACAATCTGGAAATTTCATGGAGGAACTTCGAGAACAATCCAGAAATTTGGACGAGAAGTTTCAAGAACAGTCTGGAAATTTCAAGGACGAACTTCGAGAACAATCCAGAAATTTGGACGAGAAGTTTCTAGAACAATCTGGAAGTTTCAAGGATGAACTTCGAGAACAATCCAGAAATTTGGACGAGAAGTTTCAAGAACAGTCTAGAAATTTAGAGAAGCTTCGAGAACAATCCAGAAATTTAGAGGAGAAGCTTCTAGAACAATCCAGAAATTTAGAGGAGAAGCTTCTAGAACAATCTGGAAATTTCGACAAATTACAAAATAAATTGTTGGAACAATCTAGAGACTTAGACGAGAAATTTCTAGAGCAATCCAGAAATTTCGACGAAACTTCTAGAACAGTCCGGAAATTCGAAGGGTGAATTTCTAAAACAGACGAAATGACTCGAAGATAAACTAGTGGTAAAAATATCGGAAGAAACAAGAAACCTGCAAGAAAATGTGGAAGAAATAATATTCCAGCAGGATAACAAAATCAAAAATCTGGAACAAATCATGGCGGGGTTGCGAGTGTTCGGGGATCAGCCACCAGTAGAAATACTAGAAAATAATGAAACCCGAATTGTGGAAGGACCAGCAGAAAATTCAAAATTGAAAATAAAACCACCAACGTTCGATGGAAAGTCTTCTTGGCCCAACTACTTTAAATAGTTCGAAGCAGCAGCAAAGGCGAACAGATGGACGGCCAGCGAAAAAGCCACTTCGTTAATTGTGGCCTTGAGAGAGGACGCTATCGATGTGCTACAGACGATGCCGCCAGAGAAACAAGAAGACTTCGACAAGCTGGTGAATAGGATGGAAATGCGTTACGGACAGGCCCATTTGACCGAGGTATACCATGCGCAGTTGAGGAATCGCTGTCAGAAATCCAGAGAAAGTCTTCAAGAATTCGAAGCGGACGTAGCGCGTCTGGCCCAGTTGGCATATCCCACAGCTCCTGTTGAATTCCTCAAATGTTTGACGGTGCAGACCTTCATAGATGGAATCCGTGACCCAGACAACCAGCAGGCATTAAGAATGACCCATCCGAAGACATCCAAGAACGCATTGGCTTATGCCTTGGAATTGGTGCGAGCGGCTATGGACTTCCAAGAGGAAGAAGAGGAAGAATCCGCCAACGCCAAGGTGGGATTTGCTAATAAGGGGCAATCCAAGGAATATGCCACCGCCGAGGATGTTCGCCGCATTGTGGAACAGGTCCTCAAGCAGAAGAAGCCGCTGGTGTGTTGAAATTGCCAGGAGGAAGGACATGTTCGTAGGCGATGTCCAAAGCCCAGACAGGATCCAAGAAAGCCACAGTTAAACTAAGCCGGGTCGGTGCAGAGGGGCAAACGTCGACCCGTATTCAAAGGCCCCCAAAGACGAAAGCCAACCAAGTAATATCCCCATGGCAGTTAACCAGCAGTGTCTTCGTGGATGTTACCATTGATGACATTCCTCACACCATGTTATTGGATACGGGTGTGACGAAGACCATCCTAAGACCCGACTTCATTAAGTCATCTGGACGCACCGAATCGACCAAGTGGAGACTGAAAACTGCAACTGGAACATCAGCAACTGTCCACGGTGTAGTAGAGGTTATCATCATCATTGGTTCAACTCCAATAAAACACCGTGCACTGGTGGCAGACATAGAGGATGAGGCAATTTTGGGCATGGACGTCATGTGTGCCCACGGGTTCCAATTGGACTTAAAGCGTGGCGTGATGGTGGACAATAATGAGGAGTTGGTTCTACATCAACGAGGAGACGTGGCCGCTCGAGCAGTCCTCGCTGAAGACGTTGTATTACCCAGCAGGACTAAGGTTATCGTCGACGCAAAACTGGACGGTGTTTTTCAAGATGGGCAAGTCATTATGGTTGAACCTAATACTGATGATCAAAGGATTGGAAGAGGAGTCCTCGTTGGGAAAATGTTGTTGACGGCGAAGAAGGAAGTACCTGTCCGCCTGATGAACGTCAATTGTTTCTCCGTCAATATCAAGAAAGGAACCATCTTGGGAAGCTGCACCATGGTGTCCTCCATCTCCCGCCACCTTGAAGAAAACGTGCCAGAAGCAACAGTCCCAACGAAATTATGGGAAATTATTATGTCAACAGCCCAGGAGTTGACTCCAGACCAGAAGACAAAAGCAAAGAATCTGATCGGCCGCTATCAAGATGTATTCGAGGTAGAAAATGGATCCAAGGGAAGAACTGATGTCGTAAAACACGAAATAGAGACTGGAGAAGAAAGACCTATCCGTCAAGCTCCAAGGCGATTACCGTTGGCGAAGCGTGAGGAAGCGGAACGCATTATTCGCGAGATGGAAAAGGATAATGTGATAGAACCATCAAGCAGCCCGTGGGCGTCACCAGTAGTGCTTGTGAAGAAGAGGGATGGGTCCACCAGGTTCTGTGTAGACTACCGGTTACTCAACAATGTCACTAAAAAGGACAGCTATCGCCTGCCACGGATTGATGATACCCTGGACATCCTGGCCGGCTCAAAGATCTTCTCAACTTTGGACTTAAAGAGTGGATATTGGCAAGTGGAGTTGGCGCCTGAAGATCGAGAAAAGACGGCGTTTTCCATTGGAATGGGTCTGTGACAATTCACAGTGATGCCATTCGGGTTATGTAATGCCCCAGCGACATTCGAGAGGTTAATGGAGACGGTTCTGAAAGGTCTGTCCTGGACAACGTGCATGGTGTACCTTGACGACATAATTGTCGTAGGAAATACGTTCGACGACCACCTGAGGAGTATTCCAGCGGCTTCGCGGAGCTGGACTAAAGCTTAGCCTCAAGAAATGTCACCTGTTCCAGAATGAAGTGAATTACCTGGGGCACATTGTTAATGGAGATGGAATCGCCGTGGACCCTGTGAATATTCAGGTGGTGAAAGACTGGCCAACTCCCAGAAATAAACACCAAATAAGGAGTTTCCTTGGCCTGTGCACTTACTATCGGCGTTACGTTCCTGGATTTGCAGACATTGCTAAGCCGTTGACAAAACTCACTGAAGAAGGTCGTCCATTTGAATGGGACCAACAGCGTCAAATTGGTTTTGAACAACTGAAGCAGTACTTGATTAGTGCTCCTATTCTGAGTTAGCCTCTCCCGGAAGGCAAGTTTGTCGTGGACACAGATGCTAGCAACGTTGGGATTGGTGGCGTACTCTAGACCCTGTGCCGAAGACTGTAAGCACTGTAGTCGTTTGGACGAGAAAGTAGCCACGACTGCGAGGACAGCCATTGTTGACGACAAATGGGAAGGCGAAGAACTGTGAAGACACCAGGAGAACGACCCGGATTTGAAATTAGTGCTAGAGTGGAAAAGCAGGGACGCGAGACCTATCTGGGAAGAGGTAGCACCATGTGCACCGTCCGTAAAATCGTACTGGGCGTAGTGGGACTCTGTAGTGTTGGATCGTGGTCTTCTGAGACGAAGCATAGCAAATAAGGAAGGCATGGAACAGAAGACACAGTTACTAATCCCCAAGAATAGGGTGCCAGAAGTTCTGAGGGAACTTCACGATGGAACTTCGGGAGGGCATCTGAGAGTTAAGAAGACTATGGAGAAGGTGCGCGAAAGATTTTACTGGGTGAACTGCAAGGAAGACGTGAAGGATTAGTGCAGAAAGTGTGCAGTCTGCGCAGCCAGTAACGGTCCCCATAGGCGGGGCAAAGCCCCATGACAGTATAACGTTGGAAGTCCTTTTGAGAGAGTTGCCATCGATGTAGCCGGCCCGTTCCCAGAAACGAATGGTGGAAACAAGTACATCGTCGTGGTAATGGACTACTTTAGCAAGTGGGTTGAAGCTTACGCCCTACCTAACCAAGAGGCAGTCACTATTGCGGAAGTCCTTCTCAGGGAATGGATCAGTCGGTATGGTGCACCTATGGAACTGCATTCAGACCAAGGAAGGAACTTTGAATCGGCATTGTTCAAGAACGTGTGTACTCTGCTCGGCGTACGAAAAACTAGAACAACTGCACTCCACCCACAGTCGGACGGAATGGTGGAAAGGTTCAATAGAACCATCAACCGACATTTGTCTGAGGTCGTTTCCGATCATCAGAGGGACTGGGACACGTACATTCCCCTGTTTCTAATGGCAAACCGCTCGTCCGTTCATGAGACAACAGGGGAGACTCCCGTGAAAGTGATATTCGGGCGAGAGCCGAGACTGCCCTGCGACCTGAAATTTGGTGTGAAGCCTGGCGAAGTCTCTGCCGACGAAGATTATGTGAGCAAATTACGCAGGAAAATGGACGACATACACAACCAAGTGCGTCACATTATACAGACGGCCAGCGATCGGATGAAGGAGCACTCTGACATCAACGCTCAAAACGGGGGATACCAACCTGGAGCACTGGTCTGGCTTTATAACCCCCAAAGACGTCGAGGCCTGTCCCCAAAACTGCAGACCTCTTGGGAAGGTCCTTACAAAGTGATGAAACGGATCAACGACGTCGTTTACCGCATCAAGAAGGTCCCCCATGGCAAACCCAAAGTAATCCACTTCAACCGGATAGCCCCTTACCATGGAGAAGCAGATGAAGGGACAGTACAAAGGGCGCAAGTTTCCGAAGTGAACTTCGAAACCTTCATGTCTCATCACGCCGAAGGAAGCAAGGCACGGTTTGGAGTGACCACGGAGAAGCAACAAAATCTCTTTGAAGTGCCACTGGAGTACAGTCTGGCCCACTGCGTAGCAGAAGACCTGAAAATGACCAAAGGAATCGCTCAGGTGTTTTGGAAGAAATTTGGCCAAATCGAGGAGCTCCGAAGACAGCATCCCGTGGTAGGCAAGAGTCTGCAGATCATCGATTCGACGGCAGATCGGAGGCGCCACTTGCATTATTTAGTCACTAAGGAGACATCAAACGGTAAACCTGATTATCAAAGTATGTGGAGAGCCCTAAGTAGCCTGAGGAGACAACTAACAGGGAACCACCAGATGAAGTTAGCCATCCCCAAATTGGGCTGCGGATTGGACGGACTAGACTGGAGAGTTTTTCGAAGCATGCTGGAAGTCATCTTCCACAAAACGAGAATTGAAGTCCTAGTCTGCAGCCACCACCCACAGGCAATAGTCAGCAACAGCAAAACCGTGGACTGCTACTTCTTCCAGACGGGAAGTTGCAAGAATGGGCCAGCATGTAGATTCCGACACCCTCCTTCAAGACTATCACCAGGAACATTTCGAGACGAAACGTTTTTAAGAAGGGGGCAGTGTGGCGAGCCACTCAGACTACGTCAAACTGAAGGCGTCAAGAAGTCGGTTCGCTGTTATGCGTCATCGGCCGTCACGTCACCCGGGCCTACATCGAACAGACTAGACTTTTCCAGCGTGGAGAATTCGAGAAGGCAGCAAAGGATATAAAATCGGCCGAAGTTGACTCACCAGTCAGTCGACTCAGGAGCCAGTCGAATTCTAAATAGCGATCGTCGAAGTTAGATTTTAGTGTGTAAATAAATTTGTTACAAATAAATTAGTTTGTAAGCGTTATTAAATTACGGTTAAGTTTTTTACCGAGTGTTTTATTCGTTTAAATAAATAAATTTAAACCCTAGAAACGTAACACTATTATGTTTAAATCATTACGCACTCTGTGAGTTGTATTGCGTTGCATAATTGTCTTGTTGGAAGCCAAAGCTTTCGCCATGAAACAGGATTGTTTAAATTGGCTTTCTGTAACCGTCGATGAGCAGCAAGCACAGATGCTGAAAAGGTGGTTTGGCCCACTGCATTTAGTAGAGCTCTGTCTTGATTTGACAGCGGAAGCTTTTTTTTCTAATTTCATGAAGCTCGTTCGGTTTGATTTTGTATTGAGTGGTATGGATGAACAAAAATGTTTCATTATGTAATTAATAATACACTGCGTAATCAGAAATTCACGGACACAGACGTAACACAAAACTATTTGTTGATTAAATTTCCGTTGCAAGATTTTATTAAAGAATTTTGGGCCGTAAATTCGGATGTGGTATAAGTAAATGATAAGCCCCCCAACAGCAAAAGTGCAACTAAGGTCAAGTGATTGTGAGAGAGCCCGTATTTTTTCATCAGTTATATGCGCGGAAAATAAGACGAAACAGTTTTGTTTTGTAAATTTCGCCAGATATTTATATATAAGTGATCAAGTTTTCATACCCTCCTTATTTATATTGTGTACAAAAAGAGCATTTCAAACAATATAATTTTTGTGAATAATTGCAAATAGAAATTTTCATGAATCAAAGTACAACTTAAAAAAATTATTGCTAAATTAGAAGTATCTTTTATACAAAATATATGAAATGTATACGAAATACAATTTGCTTTTATTAAAACACAGAGTGGGAGGGTATTTCAGTATTTTATTCCTAACTTTTTATTTTTTACATATTTCACCTAAAATTTATGAAGGAAATAATCTTTGGATTATTGGCACAAGAACGGTTTTCTTATTGCATTTCGATAAACCCAACCGTTTTGAAATAATTGAGGTTTAAAAGTTAGGATCTGTTACGTAATGTTAATACCCTAAAATTTACCAATTTCTTATTTTTCACTTTTCGAAAAAGAATTATAAGGTGACCTTATTTTTTTGACATTCTATTCAACCTGAAAATATCTGAAGACATTTCTGAATCATGGTGTATAATTCTACTAATGTAAGTTGTGACAGTTCTTATTTATTTTTATATTGTACTTGCTTGTTTACAAAAACAACTGTGTTACTATATAACAAGTTTTGTAAATTAAAACGCATCGCCACACTTTCAAATTATTTCAACACATTCCCTATTTGAAACGTAGTTCTTGCCCTTTTGCATACACAATCAACTTTTCACGTTCCACTGCTTTAGTGAGAGTCCGTTAACATAGCTTGCGTTGGTACATACTTTAAAACAACTCTATAACCTATAACTAATTGTCTCTCATCAAGATGACTAGCCTGGTCTGCATCACAGTATCCTGTGATGTCCGGTACTCCTTCTGTCAAGTCGCCATTGAATTCAGTGTACTGGTCCAGGATTGTGATTACAAAGGAGGTTTAAACTGACGTTCAACTGAACCAGGTTCAAAGTGAACAAAATCGCATCAAATAGTTTATGAATGCATTAATTGTCATAAGTCCTGAAGATCCTATGCGAATTTGTTTACTTTGAACCTGGTTCAGTTAAACTTGAGTTTAAACCGCCTTTGTACAACTGGCCCTGAAATGACTTACACAGCTCACTCCGAACGAGATATCAGGTCTGATATTTAAGCTGCATATACGAGGCCTCCAACAGCTTCTTGATACGGCACATTCTTCATTTTATCAGTATCATTCGGTTGACTCGAGGATTGATTCTTCGAAAACTTTTCACCTGGAAGCATCCAACTGGATTACATTCAAATAAATTGAATAGTTTTAAAATTCTTCCAATGTGAGCTTGTTAACTGATCCAAATCTTCTTGTTTCTGCGGTGTCTGGTTATTTGAAAACCAAGAATAAATTTTACATCGCCGATGTCGAGCATTTTAAACTTTTTCTTCAATTCATCCTTCACTTCTTTTTTCCTTTGCTTTTCATTTGAACATAACAAAATATCATCTATCTATACCGCTAGTATTAGAATGGATTCTCCATTTATTCGGTAATAAATGCAAGTATCAACTTGAGATTACTTGAATATTTTTCAAACACCTGTCAAGTTTAATATTTCATACACGACTAGCCTGTTTAAGACCACATAAACTTTTCTTCAATCTACACACTTCATTTGAATTTTTGCAATATTTTGACTGAATTATATACATACACTTTCTCAAAAAGTTCACCTTGAAGAAATGCAGTTGAAATGTATCAAGTTGATCAATATCCAAATCATACTCTGCTGCCATATCAAACAAATATCTTATGGAACTGTAAGGAACCACCGGGGAATATGTTTCATTAAAATCTAAGCCTTTCTTTTGCGCACAACCTTTGATGTATATACACTGCTCCAATAAATTAACGCACCATCCAATAAAATAAGCAATTTTCCATTTTTTATTCAAAATTTATAGTAACTGACATTCCTATGAAATAGCTAAGCATACGAGGTTCATTTTCCTACACTTATTTACACTTGATTATCACTTAGGGGTGATTCCATCAAATTAAATGATATGAAAGTTCATAAACAAAAAATCAATTTCAAGTTTAATGTTTAAATTTCGATTTTATTCTTAAAGTGACTATTATTTTTTGTTTTTGTGTTTCTTCATCATTATACCACACGAATTTCGAAATTTTACCAATAAAGAACGCACTCAAGTAGTGGTATAGTTAGAATAAGACTGAAGCTTTTATCGAGTAGGAGGAAGATTCGTTGTGTCCCAAATTTCGGTGTGCCGAATAGTGCGAAGGTACAGAGGGATTGGTAATTATCAGTGAGCGGCGGAGGTTTTTGATGACGAATGCAGGCGATTTGCATTGCCCGAGACCTTATAAGTAGTTGAATGAATGTATATATAATATAAAATAAATTTACTTACAAGATTCCATAAAAATAATTTTAATATAATAATTACGGTTTGAATAACCTTACGTAAAACCTCAGGTCATCCGCTCCTTGATAATTATTAATGCCTAGGGAAGGCAAACATAGTGAAACAACCGTGTTCAGACCATTTTTTTGACACTTTGCTTTAGAACAGAGATTCGTTATAAGCAAAATTTTCTAATTTGAATTAAGGGAAGTGCATAGAGTTCTAATTAACATCGAAACTGTCTGTTAACGTCTTGGGGAAGCGAATTTGACATGTCATATGTCTGTCCAAGGTCCAGTCTTGTCTGCAGAACATCGCACAGATCACTTGGAATTTGTTAGATTTCATGTGATTTGGTTACAGGATGATTGCAGTTGAGTTCTCTTTGGAGACGAATCTAGATGTTGTTTTTACAAGTGTGGTATGCTCACTGCAACATTTGAATACCACATTATTTGGCGGAAGCTTTTTTATGGCGTGAGTAGGAATTTCTTTGACAGCGCGCACGGACGTGGTGATGTTAAATAAAGGAAAACTTATTACCTTTCGGTACACAACGGACATCCTACAAGATCATGTCGTGCCATTTGTACCCTATATGGAACGCATTTTTTATTAAAGCAAGATAATGTTCGATCCCAACGTGTTCGGAAAATTCAAAATCGCTTATAGGAGATTGAAATCGATGCCATGCTA
The DNA here is from genome assembly GCA_036172665.1 of Prosopocoilus inquinatus. Classification (NCBI taxonomy): domain Eukaryota; kingdom Metazoa; phylum Arthropoda; class Insecta; order Coleoptera; family Lucanidae; genus Prosopocoilus; species Prosopocoilus inquinatus. Next base: position 30,071,199 of record CM069869.1, read on the forward strand.
TCCAGAAAGAAATTCAGACCTGAGTCCTATTGACCATATCTAGGACACACCTGGTAGGCGTTTGAAAGCACTCAGAAATTATCCGAATCAAGTTAATAACTTGGAAAAGCTGGAGCGTTGGCTTATGGAAATATGGAAGGAATTGGAACAAAATGACATTACTTCACTTATTTTATGTGTGGATCGTCTATGACAATCTGTTATTCCAACTAGAGGTGAAATACCCAACATTGGTGACATTTATTAAAAGAAATTATTTCTCAAATTTTTCGACTTTTGATTCTATTGTTTATTTTTTACTTGTAAGTGATGATTTTATAACACATTAAACAGTTGTTATAAAATTGTTTCAAATCAACGTCAACCGTTTCAAGTTTCAAATTTTAAATAAAAAACGAAAAATTTTATTTTACCGGGTGATGCGTTAATTTCTTGTATGTTGTACAGATTTTTCTGAAGCATCTATTTTTGTTTTAAAACCCACTTACATTCTAATGGTTTTTCTGCCAATGGATCTTCAATTCAAGCTCACATGGAAAATAAAACTTGGGAATTGGTGGAGGAAGATCCAAGTTTCATTTTCCATGTGAGATTGAATTCAAGATCCATTGCTTGAATCCAGGAATCCTTATTAGAACGATTCAAAATTTCTTGAACTGAAGACGAATCTTTAAGTTCTTCAGTACTTAGAGAATAAGTAACATACTCTTGAAGCGCTTGAGGTGGTCTTCTTCTTCGTTCTCCACTTCGTTGCAGTAATATAACATCTTCACTTGGTATTCGTCGAGGAGTTTCAAAGTCGGGATCGTCGATGTTAACCGCTTTTCCACGTTCAGAAGAACCTTGAATATTCTGGAACAAAATCATTAGATTTGTTATCATTTGCTTACATGGTACTAAATTTTGTTCTCTACAATCGTTTAGAAAGAAAAAAATTAAATTGCTATTTGGATTACATAATAATTTACAGACGCACGCATTAGTACTGGAAATGTTACAAGGTCACGTCCTAACTTATGCAGCGGAAAGACGTATATTTGGAGCTTCTTCGCTAGTTTACCTTGTCCTAATAACATATCGAAAATGTATGCATTAGTTCTAAAGAGGAACATATGCAATAAATTAAGAGCATTCAAATTACAAGGAACTGCAAGCAGATACACAGCTTCATCGTATTTTGCAGCTGGCTGCGAGACAATGTGTCACGGTTTCCTGAGATAGCTACACCTCTGATGGACATGCTCTCATTCAAGAGGAAGTGGAGGTAGAGAGAGCATGAAAACCAAGCTTTCCAACAGGTTCAGGAAGCACCGGCCCATCCCTTCAAATTACATCGACCTTTGGCTGGTTACCGAATGATTTTACAAATTGATGTTAGTGGTTCAGGAATTGCAGCGGTATTGTACCAGGGTGTAGAAAATACATTACAGCATACATTATAGCATATAACAATGCGAGATTAAAACCTGCTGAACGTAATTATCATATCAACGAATAGGAGTGCTTCGCTGTTGTTTGATCTATTCGGCGCTAAAGACCGTCTCTAGAAGATATTCCATTTATACTTCGAGCACTGACATGGTTAAATGCGACACGGGATCAAGGAGCAAAACTTACGCGTTGGGCATTGTTGTTGCAAGAATATCAACTCTGCGGAGAGACCAAGAGATAAAAGAGAGTCTCCGTCTTAGTCTGCAAAGTGATCGCTGTAGAGATTGGAATCGAAAATTGTTTCAGGTTTTATTCCAAATACGATGTCGTAATGCTGGCAACGGTTCCACTAAAGTCAAACACTCTTAGTTTATCAGTTGCCACGACCAGAAGACGTAAACGTTAATGTCAGGCGAATTATTAGTCAAAATATGCCTGAACAGATACCGCGCTACAACGTTGGAGAACTTGTCATGGTGCGAAACACAATCAGTTGCCAAAAGTAACTCTGGTTGCTACTGCATTTACGCCAAAGTGAACTGGTGCATACATCATCTGCGAACTGTTAGGAGGTTCAATGTATTTTGTGGATCGTGAAGGAAGATATCAGGATTAGTTCCTCAGCAGCATCGACTCAATTCGACAACTACCAGACCACGACAGCGTCTGTAATGTGTATTTCCCGAAGAATCGGAGAACAGTTTTCGTTTCAACGAGCGGACTAGCACCGAGTAGAACAGATCTGATCCGCTTGATTGAGTAAGCGTTCTTTTCGTTTAAAGTGAACTGATGCTTAGCTGTGGTAGTCGACCTTCCCCTTACCGCTGAAGCACCGAGAAATTATAGAGTCAGTTTCGATCAGTTAGATGTTTGAGGTTGGGAGTTTAATAATATATTTGTGTGTTCTTTTCGTGTCGGCGCAGTGTCACTTGAAATCAGATTAGATCAGATTATTTATGAAACGAAAACACATTAGTCCGATACTGTATCTTGTGTACTTTATTCGTAATATATCATCCAGTGATATGATCACTGGAACAATCTTCACAACTAACATTAATTATAATCAAGGGAAGCCGCAAAAATAAGAAGCCATAAACAAAATAAGTTAATCCCCACAATTTACTTTTCAAATTAGCTTAAAACTACTTTCAGACTAGCCGTCAAAATGCACGGACGTGTGTGCGCAGAGACGAGTTTTAGATGGCCGCGCGCACTCACGGCTGTGCGTTCTAAGTTCTGACGACTAGTGTGAAAGCACTTAAGTTTTGAGTAGAATTAAACCTTACGCGTTCAATACAAGTAAATAAAATGAGTGTTTAAAAATTGATAAGATCAAGTCGGCTGTTTTTTTTTAAAGACAACTTGATGAAGTAAATCTTCGAAGTATCAGGTCTATTTCGAGCTTATTCTGTCAATTATAACGGGGAATTTATACAGTAAAATTGCAAAAGATAAAAAAATTGCTTCACAATCAATCTTTGTTTCACAATTAAAAAAAAAATTAATTAAAAATATCTTATCCTTTGTTGTAAGCCACTAAAAAGAGCATAATTTATAGAGAAAAAATGATAGCAAAGTATTTGTATAAAATAGGAATCGTTGCGTTATTGTCAAATGTTTTATTTATCAAAATTTCAAAATTAATGATTTTTAATAAGTATGACTGAGAAAAGAAAGTGTTAAATCAATCGCATTTTTCGGTTGAACATGCACCATATGATTTTTTACATGAACGAAAACGAAAAATTGTTTGAATTAACAAAATTTCTGAAACAAAAAATTTATTTCAACTAATGTGTAATATACTTATATAAATATTTTCTTCAGGTCTGCACTTAGCATGTTTACGTTACATACAAAATACTATTTTAACTCTTGGTATCGCAGAATTAATGAGACGTTAAAAACTATACGAAGAAAGAACAATCATTAGGACAGTCCGTGGGCTGCTGGAAAAGTTTCTGGAAACGGTATGAAAAAAACGCATATGAAAATTGGTAAACGATATCATTGTTTTTCGAAGTATTCGCCTTTGATGTCAATAAACTTTTGCATACTCTCAAACCAATTTCTAAAACACGTTTTCCACTCTAAACATGGTACCTCAGAAACCAGTGTCCGGAACGTTTCAACCGCTGCTTCAGCCGACGAAAATCGCTCACCTCGCATTTTATTTTTGATATTTGGGAACAAAAAGAAATCATTAGGTGATAAATCAGGTGAATATGGACAATGAGTCATTAATTCAACATTTTTGTTGGACAAAAAATCAACTGTTTGATGCGCTGAGTGAGAGCTGGCGTTATCATGATGGAGAGTAATTCGTCGATTTCGATTGTTTCTTCTTATTTGATCAATGACTTCCGGCAAACAAATTGTGGTATACCAATCAGCATTCACGGTTTTTCGATCCTCTAAAGCCACGGTTGCTACATGTCCAGTTAAACCAAAGAAACAAGCAATCATTTGCTTCGCAGCACTGCGTGAACGGACAACTTTTGTTGGTTTTGGTTCATTTTGAAATACCCAAACGGTAGATTGTTTACTTTCTGGCTCGTACGAATAGATCCACGTTTCGTCACCAGTAACGATGTTATAAACTAAATTTAAACGACATCCATTGAATTTCTTGAACATTTCTTCGCACCATTGCAAATCTTTCGTACGTTCAAATGATCGTGCAAAATCTGGTGTATTGCTTTCATGTCAATGCGTAAGGATGCTTGAATCTCACGGTATGTCACATGTCGATTCGCTCAAGCATTTCACGCACAGCATCTACATTAGTGGCAACAACAGAAGTTGATGGACGACCTTCACGAAATTCGTCACTGAGAGAGGTACGTCCACGCTGGAATTCGGCAGACCAATTATAAACACTGCTCTTTGATGGTGCTTCATCTCCAAAACCCAAATGAAGCCGATTGAGGCACTGTTTTGGCGTTAGACCACATTTGAAATCGTAAAAAATCATAGCACGAAAATTTTCACGCGAGATTTCCATGTTTACACAAAATTACTTTTTCTCCAATGCTGTACAAACAAAACTAGTTCACTTGGATAGGAACTGTCAATAGAATTATAGGCGAAAAACGTCAAATTTTTCAAATATGACAGTGGATAAACGCTAACAATTCTAGACCTACTAGATTCCAGAAAATTTTCCAACAGCCCACGTATAACACAGTATATAAATGTTTCATAAAATTTGCTAAAAACTGAGAGAAAAGTATCTTATAAAACTAAAGACATTCATTATGGCAACCTGTCTTTCTATCTCACATTTTGTGACAAATTTTACACAAAAATTAACACTCTGTCATACGGGTCGTATTTCAACATTTTAGTAAATTAGTAATAAATATGCGATTATCTTTAATTTTGTATATTCCATTAATATACAAAATTAAAGAAAACAGTTTATGGTAAATAATACCCAATCTAAACATCTTCTCCAGCTTATTTGAGGTCGGGTTGAGTAAATTTTTTTAAATATTACTGTCATCCTTATCGCCAATGTTATTAGGCCAAGTAAACTTCTTTTCAGTACTTGAGAAAATTAACTCTCCTCGTACCAACACTTTTGTAATTTATTTGACCCGCGCAATCATAAAGAGATTTTTCTGTGACACATTTAATAATAAAAGTAGTAGGAATAGGCCGATTCTGGAACCTCCTCCGAATTTGACCAATAAAATTCAAGGTCAAGGTCGGAGGAGGTTCCAGAATCGGCCTATTCCTGACGTGACCCCACCATGAGCTTCAAGGTCAAGGCCATGACCTTGAGGTGACCTTGAAATGACCTTGAGGTGGCCTTGAAATGACCTTGAGAACACCTTGAGGTGACCTTGAAATGACCTTGAAATGACCCAGAAATTACCTTGAGGTCACCTTAAGGTGACCTTGAAATGACTGAGGTGACCTCGTAACGGACCTTGAAGCGGGGTGACTCAAATGTAATTGTTTTGAAATAACCCCGACGCGACCTGTTATTGAATATGTACCTATTTAAGGAGGTGTTTAATTTGATACCCGCAGACGATGGTTGACCCTCAGATTGAGTTTACCAACTTATTGAACGTAGTGAACGTTTGATTGCAATCAGTGTGGCAAACAATTTACGCGAATCGATAATATGAATCGTCATTTGCGTACGTCATGCCAGGGAAAACGTTTGAAATTAGATGAAATTGCCGGACCGTCCAAAGTTGTTTACCCGGTGAACGTTATGAAATGTGATGTGTGTGAAATATACGTCAGCAGAAAGTGTTTCTCAGCACATTTCCGTAGTAATTCACATAAAAGTAATGCTTTTGTGGTCGTCGATAACGGTGTGGAGAAGATAGCTGGTGCATTCGGAGACAAAATCGTAACGTACCGTATAACGGAACCTTACAATTATGTTGAGGTCGAGGACTTTATGTATAATATTCAAGAAAAAGTGTTAACTTTGGCTCAAAGTATATTAGACATCCATAAAGCATTAAAGTGGAATGTGGAAATTTTCGGAGTCTATTTCTTATATTCTAAAGAAAGTACTGAGATAAAATCTTTTAACACCAAGAATAAAATAACTTGTTTTGGAACTGATATATACAATATATATCGTGATTTTGTAAACGAAATACATGTAAAAACGTCGGAATTTCAGGAGAGAGATTCAGGTAAAAAAAGGCAAAAAGAATAATAGGTGCAATCGAATAAAACTTAAAGTTGCAAATATTGTTACAGGATGGAGTTTGTGCAGAATTTTATATATGGAAGTCAACATTAATAAATACAATCCACTTAAAGCATCCAGCTTCATGCCATTACCGTCCTCAATAAGTGCGAAAAAAGCTGTCATAAATGTTAGAAATAACGACAACGCTTGCTTTGCCTGGGCGATAACGTCAGCGATGTGTCAACCGACAGGTCTTCCTCAAAGGATGTCTTCGTATCCCCATTATAACACGGTAGCGGATTTCACTGACATAGAATTTCCACTGAAAGTTTGTGACGTGAAGAAATTTGAAAGCAAGAACAATATTTCTATATATGTCTACGGACTCGGTTCCCATTATAATGGGAAGGTTACGGTTGATGAAGTTGTAGGACCGTTACATTTTACTAAAAATAGAAAAAATATTCATATAAACTTATTATTAATTGATGACAACAACGGAAATACTCACTATTATTGGATTAAAAATTTATCACGTTTAGTGTCAAAATAGACTTCACATTACGGTCACAAGAAATATATTTGTGAAGGATGTTTAGTGTATTTTCCATGTATTGAAAAATTGCAACGACACAAGTTTTACCATCGACAGAGTTAAAAATAAATAAATATGGTGAATCTTTACCAGAGAATATATTACAATTTAAGAAATTTGAAAAACAGTTAAAACTTCCTTTTGTTATACATGCCGATTTCGAAGCATTGCTAGAACCACTGGACAGAGTAGAACCAAATCCAGATAAATCTTTCACTGTTAAGTGTTATGAACACGAACCTCATTCATTTGCATATTACATTAAGTGCAGTTTCAATGATAATTTGTCAATGTTAAAGTTATAACGCGGAGAGAATGCCGCCACTGAGTTTATAAAATGGTTAGAAAAAGATATTAAAGAAATTTACGATAAATATTTCAAACAAACTTCAATTATAAATATTTAAGTAAAATTGAGCCGACGACTGATTTAACACGAGAAGAGAAAGGGGCATACGACCGTGCAACAATGTGTCATATTTGTGAAAAAACCAATATTAGATGTTAAGGAGAAGGTGCGTGATCACGAACATTTATCGGGAGCGTTTAGAGGTGCTGCTCATTCTGTGTGCAACATTAACTTTAAAAAAATTTTGTGCAAATCGTTTTTGATTGCAGTGAGAACCTCGAGCAGCCTCTGGACAGCTGTTTCAGCCCTGCTTGGGGCTTCTTCAGCAGAAACGTAGCTCGACATTCCCACTGCAGACCAAAAACGACTTGCCCAATTTATTCGCAATTGCGATGTAAGAGTGATGAACATATAAAATAGCGACATCTTACTATCGCTTTTTGACCTAACATTGCAGTAGGATAGACAAACTGAAGCGGGATTTGCTCCTAATGAGTCCCCCATGCAAGGCGGCCATGCTTGCTGTCAAAGCATAATGAAAGATTTTAGAAAAATTTTGTGCAAATCGTTTTTGATTGCAGTGAGAACCTCGAGCAGCCTCTGGACAGCTGTTTCAGCCCTGCTTGGGGCTTCTTCAGCAGAAACGTAGCTCGACATTCCCACTGCAGACCAAAAACGACTTGCCCAATTTATTCGCAATTGCGATGTAAGAGTGATGAACATATAAAATAGCGACATCTTACTATCGCTTTTTGACCTAACATTGCAGTAGGATAGACAAACTGAAGCGGGATTTGCTCCTAATGAGTCCCCCATGCAAGGCGGCCATGCTTGCTGAAGAAGCCCCAAGCAGGGCTGAAACAGCTGTCCAGAGGCTGCTCGAGGTTCTCACTGCAATCAAAAACGATTTGCACAAAATTTTTCTAAAATCTTTCATTATGCTTTGACAGCAAGCATGGCCGCCTTGCATGGGGGACTCATTAGGAGCAAATCCCGCTTCAATTTGTCTATCCTACTGCAATGTTAGGTCAAAAAGCGGTAGTAAGATGTCGCTATTTTATATGTTCATCATTCTTACATCGCAATTGCGAATAAATTGGGCAAGTCGTTTTTGGTCTGCAGTGGGAATGTCGAGCTACGTTTCTGCTGAAGAAGCCCCAAGCAGGACTGAAACAGCTGTCCAGAGGCTGCTCGAGGTTCTCACTGCAATCAAAAACGATTTGCACAAAATTTTTCTAAAATCTTTCATTATGCTTTGACAGCAAGCATGGCCGCCTTGCATGGGGGACTCATTAGGAGCAAATCCCGCTTCAGTTTGTCTATCCTACTGCAATGTTAGGTCAAAAAGCGATAGTAAGATGTCGCTATTTTATATGTTCATTAACTTTAAAATACCAAAATTTATTCCAGTGTTTTTTCATAATATTTCTAATTATGACAGTCACTTATTTGTAAAGACAATGGCATTAGAAGGTGAAGATGTGGACGTGATCGCACAAAATAAGGAAAAATATATATCCTTTTCGAAATTAATACACGTGGGGGATGAGACAGACTGTAAAGGTAAAGAGCGTAAAGTATATTTCAAAATAAGATTTGTAGATTCTTTTCGTTTCATGCAATCGTCTTTAGAGAAATTAAGCTCATACTTGGAAGATTGGCAATGTAGGGAAATTAGAAAATACTTTAACGATGAGGAGATGTTTAAATTAATACGTCAAAAAGGAATTTTCCCGTATTGTTTTATTGACTCACTCATGAAATTAGATTTTCCCACTTTAACTTCTAAGAAAGGGTTTTATGATGTGCTGTATGATGAACACGTAAGTGATGAAGATTATGAGAGAGCTCAGCGCGTTTGGAATTTATTTAACTGTAAAACTATGGGTGATTACAGTGATGTATACGTAACATCTGATGTTTTACTGTTGGCAGACGTATTTGAAAATTTCAGAGACCTTTGTATTGATAATTAGAAACTAGATCCTTGTCATTTTTTCACTGCTCCAGGATTAAGTTGGGATGCTATGTTAAGAATGACAAAAATTAAATTAAAGCTACTGCAAGATGTTGATATGCTACATTTTTTTAGAATGGGTATACGCGGTGGAGTGAGTATGTGCACTAAAAGAATCGAAAACGCTAATAATAAATTTATGCATGGTTTTGAATGTAAGAAGGCAACTAAATATTTACTATATCTTGATGCTACAAATCTGTACGGTCACGCAATGTGTACCAGATTTCCGTGGGGAGAATTTACTTGGTTGTGTACAGAAGAGATTAACAATCTTAACATTTCAAAGTAGAAGAAAATTCAGATGTCAGGTACATATTCGAAGTAGATTTGGAATACCCGACTCATTTACATGACAACCACAACGAATTACCATTTTGTCCGGAAAACATAATTCCACCAAATTCGAAATATGGTAAACTTATTCCAAATCTGTACAACAAAAGGAAATACATAATTTACTATTTAAATCTGAAACACTGTTTGGAAAATGGTTTAATATTAAACCAAATTCATAGGGCAATTAAATTTAAGCAATCTCGTTGGCTAAAAATATACATAGACTTTAATTCACAAAAACGAGCTGAAGCTAAAAACGAATTCGAAATTTTTTTTTATAAATTATTAAATAATAGTGTTTTCGGTAAAACTATGGAAAATGAGCTGAATCATTGATAGCTAAACCAAACTATAAATCGAGTAAAATTTTTAATAAATTATAATAAACCTTTATACGTAGGATTTTGTGTTTTGGAAATATCAAAAACAGTAATGTACGATTTTTATTACAATTTTATAAAGCGAAAATATAACAATAGAGCAGCTTTATTATATACTGATACGGATAGTTTAATACTGACCGTTAATACTGATAATGTATACGATGACATAAAGCAGAATTTAGATAAATTTGATACTTCAAATTACTCACCGAATAATATACATGAAATGCCTCGAACTGAATCAGTTATTGGACGATTTAAAGACGAATACGCAGGACAGATTATAGAATCTTTTGTCGGGACCGGCGCGAAAGCATTTTGCAATTCTGAGGTCCACAATTTTAAGATTGCTGTAGACGGAGTGTAAAATACTTTGCGCATTTCTTTGATTTATTTTGCTGGGTTTGTAACCCGTCGTACTGTGAACAGTGTTATTGTATTCTTCAATTAGCCTTGGTAATAAATTGAACCATCCGAAATTCCTTGCATGCTAAATTCTTTCCACATTTTTTATTTTAGGGTTCTATTAAATCTTTCGACTATCGAACTTTTTAAATTAGAGTACGTGCTGTAGTGATTAATTCTATATTTCTTTATTAAATTTTGGAACTCTGCATTGTAAAATTCCTTTCCGTTATCTGTTTGTATATTTTTCGGTACAGAATTTCTACCTTCAGATAAAATCGATTGAAAAGCTTTGGTTACTTCTTTACCTGTCTTATTTTTTAATGGTATTCCCCAAGCATACTTCGAAAATGCGTTGATCACTGTCAGAATGTATTTGTATCCTTTGTTTATCTTGGAATAAGGCACCATTTCAATTAAGTCTGCTTGGAAGAGATCTCTGAATCCTTTTATTATTACTCGACGACGGCGAAAGTTTTTCCTTGCTGGTTTGTGCAACTCATTAACATCACGTTTCACATTAGAAGATAGATTAGACATTTTCAGTTAGAACTCGTTTTCTTACGATGAATTCAACAAATAATGGAACTGCACAAACTGAAGATGTGCAAGTAAACGATATTTGATCTCCCACATTCAACGTTCTTCCAATTAAAGTATCAGTACAATTTATAACGTTGATGGATACTATAATGTTGGCAATAGTAGGTTGATGAATAAATACTTTTTTAACAACGCAAGTTTCTTGGATCGTATAGGTCGTTCGGTGACCTCTATTTGAAAGCAACTATACACTTTCGGCTTTAAGCTCTTGACCCTGAAAGTCTAATAATGTTTCGTAAAGTAATGGTGTAGCAGCAATGTGTTTGAAAACTGTGTGTTTATGAACGTGTCTTCCCAACTTATCAATAGTTATTGTGAATCAATCAACAACTATGTGAAACTGAAGTGTGTGCTCGCTTGCACTCCAATAAATACTACGATTTACAAAATAATTTTTGCCTCTTTTAATTCTTCAATGATCGCTATGATTACATTGTTATGTGCGGTGTGACCTGCTGATTTGGATGCGTTCAGTAAACGCAATCGTTCTACTAGTCGTTAGGATCATCCCAGTTTTGATACTGCAAACATTTGTTAAGTACAAGCTTTTTCTCCAAAGCTCCACCTGTTTTCCAGCTTCGCGCCCACCAAACGTTTGGTGGTTTTCCCTGAATTATTGGTTTTATAATATTCACATATTTAAATCCTCTGCTTGCAGATATTCGCCCTGAGGGATTATAATTAACTTTAAACGCACCAGTTCTTCTCAATATATCTCTATAGTCTCGCACATCGTGAAACGTAAATTTCTCCGGATTTTTCTTAAAAACCAGCTCGTATAAACCTTTAGTACCCTTATACGCCAAGTCTCCAATTACAAGATCGGGACCATCAAACTTAAGCTCCTTGTTCCCAACAAACAATCTCTCAACTTTTTCTCTACACCGTATTTTGTATCGAATTCATTTTCTACATCAGTTTCAAATCGTGCAACATAATCACGTGCTAACGGATGATACGATTCTAAGGCAGCTTCTACCAGCGGTGATTCTAATCTAGTCTGAAGTAATGATTTTCGTTCTTCTAGAAGTGTACGAGCATGAGCCGGGGATTCGTCCACAGGGGGGTTACTGCTTTCGGTGTCATATTCTTCTGCTTATTCATAAACAGGTTTTGAAATTGGAGATGTGGACTTTTCATGAGAAACCTCAAGAATTTCTTCATCTTCTAAGATGGAAGGTTGTTTAATTTCACGTCCAAGTACCCACATCATGCTCCTGTGACAATCCAATTCAGCGACGAAGGATCGGATTTTAATTTATAACTCGGTCTTCTTCGTATGAAAGAAGTATCAGATCTCAATTTATTAATCGGTCTTTTTCGTAGGAAAGAACTCTTTGGCTCGTCTTTCAATCTCTTTTCACTGGCTTCGTATGACTTGCTCCTCTTTCATAGGTAATACGCTGCGAACAACATCTAGCTTATTGACAATATCTCGGAGTGGCTCTACAATAGGTGAATAAGTTGTTTGCAGATACTTTTTTGATTGCTCCGCTTGATATTTTGCTTGTGCAATATCGGATTTAAGTGTTTTTAATTTAGTACGCAAACTTTCGCGCACAATGGCTAATTCTGCTTTAAGTTTGTTACTCATGGCGCATCCGCATCCTTTAACGTCTGTTACAGTACTGAAGAACAGTATAACTATGTAAAAATGAAAGAACTATGTAAAATGTAGTGGTTTTAAAGATATATGTACGTGTCGAATCCTTTACGATATCTCCCTGCGTTTATGGAACAATCGGTATCAATAACTAAAAAACCAAACGGTTCCTTCCAACAAGCGTAACAGATATTACGAAACTGGTCCATAGTCATATCTCCGCTGACGTAATCATCGTAAACGTGTTTCAAATTTGTGAAATCTTGACGAAATAGTACTAAGAAATTACAATTATCTCGAATCATTTGTTTGGGTATTGCACTGTAAGTTTGACTTAAATAAAAGCAGTCAACATTTCTATGACGTCCAAAGAAGAAATATTCTTTAATTAAATTTTGTGTATTACACTGAACACCATCGAAAACAACGACTGAATATTCTTTTACATTTGTAGGTGATACCATTTTTTCAATATCGGAAATTTCAAAGTAACCTATTTCGGGCACTGTTGATAGCAAATGTCGGAGAAATTTATACTTCCCTTGTGATAAGGTCTTACAGCAGATGTATAAATTTTTGAAACGTAGTCCGTTCGGATGGGTTAATAAAGTCACTAAGGAATTACTTTTACCAGCCCCTAAGCTCCCGCTATTGATAACGCGTTTACTTGATCCTCCGAAGAGAACACTGTGACGTTTAAAGGTTTCATTTGCGATTGCATCTTCGAAATTTTGTACGGGTAACTTTAAAGACTGTTGTTGAAACTTCATATTTAAAATAATATTTTTCAAAAATATTCAAAATATTTTTGCTCCTTACAACACGTTATTAATTTCCTCTTTACCAAACGCGATATTCTATTACTGTGTTGTAGTTATCAAATCAACTGCTATATAAACACTGTTACTAAAACTCATAAATTATTTATTTAAATAAATATAATAAATTAATATTCCTAAGGCCCGGTTTTTCCATCACAGTTTAACTTTAAGCTTCGTTTTATTCCCATGGTAACGATTATAAGGACAATTGTTTCCATAGGAATAAAATGGAGTTTAAAGTTAAACCCCAATTGAAAAACTGGCCCTAACTAAATTAATATTCCTAACTAAATTAATATTTCTTCAGCCACTCTGATTAATGCTCCTCACTGTAAAAAATAAGGTGTTATTGAAATGTTGAAATGTTGTAATGAACGAGAATGAACCTAAGATTCATCCATCGTGAATTCCGCTTCCACCTCTGCCGTTTCCTCCTCCACCTCCACCTTTGGTGGTAAAGGTCTTGGTAGAGGAGGCTCCAACACTGGCAGCGCAAACACCCTCCTTTTTGATGGAAATCAAACTTAATCTTTTAAATAGATATGTCTGCGACAAGATTATGAAACAAATCTTGGATCAGGCTCAGACGGTTGTGAATGAGGGAAATTTTGTCATATTGTTCGTTTAAAGCCTGGTCAGTCGGAGACCTTAAGCGAACTGTACGTAAAATTTCACGACAAGATTGCAACTCATCCGTGACTTTTCTCACCCTCTAAACAACAGTTCCTGACTTCAGGCATAATTCCGTCATAACAATTTTGAACTGCTGTTGAGATAACTCCCACTAAATTGGGAGAGGGTGAAGGAAGGGGTATAACATGTTGTGATGAAATTCCTATTAAATTTGTTCCTGAGGAAAGGGATCGAATAGGTGTAGAGGTTCGGACACTAAGAGAGGAAATTTCAAGCCGAGAAGGTGAAATCTGAAGTCGAGAAGGTGGAATTTGAGAGGGTGGGATATATAGTTCCGGTTGTGATTGTGAAGGTGACAAATTCTGAATATTGGATATATAATATTACCAGATTCACTAACATTAGTCTTCGATAGATTAATAGTCCTCGGTCGACGAACAGAAGGAGAATTATTAATCATTATTGGATTAATATTAATTTATGAGTTCGTGTTATTATTATTCCCAATTGGTGATAATTGAGATATCTCCATTGAACGGTCTGATATATCAATTATCTCAGAAACTGAATCATTATCATTAGGATTTAGCGGGATATTATCTGCAACAATACGGGGTTGCGACTGACACAGTTGACCTTCCAACTCCGCACTATGCATCAAGTCATCATTTGAACGCAAAGAAGAAAGAAAAACTCTTTCATTAGCAATTCCTTCCATTCTACGTTCCATTGTGCGTTCTCTTCTCGTTGCAAATACTCTGCTTTAGGCAACCACACTCTTTCATACTTGTCGCTAACGGTCCTTAGACGAGAATATTGGCTGCCACGTAGGATGCGTAAATATCGTGTGGGTTCACGAGTATTAGAAACGGATTTAGAAACAACAGATTTAGAAATGGAACTCGGAGTTTTTGATTTAGAAATAACAGATCTAGAAATGGCACTCGGAGTTGTAAAGACGGATGTAACAATAAGAACCGTTTCCGATGTAGCAATAGGAACGGATGTAACAGCAACCTTAGGAATGGATGTAACAGCAACCAAAATAGTAGACCAAAAACGACTTGCCCAATTTATTCGCAAAATAAATTATTTGCGAATAAATTGGGCAAGTCGTTTTTGGTCTGCAGTGGGAATGTCGAGCTACGTCTCTGCTGAAAAAGCCCCAAGCAGGGTTGAAACAGCTGTCCAGAGGCTGTTCGAGGTTTTCACTGCAATCAAGAACGATTTGTACAAAATTTTTTTAAAAACTTTCATTTTGCTTTGACAGCAAGCATGGCCGCCTTTCATGGGGGACTCATTAGGAGCAAATCCCGCTTCAATTTGTCTATCCTACTGCAATGTCAGGTCAGAAAGCGATAGTAAGATGTCACTATTTTATCTGTTTAAGATTATTAAGTACCATGCGACATTCAAAATGTTCAAACTAATCTTTAAGAAGGTCTCTTGCTTAAGAAAACATGATAGGTATAGATTATTATATAGAATATTTTATATTGAAATGATTTCTATCCAAAAAAAAGTATTCAAAATTGAACATTACCGCTCAAATGGCATTGTGGATCATGAAATACGTTTCCTCCTGACAATGTATGGAGCTCCAGTCTAAGAAGTTTCCATTGATAACTACAGATATTGAGATTCGCAAAATCTACAAGATTTAATTCATCAGTCAAATTTTTGTTACTACCTTCCACAACTACAGTTGGTAAGACAGGTAATGAAAAATAATATTTTAAAATATAACTACGTTATTACCTGCATCGAATATACTGCTGAACACAATTTTCTTACAGCTGTTTGAAAGATTGTAGCGCGAATTGTGAATGCAGGAAAGTGGTATTTTCATTCTCAATGGTATGTGTTAATTGTCGTGGAAAGTCATTCCTCAATGTTACTCCTGAGGCCGATTTTACTAACAGTTCTAATAATAATAATAATAATAATAATAATACACAAACAGGTGACGATGATGATGAAATAAGTTCTTTAGATTATTTACTATCAAGTACATCCGAAGAATTTGATGACGCCGAAAAAAAAAAGATGAGGAAAATGAAAAAGAAGAGGAGGAAAAAGTACCAGATGAAGACAGCGACGAAGAAGGATAATCGTTTGAAATATGGATTTTTCCCACCTGAAAAAAGATATATAACAAAAGACGCCTCGCATTTTACCTCGAAAATGGTATGGAAATGAATACATTTTACTGTTTGTGTATTCTTGACCTTATAACAAAACGGTTCATCGCACGTAAAATTGTGTAGGAACCTTTTTATGAAGAATTACCTAGTCTACAATTCTTACAATAACCCGAATTGTTGTCAGACCAATAGGAAGCGAGATATTCGCGAAAAATCATTTCTCTCGACGTTTGACCTCGAATAACACGTGAAGCCGGCATGATATCGATGAAGACTTTTAGTATGTTATTTATAATGGCTACATAAAGGTGTATACAAATATTCAGCTAGGTTGGATTTTTTCGGAAGACAAATCCTTATTTTACTGTATTATACGTCTATGGCTTTAACTATCTCCAGGGCCTAATTAAAACTTAGAACTTGAATTAACGCGTGCAGTTCTCGTCTATTTTTAAATATATCAGATGAACGTATCCTTTTATAAAAGCAGACGTGAGTGTGCGTTAAGCCTGGTCTACATGTAACGTTTTATCGTAAATCTTGCATGATCTTGCAAGACTGCCACAAATTGTGCGGCAACATTGTTCAAACTTTCACTCAGTTTTATCGAAATCATCATAGAGGAAGATGTGAATAGAGATGCATATTTTAGACAAAGTATCGATACTTTGTATCAAATGTTGCTTTTCGTAATAGTATCGATATTATACGATACTTGGCAGAAAAGTATCAATGTTTTGAAATATCGTATCGTTGTTTTGTAGCAGCATCAGTTAAATTACATATATTATTAGTTTAAGAAAGAAAAATGCAAAATTATTAAAAAATGTTGCATAAGAAAATTTTCCGATATCTTTAGTTCAAAAAAAAGTTTCTGATACATGGTACATCCAATGCTTCCAAATGTACTGATAACAAAAAACGAAAATTCGTAAAATAACGTATCATAAAAGTTGAGTAACTGAAGCGAGAAGATTTTATTATTATTTTCTTATGGTAGGTTTTAGCTATTCATTTGGCAATTGTAATACTTTCGGATTCCTGAATAAGGTATCGATGTTCCGATACCATTCGATACCAAAAAATATCTATACTTATAGAAGTATCCAAGTATCGCATCCCTAGATGTGAAGCCTGTTTTTTTTGACTCGGTGGTGGAAATCTTTTAATTTCATTTGCCAGAGGCAAGAAAATCTTTGGTGCAACTCTATGATCTCTACGAAAATCGTGAGACCAGTGCCCCAAAATTTGTTGCCATTTTTCTTGGCCACTACATGTTCTAAGAACACTCGTTGCAACTACCTGCGAGAATGCCAAAGGAGCAAAATTAGACCGATTAGACTGACGCATGTTTACATGTATATACTAACTAGTCTTGTATGGTGGTATCGAAAAGTTTTAAGACGAAACGAAATACCTCTGGCCGTACGAATATCCGTGCTTTGCAATTATGAACCTTAACAACATTTAGCCGGCTGACCTGCTTTTATGGTACGGCCGGCGGCAAGCCTAATAAATAAATATTGGTTACGGTTTCTAGTTATAATAACAGGTATCGTTGGTCCTATGACAATATACATAAAACGGAATGATTATCTCTTTCGGTAGTATGTGTTCTACGTTCCATTTCACAACGAAATTAAACGAAACTTTCCGACACAAGAAATTGTTCAATACTAAAAGATAATTAGTTCGCAGCTTCTTATACACAGAGAAAATTCAATAGTAAAAAGTAACACAAATTGTAGTCAGAATAAAGACAGAAACAAACTAGCAAATATTAGCACAATTGTAGTAAATAGTCCGACAATTGTGCGAATATCTGCTATAATTTGTTTCCGTCTTCATTCTATCTACAATTTGTGTTACTTTTTATTATTGATTTTTCTCTGTGTGCCTATACATTAAATTGGGATAATACACGGTATTACCGGAAATTTTCCAGAATACCAATATTTTACAAATGTAATAAGATGTAGAGTATAAAATCCTTCCTGGGCAAGATAATTAAGCAGGATTAAATATTCTACTTAGTATTAATTTTCATTTTCTTATTAGATGCTTAAATTCCTCAATTTGTACTTATATTCCCGGTTTCATGAACAGAAATTTGCATCACTTTTAAGAATATTATTTGTCATACATTTTCATGAATTAATTAATATAACAGTACGGTCCGATTTCATTTATGGGACTTTAAATTTAAAGTTATTTTAACCTAAAAAAATACTTTTATTATTTTATTATTTATTCATCGCTAAAAAGATACATTTGTTTCCCCATTCTTAAATTGACTTAACGCTTCCTTAAAGTCTGATTATGAAAACGGCCATAAGTCCAATTAAAAATTAATGTGTCATTAAAAATACTTTGTTACTCATTCGATTTATACAGAAAGAATAGGATAATAAAATAATTTTGGTTTATTTAACTCGTTTTGTTTGACTCCGTATAATAGTTTGATCTAAATTAGCGTTGGAAATTTTTAATTGCAACACATAAAACATAAAAAGTATTTTCCTTTTCTGATCACTTCATTTATTTATTATTCAACAACAATAACTCATTCAAACTTAAATTTAATTTTTCCATTCCGAACTTATGGCAGTTTAAAACATTTTGATTTAATATCTTTCGATTTTGTTAACAATTTAAATATGAAAATCTAAATTGAATCATAAAAAAAACAGAATATAACAAAACCCGGGTAAGTATTATTTTTATTAACATTAAACTAAAAACAATTAATAAACTAAACATGACTTCACAAAATATAACTATATACCTGAATTAATTTTATTAATAATTACTGTCATAATACATTACATATTACGCAGTTCTCATTACCTGGAATTTCCTTATTCAATACTTAACAGATTACCTGCTCTTGTGAATGAATTTTATGAACCTGCTGATCCCCTGGTCAAGAGAGGGAAAGAGAAACGGGGAGGCTCGAATACAGAAGGTTCTAAATTCAGACGGGCTATTTCAATAAGGCTCAAATTCAGTCTCTTGCAAGTTTGTCAAACTTCATTTAGTTCATGCAAAGCATCCAACTTACTGTTTACACCTAACGTTTTCTTTAATAAATTTAGCATGATCATGCAAGACTGACGACAATATGTTACGTGTAGACTAGGCTTTAGAAGGATGCCTATTAATACAGCGAAAAAGAACTGTAAAAGCGAAATATTCCAGCTTATCTGTTTGTTTTAATGTCCGGTTAGTGTAAGCAATTAAATTATTATTAATTTTAATCTGAATGACAGTCTGTTATTTTGAACCATTCGATAAAATAAAATCCCAAGACTTTCTTATATTAAGTTTTCATTGTTTTTTTGTCTTTAATTCGTTTCAATGTTCAGAAAAATTACAATTCTTTCTTAAATTTAGTTTATTTATGTTTATATTTCTGTCGTCTCGGTAAATAAGTGGTTAAGTCAAATTCCACAACGTTTTCAGAGCGTAACTTCTAGAATAGAAGTTAGTAAAATATGGTTTTTGTAATAAATCACTAAACACACATCACAATTAATTCTCTTTCAAGCCAATGCCTGACTTGGCTACACGTACATTAGAAAACCTCCGTGTTTCTTGTTAACCACTCAACTCATTTTGAACAAATTTCGACTTAACCACTTATTCACTGAGACGACAGATTTACTCTTAAGAAAGTAATTTCATTCAAATTTCAAGAAGTCAAGAAGAATTTCGAAGTGAAAAACCTATTAGTTCATCTATCGATAACATGTACAAACGTTTTTTCTAGGTCGTTATTAAAACACGCAGTTAATTTATGTGGAAATGAATAATTAATGGAGGACTGGTGCCAGTTATGGCGGCATTGGCAGTGACAGTGACTTCGTCGAGATATATCAGTCGCGGTCTAGGCCTAGGCCAATATGTTATTTTTGTTGCCTCGACTAGCAAGAAATTGTTCGTTATTTCGTGATTTGTATTTCGCACCACCACGTTCGAACGGAATTCTTACTATACGACAAAGAAATAATCCGAGCTCTCGCTCTGAAGAGCTCAGGAATGTTGACCTATGCATGAAATTAATTATTCTGTTCGTTTTTCCCTTCCGAGCTAAATACATGCGTTACGGTGCGTTTTATATTAAAAACCATCGGTATCAGTACAAAACACATGGTAAAGTATTAGTGAACGCAGTCAGGAATATATTTATGTCAGCATCGTGAACCCTGTTTCTAGGAACTACCCTCCAAGGGTGGGAACAAACCGGCCCGCCAACAGAGCGCCTTAACTGCAAGATAAGGAGGCAAAGACGCCGAAAAAAGATACCGAGAACGAAATATAAATAAACAAACACCGATCTGGAATTCCTGGCCTTTATGTGTATTATGCTTTTGCCTTTCATGTTAAAGACAGTTTGATTATCCTTTTAAATTATTTTTTCTATGTTACACATGTACTAATTATGTTTAACAACAAATTTCTTGCTTAGAAAAATAACTCATTCTCGCGTACACAGCGGAGTGTATGTGTTTACATTGTTAAGACAAATTTCGTGAGATGTAAATATACTTCTCAGGCTCCACTAACAATTGTGTAATAATACCCTCCGTACTGTCATGAAACTGTTGAATATGTACCAATGCGATGAAATTCCAATTGAAATATTTTTCGTAAGTACACAACCATCAGACGGAATCTTTTGAAGGACAGGAGTAGGAGTCAAGCGATTACATGTCATATGGGAATTCGGAGAAATTCTACAGGATATGACTGCCGAAAAGTTATTCTCATATAAATTACACTGTAAGCCTTTTGAAAACTAATGAAATTCAATAACTATAATTTTCTTTAAAAAAATCAGTATTAGAAAACCTCGATTTCTGAGAGATATATCAGAATGTTGCTATGCGAATAATTAATAAACTATTGAAGTTTTTTTAAATTAAAATATTTACCCTGAAGAAATTATTCATAAAAAATCTTAAATTTCGCTTTTCAAAACCACAACTACGTTTTTCTTACATATGAATGAATTCGCATTTATCATCATATCAAGCGCATTAAAAATATGTCTAGCAAATAAGGTAGATTTCAAGAAAGCGAAATTTGATTATGAGAATAAATGTATTATATTCTTTATAAAGCATTTCGTTGTTACTACCTACTTGCTGATGATGAAAAGTGAAGTTAACATTACCCAGAAGTGCAACTCTGGCTTATAACCGGCTTACTTGAGAACAATTTCCTGTTTTACATGAGGTCATAAACCAGGGCCGAACTTTAATTAATACAACAAATTTTTAATGTAATAATCCAGGCATTTTGTCATATTAATGACGACTCCGTTTGGGAAGTTCAGTTTAAATATAAATAGAAATTTAATTAGCACAGTAGACGTAAGTACAACCCTGCGTTAAATAATCTGTATTAGTGTCTCTTAATTACACACACTTAAATTACTTACCACTTTTTCCTATACTTATTTAAAAATGATGCTTGCCATTTCAAGCAGAATTTTAAAATACGCAGAAATCGACAGAGATCTTTTTAATTAAATTAAAACTGTATGTGAAGTCACTCACTATCATCAACGAGCTTATTTTTTAATAGCGTGCACGCTTCCCTTAAAATCAAATTGGGATATATCGAATGAAATTTATCTTGAACAGTATACGGCGTGGACACCGAGAAATGAAAACCGCTTAAGAGTAAAGTGCCCTTATTTTACAAGACTCAGCAAAATATTATAAAAATAAATTGTTCAGAATTAAAAGTTATAGCTAGATATGAAATTAGAGCCTCTTATATCAAAAATAAGAAATCACAATTTATTGTGAACTTTTTATAGAAAGAAAATATTTAGGAAATACTGATGTTAAAGTATTCGAAAAAATATGTCCACGCTGTATACTGTACTGTGTACTGTTATAAATTTCATCTGACATTTCCCAATTTGATTTTATGGGATGCAAAAGCGTTCTGCTTCAATATTTTTTTACAAAAGTCGCTAATTAAGAAAAAACCTTTTGTAGCACACATTACGAAAGACACTGTATATTTTATTGTTGCTTTTAGAAACAAGAACAATTTGGAGTAAACCCTAAAACTTTCACTCTGTAGAGTCACTTCAAACAAAATTATATTATTTATATCATAATTAAGATAATATTTATTTATTAATATCAAAAATATCAATTTTAAATTTTTATTCGTATATGTTTTAAATATTTTTTCATTTTAAATATACTTAAACGGTTTAGAACTTTGACTGTAAAACAAAACAATTTCGGTGCAACAACAACAATTTAGAATCAAATTGAGATATTTTAAAATTGCATACTTTAAGCATCCTAATATTTTCTGAAGGAATGCTTATGAAAAGAGTCGTGATTTTATTATCTGCAATATTCTACGGGGACTTGAAAGATTTTCAAACAGAAACTAAGAGTATGAATTACAAAAATTAATTTATCAAAAGTGGTGATGGGCGATATGGTGATATCAATATCACTGTTAAATCGCAGTTTTCATACACGTATCAGATATTTTAAACTGTGATGTGATCGCAAATCACGGTATCAAAAGTAACAGTTTGGCTATTTGGAGGAATTTATAAATTAACCTTCTGCGCTAATTTTAGTATATTAATCACAGAAAATTAAATTGCTTGTATTATTTAAATTCAGTATGATTTATATATATATTTATAGTTAATTTTTGCATAGTTTTTTTTTTATATTTGCGAAACGTCAAGTAAGTCAATAAATTACTCTTTCAGTTCGTTTTTAAAAAGCTTTTTTATTTGTTTCATATCCTCTATATATTCATAGTACACATTAGAAGAAAGGTAAGGTAGAGCTATAAAATACCCAAGAACAAATTTTGCACAAATGAAAAATATCAGCTAAATATTATGGAATTGCAAACAAGGAATTAAAATAAATGGGTAAATGGTGTTCTCGTTTTGATGAATCGGAAGTACAGAATCACTGAGTCGAAATCTATTAATCTTTTTTGCTTATAATACTTCATATTTTCTTGTTCTTCTCATTTCTTTAACCTCTAATGCGGAACAACCCTGCTTTGTAATGCTGGCGAGCTTAAGAAAATGATTTCGACGAAAGTTAACATTAGATTTTTCTCACTAATGACATCAAATTTTCACTGGAGTATTCTGTCTTTTTATAGAGTTTTAGAAAAAAAAATGTTAATCACTAATAATTAACAATATTTTGAATTGAATTGGTGTCTAATGAAAATTCTAAAAAAATAATTTTTAAACTTTAAAGAAACACTGTTAAAACTGAAAAGAATGTTCAACGCTCGTTTGGTAGCTTCAAACGTTAGTGAAACGATGAACGTTCTTTCCAATTTTAACAGTATGTTTAAAGTTAAAATTTTTTTTTTTTGATAATATTTTCAATAATACCAAATACACACAACAATACATTGTAAATAAATAAAATTGTATTTTAAACTAAATAAACATCAAGACAAACTGTATTTCTAATCAAACAACAATACATTTTTAATTTATCATTTGATAATTAATAATGTTATACAAAAAAATAAAGGAACAAATTTCTCATTATACAAAATAAAAAAATGAATGGAAAATAACTGGTAACAAAAATTATATACTGGTTGGTTATAATTTATTTTGTCGCTTTCAATTAAAAGTAATTCTTTACATGATGTGTTAAATATACGTCCGATATAGCTTAACGACGCTTAATCATACATTCGCTAATGTATTCATTATTCATTCATTAATTATTTAAATGCAAAAAATTCATTGTCATTTATAAATTACGTCTAGGTGTCTGTCGCGCTGCATATTTCAGCCAATAGTTGTTATTAATGTAAAATTACTAGTTTGATGCAGAAAACGAACAAATTTTCTCGAAATGTAATTATTGTTACATTGTTTAACGAAAGTCGGCAGAAATATATTTTGTACAAGGGCGCTTGCCCGTCAATTTCTGGAAGTGCAAATGCCAATAACGCACGAAGTCGCTTGCTGCGCGTACATTTCTTACGGCGTTAAGGCAAAATCGTTTTTATGAACGTAATGTGATATTTCGCGAACGCGATGCTCCATGCAAGTACAAACTGATTTCGGCCAAACTATTACTTTGAATACCATGATTTGCGATCACATCACAGTTTAAAATATCTGATATGAAAACTGTGATATTGATATCACGGTATCGCCCATCAATAATCAAAAGTATAATATCTGAAAAATTGCAGAGATTTGTGAGTGAATATCTCTGAAACTAAGACATGATATAATATAATAAAATGATTACTAAAAAATGCAATAAAATACAATACAATGAAACTACAGTATACCCTCTTTTCTAATATCTAGAAACGAAATAGTTCAATTGAACTATTGAGTGAACTAATAGATTAATTTGGTAGTCGCGCACAGTGAAACTAACCCCAGTTAAATCTGACGGATCATTTTAGTAGCGTTAAAGTGAAAAGTTATGTGAACGGTTTATCGAAAGAGACTGATAATAATGTAAGAATCACAATCTGTATGATTTTGTGAAGTATAAAAATATGATACTATAGTCGATTCTTGAGATTCTATGATTGAAGTAAATGGTTTTTAAAATACAACCTCCTGACGAAAGTATCAATCGGTAGTGAAACGTTGAGTGCTTTTCCAATTATAATTCTGTCCGGTTAGAGTTTAAAAATCATTTAATTATAGAAATATGCTCGAATTTCAACTGTTCACTGTTCATGTATTGAACGACGTTTTAATAAAGAACGAAAAATTTGCACATAAAAAATAGAGACCACATTTTCAACGTAATTTTCTTTGTAAATCAAATACATTCACCAGTCCTTCATACCTAGTCGATTTCGTAAATAGAAAATAAATATCAGAATGTGAGATTTACATTTTCTAAATCGGAAAAAAAACAGGAAATCTCGTAATTGTTCATAGTTCGTATATCATGCTGGAGTTGTTCATAGACTCAGAATAAGATTAGCAGGGAACTAGATGCACTAAATGAACTATTCATGATGAATGAGTTATTTAAGTGATCAAGATCGACTGAACTAGTTTGTCTCATGAACAATTCTCATCTCTAGTAATAACCACTTAGGTCCGGTTTCACCATCACAGTTTAACTTTAAACTTCGCTTTATTCCCATGGTAACAATTGCAAGGATAATTGTTTCCATAGGAATAAAACGGAGCTTAAAGTTAAACTGTGATGATGAAACCGGGCCTAAATCATCAATGAAATGTTCTGACAGGACGGATATGTGAATGAATTTCATTCATAAACGTCAAAATCGTAAATTTTATTAGACAACTTTTAAAAAGTAGACTTTATGACATTTGATTTTCATTTTCATTATATTATATATTTTTCTAGTTACAAGTCAAACATGAATTTTAAAATTATGCCAAAAACTACCAATTTATAAACAGTTTCATTTTGAATGTTTCTGCGGGTTATTCGATACAATATACATGTAAGTTAGCCCTAATTTACTGGCAACACTTCGCGAACCGAAATAAACCTCGTGTTGAGCGGGTTTCTGCTGATCTCACTGCGGAACACCCATCCGACCGTAGTACTCAGAAACGCACTCAGGAAAACACGATACATCCCAGTACGTGAGAAGCAATGGAAGGAAACGTAATCTTTTACTACTGATAGACAAATTTATCTGGTTAAGCAATTGTTACAGTATCAGATAAATAAAGGTGTTCATACATACATACATAGAGGTTTCTGTTGTAGGTATTTTCGAACGAATTGATTAAGATGTCTGACTGAACCTCAATAAACTAAGGTGATTTTTGGTATGTAAGGTACTACAGTAACACAGTTTATTAATTATAAAAGAGAAGGAATTTGAAACATGTAAAACACAGTTGTTCACTGTGTAGGTGAGCGGTTAAAATCGACTTGACATTGAAAGTGAATGAGTTCATTCATAAATATATTTGATTCTGACGTTAAGAAATACTCCTTCACCTATCCTATAAACCTTCTTTTCTCAACTAATTTTATGTTCTTTGAATAACTAATAAACTCTTGAGTCCATGAAACAAGAAAGCCAATTTCAACGAAGAATAAATCGCGCTTCGCGCTTGTAAATACGCAATTAATTAAATTTCATCTTAAGACCACATGAAATTGAGGACTTTTATCACGTGGACTAAACCTCAAATAAAGAGAAAAATATTCGGGGTTATCTCTACCATACACATACATATACGAACGTATATGCACGATTCGTAGCAGTGAACTTTGTTTTATGAATTACTTGCGCCATAAAATTTGTGATCTTTAAACATAGATAACATGTGGCGGGAACAAGTTTAGGGAAGTTCCTGCTTTCTGGATTCATTCGTCAGGAATTATGAGATTTTACGTCGACAATCGGGAAAAATTATTTCAAATAAAAATAAAACATGGCAAAATAGTCCTCTCGTTATTTAAAAATCAATTTCTGAAATATGTATTAAAAAAATCGTATTCTCTATACTGTTACTGTATTTAGGGATCGGGCCAATATACCGGGTGTCCCGCGCCATGTGCTCATACTTCTAAAATCTTTATTTATTAATCGATTAACCTGAATTTGAAGACAATATGTTAAACAAAAAATGAAATTTTTCGACATACATATTGAGTTACAAATTTTTGAATGGAACTTCGCATCTGGGAATTTTCAAGAAAAAATTAACTCACATCAAAAAGTATGATTAATACGTAAAAATAACTCAAATAAATTTGACGTAGAATTTAGTGTGGAATTCAAAAATAAAATCAAAATGGGGTGTTTCAATTAAAAAAAAAAACGTAACTTTAATATTTTTATAATACTTGGACATCCTGTATACAAACGAAAATAATTTTAGAAAGTGGAATGGAAGCGCTCTTATTATACAGAAAAAGAATCGAGTCGATACCTAGAATAACAACAAAGTTATGGAACTTTTACGGAGCTCTGGGACACCTGTGTATATACACAGCGTGGGCCAATAGTGCGTATTCGGTAGATAGCGCCTATATTATATTAATTTCGCTATTACTTACCTACGGTACAGATACATAATTGAAAATTAGTTACAATTATACAGAGTGTTCCGTGTGGCTGTGCCAGACCTTATATCATTGTAAAGCTTAATCAAAGACCTATTAAATTCAGTCAGAAAATATAGGGTGTTCTATTTAAACTCACCGAGTAAAATAAACATCGGAATTATTTATCGCCCTGTGTAAAATAATAGGAATATGTTCGAGATGAAAATTGTTTTCTGTTCCGTAGAGGTTATGTAATGTTACTGTAAAGTTTAAATTACCAATTTTAATAAACATCTAATCTGTAAAACAGCAAATAATACCATTTTTTACATTGAAATATCAATATCTCAAAAACTATTAGGTTTAGGTACATAATATCCTTATAATAAATTTATCCACTCTTAAAGACGAATCGAGACAAACCATAATATACAGTATGTTCCATTTAAAAAAAAAAAACATAACTTTGGTCTGGCACAGCCACACGGAACACTCTGTATAATTGTAACTAATTTTCAATTATGCATCTGTACCATAGGTAAGTAATAGCGAAAACAGATTTTAAAAATCTGCATTAATATAGGTGCTATCTACCGAATACGCACTATTGGCCCAGCCATCTTCAGAACGCTACCAACTTAAAAGCACTTAAAAAGATCTAAAAGCAACCTAATCATCCTAATAACATGACGAGGTACCCCAAAATAATATTATCTGGTGATTTTAACATTGATAATCTTAAACAAAACGTATTGTATTGTGGCGCGCCACCCAGCTCACTACGTCAAACTGAAGGCGTCAAGAAGTCGGTACGTTATGCGTCATTGGCTGCCACGCCACCGGGGCCTATACCGAACAAACTAGACTTTTCCAGCGATGGAAGAAACGAGAAGGCAGCGCAGAATATAAAATCGGCCGGGATGGACTCAGGAGTCAGTCGAGTTCTAATTAGCGATCGTCGAAGTTAGATTTAGTGTATAAATAAATTGTTACAAATAAATTAGATTGTAAGCATTATTAAATTATGGTTAAGTTTTTACCGAGTGTTTTTTATTCGTTTAAATAAATCAATTTAAACCCTAGAAACGTAACAGTATGATCTCCTTAAAGAGGTATTCAATTCATTTAAATTATTAAATTCGCTTGAACTCGTACCCACTTGAATTTGTACTAACATACACGGCAAAACATCATCTTCAAGTATCGATTATTTGGTTACAAACTTACAAACCAAGAAGTTTTATAGCAACACAGCTGATTTCTGTATATCCATTCACACTGCCCAATTATTCGTTAATGATGTGACGATTGAGTATAAATACAGTTCTGTATCTCCAGCAAGTAAGCACCGTGTATTAAGCAAGCATACCCTAAATCATTTCTTTAATGAATCAACTGCAATAAACTGGGATTTCCTGACATATGATAACTCAGATATTAATGAGAAATTTTGTAACTTTTATGGAAATTTTGTCCAGCGTCTACTAAAGATCTACTTTTACTAAAAAGTCTTTATCAACTGTATCTACTCCTAGATGGATAACACCTGAAGTTAAAGACTGTAGCAGACATATCAAAATCCTTATCAAAAGATATACAACGGACGTAAAATTCAACAGTACAAAACAGAACACGTGAAGCGTGGCGCGTAATCAACACTAAACTAGGCCGAAAGTCAACCAAATCTAGGAAGATTCTACTGATGCATGAAAACGAAGAGATCACCCATCAAAAACTGTTGCCAATATCTTCGCTGATCACTTCTCCAGGGTGTACAGCTAACAGTTTAAATGTTAACACTATTTTTTTCAGATAAAATAGCGACATCTTACTATCGCTTTTTGACCTGACATTGCAGTAGGATAGACAAATTGAAGCGGGATTTGCTCCTAATAAGTCCCCCATGCAAGGCGGCCATGCTTGCTGTCAAAGCATAATGAAAGTTTTAGAAAAATTTTGTGCAAATCGTTCTTGATTGCAGTGAAAACCTCGAGCAGCCTCTGGACAGCTGTTTCAGCCCTGCTTGGGGCTTCTTCAGCAGAGACGTAGCTCGACATTCCCACCGCAAACCAAAAACGACGAGGTTTTCACTGCAATCAAGAACGATTTGCACAAAATTTTTCTAAACCTTTCATTATGCTTTGACAGCAAGCATGGCCGCCTTGCATGGGGTACTTATTAGGAGCAAATCCCGCTTCAATTTGTCTATCCTACTGCAATGTCAGGTCAAAAAGCGATAGTAAGATGTCGCTATTTTATCTGTTCATCATTCTTACATCGCAATTGCGAATAAATTGGGCAAGTCGTTTTTGGTCTGCGGTGGGAATGTCGAGCTACGTCTCTGCTGAAGAAGCCCCAAGCAGGGCTGAAACAGCTGTCCAGAGGCTGCTCGAGGTTTTCACTGCAATCAAGAACGATTTGCACAAAATTTTTCTACTATTTTTTTCATTCATATTGTTCCGTAAGATATTATAAATATTATTATTATTATAATTATTATTATTATATATAATTATATTATTATATATAATTAATAATTTAAAAATTAATAAAAGTATCGGTCCTGACGAACTGGAGGTGAAAGCTATAAAATTTGTAGGAGAAATAATTGCTTGTCCGCTGGCGAATCTCATAAATGACTCTTTGCTTTAAGGACATTTCCCGAATGTACTCAAATCATCAGTGATTGACATGATTCACAAAAAAGACGTCTTAGAAAATGTTAACAACTATAGACCAATAAGTATACAAAGTGTAATGTCCAAAATAGTGTGCTTAATAGAGTGATAAGTTTTCTGGATAAGTTTAAGATATTAAACGACTCATAGCATGGGTTTAGGTCCGGACGGTCAACTGAAACAGCACGTGTCCAACTCTTAGGCCTAGTACATACTTGGATACAAAGTCGCGCAACTATGTTTCAAAGTCATGTTTCGCGATTGTTTCGAAACAGTTGCTAGACAAAATGTGATGTATCTCGAGTGTTCGGGGACAAAAATCGCAGAATTTTTGTTTCCCATTTCAAATGGGAAACTTGAAACAGTGTTGCGCAACATTTGGACGTCAGAGAAAAAAGATGAAGATCACAAATTCGATAAATCTCGCTCACAATCAATCACCTTCGTATTTTATCGGCTCTACTGTGTTTTTTTTTAATTATGTGGTCTCAAAAAAAAAAAAACTAGATTTACATGGTACAGCTTGCTTGTAGCCTTGTAGGATATCTTTTTAGTAGAGTATAAAAATCGAATAAT
This sequence comes from Prosopocoilus inquinatus, assembly GCA_036172665.1. Classification (NCBI taxonomy): domain Eukaryota; kingdom Metazoa; phylum Arthropoda; class Insecta; order Coleoptera; family Lucanidae; genus Prosopocoilus; species Prosopocoilus inquinatus. Next base: position 30,101,490 of record CM069869.1, read on the forward strand.
AAAAATAGGTATACAGGATGTTATCGAATAAATTGACAATAATTAAAAAAAACTCGAAACTTCCAAAAGCTCTAACTTACCTTGAAAACATTAGATGAAATTTTATCTGTCAATGTGCAATACTTAATTTTTGCGTAGTTCTTTTTCTCAAGGTATGCTTTTCAGGTTGTTTTTGAGGTTATATCACAGAAACGAAAAGAAATTGTATATAGATAAATTAGGTTAAATCGTAACATATTAACGCCGTCTAGACGTAGTATAATTATTCCCATCATATTCAATAACACCCTTCAGAAGATTTAATCAAAAAATACAAAATTGTAGTTTTTGAAGTTGAAAAAGATTTATGGACTTTAAAATCCAACTTCGCCGAGAAAATAAATAGTTCAATGTTTTGGTTTTCTTTTATTTTTAATTTTTTACTGAGCATGAGAACCATACCAAGCAGCGATACTACAGGCAGCAATTCCAATATCGCTGGCCATGGCAGTATACATACCAAAGATTGAGGTTTGAATGACCTCAGTTTGTCATTCTAGACCACGAAGTTTAAGGTAAAAGGACGTAAGTTCTTTTGATTCGATTGTTTAGAAATCAAGAAACACTATTTTTGACACATTTGGTTTTTGATGAAATTTGATATAACAGTTTATCAAATGCGTTATAAATAGTTCAAATAGCGACATCCTGCGATTGCTTTTTGACCTGACATTGCATTAAGATTGACGAATTGAAACCAGTTTGTTACATAATAAGTCATCCCATGCAAGCCGACCATGCTTGCTTTCAAGGCATAATGAAAATTTTGAAAAAAAATTGTTACAATTCGTTTTTCATTGCAATGGATCCGTCAAGCATCCTCTATACAGCTGTTTCAGCCTTATTTAGGGCTTCATTAGCAGAAGCGCAGCTCGAGAGTTCCACTGCAAACCAAAACGACTTGTCCAAGAATATTCGCAAATACGTCAGGTCAAAAAGCGGTCGCAGGATGTCGCTATTTAAGCTATTCATTACTATTACATAGCATTTACGAATATCCTTGGACAAGTGGCTTTGCTTTGGAGTGGAACTTTCGAGCTACGCTTCTGCCGATGAAGCCAAAAATAGGACTGAAACAGCAGTACAGAGGATGCTCGAGGCATCCACTGCAATCAAAAACGATTTGTAACATTTTTTTTTAATGCATTAATGTTAATGCTTGTCTTTTAACTATTCTAATAAGCTTCAAACAAGAAATATTGGGAAAAATGGTCATTAATTTATTTAAAACTAAAAACAAAAGAGAGACGCAAAATATTCGGATATAAATAACTAAATTACTATTCACTTGACACTCAAATGGTAAAATTCGTATCAATTGTTGCGTTTAACGGTAAATTTTCAATTTTATAGAAAATGTCGCTTACGTCGGCGTCGTTTTGCATTGAACAGACATACATCCGGATAGGTAGGCTATGCTTATTGCGAATCGATTGGTTCTTTCAAAGAAACCAACCAATCAAAAACAATCAGCAAGAATTATTTTGCGTATCCAGAACTACGTTTAAGTGTGGACATGCGATAATGTATAAAAACAGTTTCGATACTTTGTCTCGCAACAATGTTTCGCGATTGTTGCGCGACTTTGTATCTAAGTATGTACTAGGCTTTAAACTACATTTATAAAGAAATTATAAAAAACATGTTGCTGCGATATTCTTTGACTTATCGCGAGCTTTCGACAGTACAGACATTAAATTTATCGAGTCTAAATTGTACAACATTGAAATTCGCGTTAATATCCTGCAATGGATATGCTCATTTTTAAGTAATAGATCGACGGCTGTTTCGGTTGACGGGCAAATATCTGAACCGTTTGAATTGAATCTCGGGGTTGGTGAACGGTTGGGGAACGGTTTTAGGCCCCCTCATATTTTTGTTATTTATTAACGATTGTTACAAGAGTGGTACAATTCTTAGGTGTGAAACTTAATGATAATCTCACTTGGTCTGATCACTTAACTTATGTATCTAGTAAACTCGCCTCTGCATATTACGCCATCCTTCAGCTTTGTGATGAAGTTCCGTTCTATGTTTTACTACAATCATATTATTCTCTAGTCCGTCACACTTAATTAACTGTACTCTGCTCTGGGGAAATAAGACAGGCTTTAATCGGGCGTTTGTGATACAAAAGAGAATTATTTGAACGATGTTTCGGCTTAGAAATCGGAAAACACGTAAACCTATCTTTAAGAACTACAAAATATTAACATTTGCTACCATATTTATTTTCAAATGTTGTATGTTTGTTAAATTAAGTCCCACTAATTTTATTGTCAATTCATTTAACGACGACTACAACACAAGATCACAAAAAATGTTATGTAATGCTAAACACAATACGACGCGATACGAAAAGTCCCCTTACTATACATGAGTACATAATAAGTTAAGCCTTCACCTCAGAAATGTTGCAAATATAAAGTTATTTAAAAAAGTATTAAAAAATTTTCTAATAAATAAAACTTACTATTCATTAACGGAAAATTTCGACATAACATCTGTTAATGTGTATTACATTTAACAATATTTATTTTTTAAAGGTTGACATGTCCTATATCATTGTTTGAACTTCATGGACGAATAAAGCTTATTATTATTCTTAATAAAATCATAAAAATATAAAAACTGACATCAATATAATCATCCTAAAAGATACATATGTCTAAATTTAAGTAAATATAAATTAATATGTAAACATCTATTATTAACCGTCAGAAAAACCTTACAAATAAGAGCTAACCAAACAACACGGAAATACGGAAATAAATAGTCCAAAGACCCGAAAAAAGTTCTTATTCTAACGAATAAATAAGCATATAATTTCCTGTTATTTGATACCTAAAAATCATGAAAAATAAAATATATATATTATGTACAAATCGTCAAAAAACAACCTACAGATGAGAGCAAATCACCACATACCACAAGTTAAGAGCACTTTAAGAAAATTTTATCTCGGAAAATCCTCGCCTTATCAAATATCCAGTGCAAATGCGCTTAACCGTCTCTAACACCCCTTTATATATGATTTAGGTAGCGACATCTTGCGGATGATTTTTGACATAACAAGTACGACATCCAGCGGCCGATTTTTGATTTAAGATCTATAAAATAATAATGATAATAATCATAATAATTGTATATATCTAAATATGAACCGTCAAATAACAACCTACAAATTAGAGTAAATCAAATAATACCGAACTAGGTATTGTCTGAATCCATTAAATTGTTTTTATTTTTCCGAATAAAAATACTTTCGTAAGCATTTAATTTCCTATTATTTCAAACTTCGTTAATGATTTTTAAATTATCCTTAATAATACTGTGTCCTGTATTATACATATGTTGTGCAACACTTGATTTCTTAAACCTATTGTACCTGTAGTGGCTTAAAAGTTCTTTAAAACGTGTTAACATATTTCTTTTTATTTGTCCAATATATTTATCAGTACATTCGTAACACTTAATTTCATAAATTCCAGATTTCTGTTCAACATCAACTTTATCTTTCGGGTTTCCCAATAAATTCTTTATGGTATTGTTAGTTGAAAAACCTAATCTTAAGTTTTGGGTTTTAAAAATATGTTTTAAACCTTTGCATAAAGGATCGAAAGGCATTTTAACAAATTTTCCTAGAGATGAAGTTGCCGTTACAATGCTAGAATTTTGTACCTGTTTCCTAATCTTCCTAATTACATTATCTACTATTTGGGGTGTATAAATTTAAATTTACATACGAAAAGGAAGAAAATGGTGCGATTCCCTTTTTAGACACTCGTATAATTAGAAACAGCAGAAATTAATTAGAAATCGACATCTATCGTCAAGATACAAATACAAGGCGATTTATAATTAATGAATCTCAACATTACGTACAATACAAACTCGCGACTCTAAATTTTTTAGTAAATAGATTACTCTTTTTTCCACTTTCGAAATCCTGTGATGTGATAAAGAACTTAAATATATTAAAAATGTTGCGGTTCATAACGGTTATTTCCCCAAATAATAAATAAAGTAATTAGGAAGATTAATAAGATTAGCTATATATATATATATATATATATACAGCTAATCTTAAACTTAAATATATTAAAAATGTTGCGGTTCATAACGGTTATACTCCCCAAATAATAAATAAAGTAATTAGGAAGATTAATAAGATTAGCTATATATATAGCTAATCTTATTAATCTTCCTAATTACTTTATTTATTATTTGGGGAGTATAACCGTTATGAACCGCAACATTTTTAATATATTTAAGTTCTTTATCACATCACAGGATTTCGAAAGTGGAAAAAAGAGTAATCTATTTACTAAAAAATTTAGAGTCGCGAGTTTGTATTGTACGTAATGTTGAGATTCATTAATTATAAATCGCCTTGTATTTGTATCTTGATTATATATATATATATATATATATATATATATATATATTTTATTTTATGTTTCAGGATTTTTAGGTATCAAATAACAAGGAATTTATACTTATTTATTCGTTAGAATAAGAGCTTTTTTCGAATCTTTGGACTATTTATTTCCGTATTTCCGTGTTGTTTGATTAGCTCTTATTTGTAAGGTTTTTCTGACGGTTAATTTTAGATGTTTACATATTAATTTATATTTACTTACATTTAGACATACAGGGTCTCCCAAGCTGAGCGACCTATTAAAAGTTTTCGAGGAAGGAAATATACAAAAAATATGTAACTTAGCAGGCAGCCACGGCGGAAGGTGATCTTTCAGACTAAAATATTTTCATATGTTATACCGGAAGTCGCCGTCGTAGTGTCCTAATTATCCCTGAAAATATCACAGGCTGGTCATAAAATGGTGTCGAACCTCACTATGTTTAACTGCCCAAAACTCAATTTTCGTAAATGGAATACTCTGTATATTTTTACATCATGAGATAGAGAATCAAATTCTACATCGATTCGTATTAGTATTCCCTATACCCATCTGCAGTAGTTTTCTTGTTATTAGTAATTTTTTTATTATAATGGTACATTTTTCTTGTATTTTTAGCAGTAAGTGACGAGAAAGCAAAAATATTTATTGAGTTATAACACTAACAGATAAGTAACATGATTTTTTTTTTTATTTTAGATAAAGTTGGCCATGAAAAGCAAAAAGAAGAAGAAGTGACGATCTACAATAAGAATAATAATAATAATAATACAATAAATTTTATAAAAATGGATATCTTGTATTTTAGCGTTTAATGCTTGGACGTTTACATAAAATGAGGTTAGGTTTTCCAGTTCCCCGTTTTGTATTTTTGAGGATCTGATAAAATAAAATTAAGAACCAAGGATGAAAATAAGAGACATCGTTCTTTTCAATAAAATTCTCTTTTATGGTATCGGTAACGATATTAATTAAAACCTGGTTGAGTGCAAATCAGACTCGAGCACTGAGGGTTCCGTAGGTACCTAAATGCTGCGTTTTACTTTATTTTGTATGCAATAAAAATAGCGATTTTAATATGCAACGTATCGTAGTAGTTAATTGAAGCAAATAGTAAGTACTTAGTTATTTAATTATGAACAAGTATAAAAATAGTTATTATTGTCCTCTATTCTTGATATTAAAATATGGGACAAGATTTATTTTTGAGTCTAAAAATGGGGGACGTCCTTTAAAACAAAAGACGTCTGGCAAACTTAAGCAAGGTGTTTGTATTGAATTTGAAAAGCCATTTTCTCTCTACGCTTCAACCAATTTATGTGTAGCAACACTCTAAATATTCAATAATTGAACATGGGCAAAATAGAGATTGCTAATTGATTGCTAAAATACAAGTTTAGGTACCTGCTCTTCTTTTATATACATTACTAGCCCTAAAAATATTAGAAAACAACTTTCAATACGACACTCTGATGGATGTAATAAATAATATTATTAATTTCGATGCCGAGTGCCGACCATGTGCTGAAAAAGTTCGTTTTGCCCTACTGGGAAATTGCCGTTTGAAAACGCACAGGGTTTTCGTACTGGAGGTTATACCTCCATCTTGATATTTCAAACTTCGTATTCACACATGAATAATAAGCAAGAAAGAGAGGTTAAACACATTGATATTGTATCGAGTGAAATAGAGAGATGTACCGGTGTCGTTGATATGTTTTTCGTGGACTTCTAGGGCAAGGCGTATCTTTTACTACTATATCCATGCAAAGTAGTTCTTGTTATTTTTCGTGACAGACGAAATGATTTCAGCGTTTCCCAAAAGACTTACAAAAATGAAATTTAAGCATAAATTATAGTTAAAGCATAGCGCTGTAGTCAAATATATATGCAAAGTAATTATTTTTGTAAAAGAAACGCTGTCGGAGTGGGTACCCTAATTATTTTTAAAACATCTATCAATGAAGATACAAAATTTAAAGGAATTACTTTTAAGTATAGTTTCGTGAAAATTGCTTAAAATGTGAAATTACGAAGAAAAAGTCATGGTTATGAGATGACACCATAGTCACTTGTACGCTTCAACTGAACTAAATTAATAAATAGATAGTACTGCATAATTTTGATATCGCCTTTTCACTCTATGCGTCATCTCTTCGAGCGTCGCCTTTGTTTAACATGAGACAAAATTTTTACAACGTAAAACCCTATGGCCACAGTTAGAAAAGGCACTGTATTATTGTACGACTCAAGAAATAATACTCCTATATTTTTTAGTTACATGTTTCAATTTCTCTTTCAAAATTACTAGACAAAGAGCAATTACTATACAGGAGACTCTAAATTCCGTGGACAAAGCTTAACCACGTATTTCTGGGCTCAAAATAAGACGATTTAACCAAACCTATCTTTATCCATAATGGTCTTGTTAAGCCAGTATTCTCCTTCAAACGACGAGAAAGTTAATTTTTCTTATAACAAAAGAACGCCTAAACCGATTTGGATGAAATTTGGTATGAGGTCCCACAAGAAGGTAAGTCACATTTACAGGTGGTTTCAGTTATTTGTAGTGAACCGCTAGCAGGTCAAAAAATATTGTAAAAAAATACAATATAATAAAATTTCATGGATCACTAATAAAGATAACTTCAGAATGTTCTTGCTCATGTAATATTATGAAAAATAAAATGCCGTTTAGAATGAGCAAAAACAATATTAAAATGCCAACACTTACTCATATTTTATTTTTCATACAAAGATAACAATAAATTAAACAATAAAAAAGATACACTACTTTAATTTTAAACTAATTCATGTGTTTCAAATAGGTAGTACAATTAATTTTCATAGTGAAATAATGAATGAATGCGAACGATTTAACAATTTTCTGTAAATCCTTTCAATAATTCTGATAAATTTAAATATTAATATTGCAATATTTATTTATTTTTTGAAAAACGTGGTGTTTGATCGGGTTTTTTTAGGACAAACAAATTAATTTTAAATCATTCAACTGACTAGTTTCGGTTTTATTTTAAACCTTCATCAGAGCCTAAAAAAAAAAACTAGTCAGCTGAATGAGTTAAAATTAATTTGTATGTCCTAAAAAAAAACCGATCAAATACCACGTTTTTCAAAATTTAACAACAGGACGCCAATTTCATTTTTTATTGAGTATTTATTTATGCTCCCCTCTGAACCATTTTTCAAAATTTAAAACTGTAAATGCATGTTGTAGTTTTCTCGCTCTTTGACAGATTCCTGCGGAACTGATAGCCTGCACTTATCACAACTTTTTATTTACTTTAACCACATAATCTTATCGAAATTCGTCTGACTAGAAACGAGCGACTGATCGGTTATTTTCGTCTTCTTTCATCGAAGTTATTGCTATTCAATACTTCCCTTGTTTATTTTTTTTAAATTTTATACGAGTTTTAATGGACAAGCCGGGCAACCAAACAAAACTTCCTGAGTCTTTGCATCACAATAGCAAAACAAACCCCCCCAAAAGCGAGTGGAAACAATTTCCTTCCTTCGAAACAGTTAATATTATAAACAAGCGTGTTTCAACGGGTCACTTCAGTAAATTATTTACTCGCATAGACACGTTGCATTTCATAGAAGAAAATATAAATACCGATAATATTTTCTGAAAGCTCAACAGTCATTCTATTTTTCTTTAATTTATCGCCTTCTTACAAGACAAGTATTAATTCTTGACAGAATTGAATTACTTTGCAAAGCATTGAAGTACCTGCAAAATTGATTATTTAAAATGTTTTACTTGAAAATTTTGAATAGATAAGAAGTACCCTTTAAAATAAAAACTTCTTTTCTTATTTCATTTGTCTCAGGTTTCAATCAAAAATAGTAAAGGAGAATGTGGTTTAAGAAATAATTGAATCTCCGCTTACAATAATTTTAAATCCGTAGATACGTATTTCAGCAGCAAAGCTGCCATCTTCAGTACGCTACCAACTTAAAAGCACTTAAAAAGATCTAAAAATAACCTAATCATCCTAATAAAATAATAAAAATATAAAAACTAACAACAATCTAATCATCCTAAAAGATATATAAAGGTCTCCCAAGTTGAGTGGCCTATTAAAAGTTTTCGAGGAAGGAAATATACAAAAAATATGAAACTTAGCAGGCTACCACGGCGGAAGGTGATCTTTCAGACTAAAATATTTTCACTTTTATATCACTTCCGGTTATAACGGAAGTCGCCGCTAACTTTCTTATTTTAAATGGAATGCTATATTTTTTATTGCAAATTCTGATTCTACGCATTAGTCTAAGTAAAAATTGTTAAGGCTTCCCTATACTTAAATGTACCCGATTTTGAGATATCTGGAGATTTATCTAAAAAATTGTTTTGGACAGCTTTCATTGAAGAGATTGTATTTATGACACTTTCAAATTTAGAAATTCAGGTGGCATGTCGTTTTGAAGTACTATCTTCAGGCTTTCAAATAGTGTCCTAATTATCCCTGAAAAAATCACAGGCTGGTCATAAAATGGTGTCCAACCTCACAGTGTTTAACTGCCCAAAATTTTTGTAAATGGAATACTCTGTATACTTTTACATCATAAGATAGAGAATCAAATTCTACATCGATACGTATTAGTATTCCCTATACCCATCTGGAGTAGTTTTCTTGTTATCAGCAGCTCTTTATTTTGTTTGGGTAATTAATGGAATTAATGCCGTTATTCGTAGCAAACTTTGAAAAAGAAACAGATATTGAACTGCTAATTTTTAAAGAATTAACTAATTGCTAACCATAACATTATTTCGGCGTACATAATGGCATAGATCTTAAAGAAGGTAGATACCTGCCGTAAGTTTATTGTTTTCATAAACGAGCGTCTTAAAAACATAAGCATGCCATGAAAAACAATTTTCTTTGTTAGTTTGACGTTTTAGTTAAACAACAATACGTAAACTTTGTTAAGTGATAAAAACAACAATGAATAATTTTGGTTATTCTAATGAACAATTATTAAATTTATTTTACATTCATGGAGAATGCAATAAAATTGTTACGAGAACATGTAGAAGATTTAATGAAGTGTATCCGCAGTTACCGCCAATGACCGAAAAAAAATTTAGAAGGTATGAACGTAACTTTTTAAGAAGTGGTACCGTTAGACCAAAGAAAACTTCGTCGTGTCCTGTAACTGGCAATGAAGAAAACGAAATTTCTGTTTTGGCATTCTTTCTATCTCCGCTGCTGAACACGATTTAAATGTCGCACATTCATCCATACAACGAATTCTGCACAAGTATAAATTACATGATTACAAGTTCGCTACTGTTAACGCTTTGCAACCAGACGATCCGGCGATTCGAATGCGATTTTATGAAGCACTTTTGACACATTATCAAAAAGACCACCGTGTCATGTAGAAGATCACTTGGACAGATGAGGCTAATTTTACTTAGGATTCCAAAATAAATTTAGTTTTAACGTTTTTGCTATTTTGGAGGATAACAGATGTTCCTATTTTATTTATAATGAAAATATAAATTCTCGTCGTTATTTATACATTTTGAGAACTGTGGTGACAATTTTTTTAGAATATTTACCATTAAATGCTTATTTTAATTGTTGGTATCAGCTAGATGGAGCTCCAGCACACAGTACTAACGAAGTGGGAGAGCAGTTAAACGAACTTTTTCCAAATCGATGGATAAGACGCCACGGTCCTTTGAGATAGCCCCCGCGATCACCTGATCTTACGCCATTGGATTTATATCTGCGGGGTAAAATTAAATCGGAGGTTTATCGTGAACCTGTGAATGATAGACAAGATCTCGAAAATCGAGTTATAAATTGCTTTCAAAATTTAAATCCCATGGAAACACGACAAGCAACCACAGAGGGTGTTGTATCACGAGTAAGAAATTGCCTCCGCATGAATGGCAGGCAATTTGAACAAGCTTTGTAGTTATCTTAAGATGTTACAATTTTGCAATAGTAAGGATACTTTTCATTTGCTTTGTTAATTTTGTTAATTTCTTTCTTACTTGTTTGTACTATATGTGACTTTTTAAATTTTAGATAAATGGAGGCCGTAGAAAGATACATTACATAAAAATTTACTACAGAATTTCCAATAACTCCTTTTGTTCTTATTGTAGATCGTCACTTCCTCTTCTTTTTGCTTTTCATGGCCAACTTTATCTAAAATAAAAAAAAAATCATGTTACTTATCTGTTAGTGTTATAACTCAATAAATATTTTTGCTTTCTCGTCACTTACTGCTAAAAATACAATAAATCAAGAAAAATGTACCATTATAATAAAAAAATTACTAATAACAAGAAAACTACTGCAGATGGGTATAGGGAATACTAATACGAATCGATGTAGAATTTGATTCTCTATCTCATGATGTAAAAATATACAGAGTATTCCATTTACGAAAATTGAGTTTTGGGCAGTTAAACATAGTGAGGTTCGACACCATTTTATGACCAGCCTGTGATATTTTCAGGGATAATTAGGACACTACGACGGCGACTTCCGGTATAACATATGAAAATATTTTAGTCTGAAAGATCACCTTCCGCCGTGGCTGCCTGCTAAGTTACATATTTTTTGTATATTTCCTTCCTCGAAAACTTTTAATAGGTCGCTCAGCTTGGGAGACCCTGTATGTCTAAATGTAAGTAAATATAAATTAATATGTAAACATCTAAAATTAACCGTCAGAAAAACCTTACAAATAAGAGCTAATCAAACAACACGGAAATACGGAAATAAATAGTCCAAAGATTCGAAAAAAGCTCTTATTCTAACGAATAAATAAGTATAAATTCCTTGTTATTTGATACCTAAAAATCCTGAAACATAAAATAAAATATATATATACACCCTGTCCGTTTTTCGAGTACCACTATGGGGATCTCGCTTATCTTAAGAGATACGAAGTTGGTTAAATTAGGGCAAAGTTGCGCATTTTCGTGCTGAATAATAATCTAAAAAGAAATTTGAAATATCTTCAATAGTTTTGAAGATAACGCAAAAAAACCAAAATTTCTGATTTTCGTTTTTAATTTTTTTATGATAAACTAATCTTTCTAGACATTTCTAACGAAGACATTATTCAGACACTTTTTTATGGAGAATTCGAATATGTCATACACTTTTCAATAAATCTCAAGATGGCGGAGAAACACCTGTCAACTTCATTTTTTCTTATGGACGCCATTTTGGATTTTAATATTTTGAGATTAGATTTTTTTTTCTCTTTACAACGATGTATCACACGCGATGGTTCAATCTCATATTTTTGCCAAAAATTCAATTTTTCCTTTTTTGCCAAGAATGCTTTGGAAAAACAAAAAACGTTCGTTTGTTGTGAACAAAAGTTTGACAGTTTGATGATATTTCAAGTCTTGTCTTTACGTTTGCGCTAGTTTTATCGCGAAAATGCCTTTTTCAAGCCAAGAACAAAGAGATATGATTCAAATTTACTACACTTCGCATCGAAATACCCACGTGGCTGCTGCAAAATATTTGCAGCGTTATCCTGAGCGGCAACAACCTTGTTTGAGCTATTTTTCTTTGCTACATAGAAACTTGGGCGAATGTGGTTCGTTTAAGAAACCTAGACGGAAATATGGCGATAGGCCCAATGAATATGAACAGGAAATTTTACAAGTGGTAAACATTTTACATGATTACAAAGACTAAAATACGTATTCATCATTTAATTCTTAATTAGGTGCAACACAATCCATCTGTTTCCTCAAGGGAAATTGCAGCCCAGCTGAATTTGCCGTCACATCAAGTTGTTTGGAGAACCCTTAGAAAACACAAATATCGACCTTGGGCAATTCATATTACTCAAACACTTCATCCTGGGGATTATGAACGACGGTTAGCTTTTTGCACGTTTGTAAATAATAAGATTCAGGAAAACCCTACTTTTCTTAATAACATCATATGGTCTGATGAATGTAAATTCACCAATGCAGCAATGTTTAATCGCCATAATGAACATTACTGGTCAATTGAAAATCCACATCAATTTCAAGCACGGCGACCACAAATACGTTTTAGCCTTAATGTATGGGTCGGTTTATTGGGCGATACGATAATAGGTCCTTTTATTTACGAAGAGACTTTAAATGCTGATCGGTACCTCAATTTTCTAAGGACATTCCTAACGGATTTTATTGACGACAACATTCCTCTTCATCGTTTGAACACCATCTGGTTCCAGCAAGATGGCGCACCGCCCCATAATGCTATGAGGGTTAGGGAATGCTTGTCGGAAATATTCCCCAACCATGTTATTGCTAATAATGGCGACGTACCCTGGCCGGCGCGGTCTCCTGACATGTCTCCCTTAGACTATTTTTTATGGGGGACAATGAAAAATAATATTTATAAAACATTGCCAGCCGACCTTGATGAACTTCGTCAAAGAATTGTCACCACTCTGAGGTACAAGATTAGAAGGAGGGATGTGGCGAGAGCTATAGCAAATCTCAAGAAAAGAGTGGCACTGTGTTTAGAATTAGGAGGTGGGCAATTTGAACACATGTTATGATGTTACTTTCATAGTCAATAAAGAACTGTCTGAATAATATTTTGGTTAGAAATATCTAGTACGATTAGTTTAGCACAAACATAAATGATAAGACTCAAAATAGGTTCAAACTGTCAAACGAACGTTTTTTGTTTTTCCAAAGCATTCTTGGCAAAAAAGGAAAAATTGAATTTTTGGCAAAAATATGAGATTGAACCATCGCGTGTGATACATCGTTGTAAAGAGAAAAAAAAATCTAATCTCAAAATATTAAAATCCAAAATGGCGTCCATAAGAAAAAATGAAGTTGACAGGTGTTTCTCCGCCATCTTGAGATTTATTGAAAAGTGTATGACATATTCGAATTCTCCATAAAAAAGTGTCTGAATAATGTCTTCGTTAGAAATGTCTAGAAAGATTAGTTTATCATAAAAAAATTAAAAACGAAAATCAGAAATTTTGGTTTTTTTGCGTTATCTTCAAAACTATTGAAGATATTTCAAATTTCTTTTTAGATTATTATTCAGCACGAAAATGCGCAACTTTGCCCTAATTTAACCAACTTCGTATCTCTTAAGATAAGCGAGATCCCCATAGTGGTACTCGAAAAACGGACAGGGTGTATATATATATATATATATATATATATATATATATATATATATATTTTATTTTATGTTTCAGGATTTTTAGGTATCAAATAACAAGGAATTTATACTTATTTATTCGTTAGAATAAGAGCTTTTTTCGAATCTTTGGACTATTTATTTCCGTATTTCCGTGTTGTTTGATTAGCTCTTATTTGTAAGGTTTTTCTGACGGTTAATTTTAGATGTTTACATATTAATTTATATTTACTTACATCCCTGAAAATATCACAGGCTGGTCATAAAATGGTGTCGAACCTCACTATGTTTAACTGCCCAAAACTCAATTTTCGTAAATGGAATACTCTGTATATTTTTACATCATGAGATAGAGAATCAAATTCTACATCGATTCGTATTAGTATTCCCTATACCCATCTGCAGTAGTTTTCTTGTTATTAGTAATTTTTTTATTATAATGGTACATTTTTCTTGATTTATTGTATTTTTAGCAGTAAGTGACGAGAAAGCAAAAATATTTATTGAGTTATAACACTAACAGATAAGTAACATGATTTTTTTTTTATTTTAGATAAAGTTGGCCATGAAAAGCAAAAAGAAGAGGAAGTGACGATCTACAATAAGAACAAAAGAAGTTATTGGAAATTCTGTAGTAAATTTTTATGTAATGTATCTTTCTACGGCCTCCATTTATCTAAAATTTAAAAAGTCACATATAGTACAAACAAGTAAGAAAGAAATTAACAAAATTAACAAAGCAAATGAAAAGTATCCTTACTATTGCAAAATTGTAACATCTTAAGATAACTACAAAGCTTGTTCAAATTGCCTGCCATTCATGCGGAGGCAATTTCTTACTCGTGATACAACACCCTCTGTGGTTGCTTGTCGTGTTTCCATGGGATTTAAATTTTGAAAGCAATTTATAACTCGATTTTCGAGATCTTGTCTATCATTCACAGGTTCACGATAAACCTCCGATTTAATTTTACCCCGCAGATATAAATCCAATGGCGTAAGATCAGGTGATCGCGGGGGCTATCTCAAAGGACCGTGGCGTCTTATCCATCGATTTGGAAAAAGTTCGTTTAACTGCTCTCCCACTTCGTTAGTACTGTGTGCTGGAGCTCCATCTAGCTGATACCAACAATTAAAATAAGCATTTAATGGTAAATATTCTAAAAAAATTGTCACCACAGTTCTCAAAATGTATAAATAACGACGAGAATTTATATTTTCATTATAAATAAAATAGGAACATCTGTTATCCTCCAAAATAGCAAAAACGTTAAAACTAAATTTATTTTGGAATCCTAAGTAAAATTAGCCTCATCTGTCCAAGTGATCTTCTACATGACACGGTGGTCTTTTTGATAATGTGTCAAAAGTGCTTCATAAAATCGCATTCGAATCGCCGGATCGTCTGGTTGCAAAGCGTTAACAGTAGCGAACTTGTAATCATGTAATTTATACTTGTGCAGAATTCGTTGTATGGATGAATGTGCGACATTTAAATCGTGTTCAGCAGCGGAGATAGAAAGAATGCCAAAACAGAAATTTCGTTTTCTTCATTGCCAGTTACAGGACACGACGAAGTTTTCTTTGGTCTAACGGTACCACTTCTTAAAAAGTTACGTTCATACCTTCTAAATTTTTTTCGGTCATTGGCGGTAACTGCGGATACACTTCATTAAATCTTCTACATGTTCTCGTAACAATTTTATTGCATTCTCCATGAATGTAAAATAAATTTAATAATTGTTCATTAGAATAACCAAAATTATTCATTGTTGTTTTTATCACTTAACAAAGTTTACGTATTGTTGTTTAACTAAAACGTCAAACTAACAAAGAAAATTGTTTTTCATGGCATGCTTATGTTTTTAAGACGCTCGTTTATGAAAACAATAAACTTACGGCAGGTATCTACCTTCTTTAAGATCTATGCCATTATGTACGCCGAAATAATGTTATGGTTAGCAATTAGTTAATTCTTTAAAAATTAGCAGTTCAATATCTGTTTCTTTTTCAAAGTTTGCTACGAATAACGGCATTAATTCCATTAATTACCCAAACAAAATAAAGAGCTGCTGATAACAAGAAAACTACTCCAGATGGGTATAGGGAATACTAATACGTATCGATGTAGAATTTGATTCTCTATCTTATGATGTAAAAGTATACAGAGTATTCCATTTACAAAAATTTTGGGCAGTTAAACACTGTGAGGTTGGACACCATTTTATGACCAGCCTGTGATTTTTTCAGGGATAATTAGGACACTATTTGAAAGCCTGAAGATAGTACTTCAAAACGACATGCCACCTGAATTTCTAAATTTGAAAGTGTCATAAATACAATCTCTTCAATGAAAGCTGTCCAAAACAATTTTTTAGATAAATCTCCAGATATCTCAAAATCGGGTACATTTAAGTATAGGGAAGCCTTAACAATTTTTACTTAGACTAATGCGTAGAATCAGAATTTGCAATAAAAAATATAGCATTCCATTTAAAATAAGAAAGTTAGCGGCGACTTCCGTTATAACCGGAAGTGATATAAAAGTGAAAATATTTTAGTCTGAAAGATCACCTTCCGCCGTGGTAGCCTGCTAAGCTTCATATTTTTTGTATATTTCCTTCCTCGAAAACTTTTAATAGGCCACTCAACTTGGGAGACCTTTATATATCTTTTAGGATGATTAGATTGTTGTTAGTTTTTATATTTTTATTATTTTATTAGGATGATTAGGTTATTTTTAGATCTTTTTAAGTGCTTTTAAGTTGGTAGCGTACTGAAGATGGCAGCTTTGCTGCTGAAATACGTATCTACGAATTTAAAATTATTGTAAGCGGAGATTCAATTATTTCTTAAACCACATTCTCCTTTACTATTTTTGATTGAAACCTGAGACAAATGAAATAAGAAAAGAAGTTTTTATTTTAAAGGGTACTTCTTATCTATTCAAAATTTTCAAGTAAAACATTTTAAATAATCAATTTTGCAGGTACTTCAATGCTTTGCAAAGTAATTCAATTCTGTCAAGAATTAATACTTGTCTTGTAAGAAGGCGATAAATTAAAGAAAAATAGAATGACTGTTGAGCTTTCAGAAAATATTATCGGTATTTATATTTTCTTCTATGAAATGCAACGTGTCTATGCGAGTAAATAATTTACTGAAGTGACCCGTTGAAACACGCTTGTTTATAATATTAACTGTTTCGAAGGAAGGAAATTGTTTCCACTCGCTTTTGGGGGGGTTTGTTTTGCTATTGTGATGCAAAGACTCAGGAAGTTTTGTTTGGTTGCCCGGCTTGTCCATTAAAACTCGTATAAAATTTAAAAAAAATAAACAAGGGAAGTATTGAATAGCAATAACTTCGATGAAAGAAGACGAAAATAACCGATCAGTCGCTCGTTTCTAGTCAGACGAATTTCGATAAGATTATGTGGTTAAAGTAAATAAAAAGTTGTGATAAGTGCAGGCTATCAGTTCCGCAGGAATCTGTCAAAGAGCGAGAAAACTACAACATGCATTTACAGTTTTAAATTTTGAAAAATGGTTCAGAGGGGAGCATAAATAAATACTCAATAAAAAATGAAATTGGCGTCCTGTTGTTAAATTTTGAAAAACGTGGTATTTGATCGGTTTTTTTTTAGGACATACAAATTAATTTTAACTCATTCAGCTGACTAGTTTTTTTTTTAGGCTCTGATGAAGGTTTAAAATAAAACCGAAACTAGTCAGTTGAATGATTTAAAATTAATTTGTTTGTCCTAAAAAAACCCGATCAAACACCACGTTTTTCAAAAAATAAATAAATATTGCAATATTAATATTTAAATTTATCAGAATTATTGAAAGGATTTACAGAAAATTGTTAAATCGTTCGCATTCATTCATTATTTCACTATGAAAATTAATTGTACTACCTATTTGAAACACATGAATTAGTTTAAAATTAAAGTAGTGTATCTTTTTTATTGTTTAATTTATTGTTATCTTTGTATGAAAAATAAAATATGAGTAAGTGTTGGCATTTTAATATTGTTTTTGCTCATTCTAAACGGCATTTTATTTTTCATAATATTACATGAGCAAGAACATTCTGAAGTTATCTTTATTAGTGATCCATGAAATTTTATTATATTGTATTTTTTTACAATATTTTTTGACCTGCTAGCGGTTCACTACAAATAACTGAAACCACCTGTAAATGTGACTTACCTTCTTGTGGGACCTCATACCAAATTTCATCCAAATCGGTTTAGGCGTTCTTTTGTTATAAGAAAAATTAACTTTCTCGTCGTTTGAAGGAGAATACTGGCTTAACAAGACCATTATGGATAAAGATAGGTTTGGTTAAATCGTCTTATTTTGAGCCCAGAAATACGTGGTTAAGCTTTGTCCACGGAATTTAGAGTCTCCTGTATAGTAATTGCTCTTTGTCTAGTAATTTTGAAAGAGAAATTGAAACATGTAACTAAAAAATATAGGAGTATTATTTCTTGAGTCGTACAATAATACAGTGCCTTTTCTAACTGTGGCCATAGGGTTTTACGTTGTAAAAATTTTGTCTCATGTTAAACAAAGGCGACGCTCGAAGAGATGACGCATAGAGTGAAAAGGCGATATCAAAATTATGCAGTACTATCTATTTATTAATTTAGTTCAGTTGAAGCGTACAAGTGACTATGGTGTCATCTCATAACCATGACTTTTTCTTCGTAATTTCACATTTTAAGCAATTTTCACGAAACTATACTTAAAAGTAATTCCTTTAAATTTTGTATCTTCATTGATAGATGTTTTAAAAATAATTAGGGTACCCACTCCGACAGCGTTTCTTTTACAAAAATAATTACTTTGCATATATATTTGACTACAGCGCTATGCTTTAACTATAATTTATGCTTAAATTTCATTTTTGTAAGTCTTTTGGGAAACGCTGAAATCATTTCGTCTGTCACGAAAAATAACAAGAACTACTTTGCATGGATATAGTAGTAAAAGATACGCCTTGCCCTAGAAGTCCACGAAAAACATATCAACGACACCGGTACATCTCTCTATTTCACTCGATACAATATCAATGTGTTTAACCTCTCTTTCTTGCTTATTATTCATGTGTGAATACGAAGTTTGAAATATCAAGATGGAGGTATAACCTCCAGTACGAAAACCCTGTGCGTTTTCAAACGGCAATTTCCCAGTAGGGCAAAACGAACTTTTTCAGCACATGGTCGGCACTCGGCATCGAAATTAATAATATTATTTATTACATCCATCAGAGTGTCGTATTGAAAGTTGTTTTCTAATATTTTTAGGGCTAGTAATGTATATAAAAGAAGAGCAGGTACCTAAACTTGTATTTTAGCAATCAATTAGCAATCTCTATTTTGCCCATGTTCAATTATTGAATATTTAGAGTGTTGCTACACATAAATTCGTTGAAGCGTAGAGAGAAAATGGCTTTTCAAATTCAATACAAACACCTTGCTTAAGTTTGCCAGACGTCTTTTGTTTTAAAGGACGTCCCCCATTTTTAGACTCAAAAATAAATCTTGTCCCATATTTTAATATCAAGAATAGAGGACAATAATAACTATTTTTATACTTGTTCATAATTAAATAACTAAGTACTTACTATTTGCTTCAATTAACTACTACGATACGTTGCATATTAAAATCGCTATTTTTATTGCATACAAAATAAAGTAAAACGCAGCATTTAGGTACCTACGGAACCCTCAGTGCTCGAGTCTGATTTGCACTCAACCAGGTTTTAATTAATATCGTTACCGATACCATAAAAGAGAATTTTATTGAAAAGAACGATGTCTCTTATTTTCATCCTTGGTTCTTAATTTTATTTTATCAGATCCTCAAAAATACAAAACGGGGAACTGGAAAACCTAACCTCATTTTATGTAAACGTCCAAGCATTAAACGCTAAAATACAAGATATCCATTTTTATAAAATTTATTGTATTATTTGACCTTATAAAAATATCCACGGGAAACTGCAGACGTTTAAGCAATTTTATTATTACCACAAATTATTTAGGCTAGCTAAACATTACTAATCACTCTGGTCGTGTGACCGGCGCATGGCCACTGCCGCCGCTGCGCAATAAATATGTATACGATACAACGTGCTGTTTTTGCAAACGAGAAAGAGGGGAAATGCATCTAAATCATATCGAGTGAAATGGAGAGATGTACGGTATTCTATGATATGTTTTCCCAATAAGCGACGTACGTTTACATGGAGACGGCGTATCTTTACTTATATATCTATGCTACTTTGGTCGTGGTGGCCCCATCTTTTAGCGTTGACTAGAATTTTATTAATAGATAAAGTAGCGACATCTTACGATCGCATTTTGACCTGACATTCCAGCAGGATAGACAAATTGAAGCGAATTTGTACAGCTGTTTCAGCTGTTTCAGCCCTGCTTGGGGCTTCGTCAGCAGAGACGTAGCTCGACATTCCCAATGCAAACAAAAACAACTTGTCCAATTTATTCGCAATTGCGATGTACTGTGGCTTGCAAAAAAAACGCGTACACCTAATTTTTTCTATATTGAGTCGGCTTTAATTTATAATCTGTCAGTGGCAAACACTAAAAATGCCAAAATTGATGGAGAATGAAAAACATTTAATTCTCTCTAAGTTGAGGTAGGATGGTCTATAAGAGCAGTGGCAGATAATTACGATATAAATAAAAACACCGTTATGCGCATAAAGAAAAGGTATATAGAAGAACAAAGTTTAAGTAGGAAAGTAGGTTCGGGACATCCAAGAAATTCAAATCCCGAGCAAGATGAAGCCCTCATTAGAAGAGAGAGAGAAGCCGTATTTGCGACAAATTTTCCAGCGTCATGGTCAACGGCCAGTCGGAGGATTAAAAATTCCGATTTAAAGAATTCCCCAAGTGCCAAAAAGATATTATTAACTGAAGAACATAAGCATTCTGTTTTGCCTGAACCACAGTTATCGTCCGCTTGATTTTTGGAACAGCGTGGTTTTTTCGGATGAGAAAATCTTCAAGTCTGATCACGACGGCTGTATACGTATGTACCGACCACCTAATACACGATCGAGGAAAGATATGTGTCACCTGGGGTTAAGGCTGGACGATTCTCCGTGAATGTTTGGGCGCGGATGTCTGTGAATGGCCCCGGTATAGCAGGGCGCATTGGAGATCGCTTGAATGCGCAAACCTACCTTAATATTTTAGAAAACATTATGCTTCCTACAGTGGAAGTAATATATCCAAATAATAATTTTATCTTTCAACAAGATAACTGCCTTGTTCATACTCCCGGCTTGATAAAACAGTGGTTTGGGTACAACAACATCGAGTTGTTACCTTGGCCTGCATATAGTCCTGACTTAAACCCGATAGAAAACGTTTAGGGTTTGTTGGTGAAAAAAAATTATAAACGGAATTTTAGACCTCGAAACGAAAATGAATTATGGGCAGCTATTGAAGATAGCTGGGAGGAATTAACTCTGGATGAAAATTATTGGCGAAATCTCATTGCATCTACGCCTAAAAAATTGAATAAAGTTTTAGAAGCTGATGGAGCAATAACAAAATATTAATCTTTGCGCTTTCTGTATCTATAAATTTTGTTTTGTAATAATGAATGCATTACTGTTACGTTTTTTCCGTAATAATAATAATAGATTTACGTTTAAATAACTTATAACAAAGAACTTTACTTTCGTGTATTGCCAAAATTGACAAGTCCAATGTCAAGCTTATAACCTACATTTTTAAAAATGCCTCCAAATACAGAAAATCTCCATTTATAAAGTAAAAAAATTGATAAAAACTCTGCTACTTGATTTTGAAGGTGTACGCGATTTTATTGCAAGCAAGTGTAAGAGTGATGAATAGATAAAACAGCGACATCTTACGATCGCTTTTTGACCTGACATTGCAGTAGGATAGACATTGAAGCGGATTTGCTCCTAATAAGTCCCCCATGCAAGGCGGCCATGCTTGCTGTCAAAGCATAATGAATAAGTTGGACAAGTCGTTTTTGTTTGCAGTGGGAATGTCGAGCTACGTCTCTGCTGACGAAGCCCCAAGCAGGGCTGAAACAGCTGTACAGAGGCTGCTCGAGGTTTTCACTGCAATCAAAAACGATTTGCAACAAAACTTTTCAGAATTTTATTATCAAAACCACGGCCAGCTGAATTGATATGTCATATACGGCCAGTCCAATTCGCCTAAAAATGTGTTACAATCACAGGAGTTTATGTCTATTGCCCCAGTTTTAAACGCAATTATAATTCCCCCCAGGTCGCTGGGATGGCAGTGATGGCATTGTATTACAATAATCAATCAATTCTATAACTGCACTGCAGCCCAGTTATAGAATTGATTCCTTAATTGATCAGTCGTGATCATACTCCGCATTTACAGTAATCTGTAATCCTTAGCATATTTTTAAGTTACCATGGTTACCTTTTATTGATTTTGAAAAGTTTGGAATTGGTTGTCAAAAACCAAAGTATTAATTCGATTTCTTCTTTAATTAAACGTTTAAATTTCGTTTGCGGCCATCCCAGGCGAACAAACAGGATAATTTGTGATAAAAATAAGGTAAGAGAGAATGATAGGCGAAAAGTGCACTTTTTCGGCCATGACGGCAGCGCGGCCTTATTAAGCGCCGGAGCGAAAAACGATCCGTGCAAACGTGGTTGTAATTTATAAATAGAAAATCACAAATTGTCCGTTTATTCGTCTGGAATAGCCTTAAAGTAGATTCTGGGCAAGAATTCAGCTCAATGTATCAGATTATTTAATTTCCTGAACAATACAAAGGCTGAGTTACACCGACATCTAAAATTAAATGCCTTAGGTTGGTTGCATTGACATCTGAAATTAAATGCCTTAATCCATGTTAGTTAATCGTTAAAATTTAATTCATGTTAAAACATCACCGACGCATTTTTAATTCGAATTAGTTGATTTACAACGTCGCTAATACAGTATCAAAACCAATGATCTGGTATGGGGTGGATGAATGTAGAGTGAAAGGTATCGCGACGAACATTAGAGAGAGAGAAAACTAGCCTCGATCAACTGGGTTGGGGCAAAACGTCAAAATTAGTTTAACAATGTCAAAACGTGAAAACATTCGTTGTCTGTGCGTTTAGTCTGTCAGTTTTCAGATTGGATTTTGTGGGATCGTTTTCTCGATTTTAAGTAATTTGAAGTGACTTATCATGTTTTTATTTATTATTTAATTAAAGTTCAACATCCATTGATTTCGCTTCTAGTTTTTACGGGATGTTTTAAATTGATTTTGAATGTCATTTTATTAGATTTTTAGTTTTATATGAGTGACTATTTTACTCTAAAAAGATAATCAGGTTTCTTAATTATTTTTTATTATAATATTTCAATAATCGCGTTAATAAAATGTAGAATACCTACTTGTTTCGCTGATGATTGCATAAATATGCGACAAAAAGTTGTAAATATATCCATCCACAGAGAAGGTAGACGCATTTTAAAATTACTTAAAATATTGAATATATTTCGTATTACACGCATGTGCAAATAGTAAAAATAGATTCGATAGTCTAATTTAAAATTGGAGTATGAACTATAAATTACGAAGTTCATTAAATTTTGACAATTCGCTATTCAACCGCTTACCATGGCAACGGTGTTTGCAAATGCATTAAGCTTAAACAGATATTAGAAAAATTTTTTTTTAGAAAAATTTTGTGCAAATCGTTTTTGATTGCAGTGAGAACCTCGAGCAGGGTCTGGACAGCTGTTTCAACCCTGCTTGGGGCTTCTTCAGCAGAAACGTAGCTCGACATTCCCACTGCAGACCAAAAACGACTTGCCCAATTTATTCGCAAATGCGATGTAAGAATGATGAACATATAAAATAGCGACATCTTACTATCGCTTCTTGACCTAACATTGCAGTAGGATAGACAAATTGCAGCGGGATTTGCTCCTAATGAGTCCCCCATGCAAGGCGGCCATGCTTGCTGTCAAAGCATAATGAAAGATTCATTATGCTTTGACAGCAAGCATGGCCGCCTTGCATGGGGGACTCATTAGGAGCAAATCCCGTGAATGAATGAGTCCCCCATGCAAGGCGGCCATGCTTGCTGTCAAAGCATAATGAAAGATTCATTAAGCTTTGACAGCAAGCATGGCCGCCTTGCATGGGGGACTCATTATGCTTGCTGTCAAAGCATAATGAAAGATTCATTAAGCTTTGACAGCAAGCATGGCCGCCTTGCATGGGGGACTCATTAGGAGCAAATCCCGCTACAATTTGTCTATCCTACTTATGTCAAAGCATAATAAAAGATTCATTATGCTTTGACAGCAAGCATGGCCGCCTTGCATGAGGGACTCATTAGGAGCAAATCCCGCTTCAATTTGTCTATCCTACTGCAATGTTAGGTCAAGAAGCGATAGTAAGATGTCGCTATTTTATATGTTCATCATTCTTACATCGCATTTGCGAATAAATTGGGCAAGTCGTTTTTGGTCTGCAGTGGGAATGTCGAGCTACGTTTCTGCTGAAGAAGCCCCAAGCAGGGCTGAAACAGCTGTCTAGAGGCTGCTCGAGTTTCTCACTGCAATCAAAAACGATTTGCACAAAATTTTTCTAAAATCTTTCATTATGCTTTGACAGCAAGTATGGCCGCCTTGCATGGGGGACCCATTAAGAGCAAATCCCGCTTCAATTTGTCTATCCTACTGCAATGTTAGGTCAAAAAGCGATAGTAAGATGTCGCTATTTTATATGTTCATCATTCTTACATCGCATTTGCGAATAAATTGGGCAAGTCGTTTTTGGTCTGCAGTGGGAATGTCGAGCTACGTTTCTGCTGAAGAAGCCCCAAGCAGGGCTGAAACAGCTGTCCAGAGGCTGCTCGAGGTTCTCACTGCAATCAAAAACGATTTGCACAAAATTTTTCTAAAATCTTTCATTATGCTTTGACAGCAAGCATGGCCGCCTTGCATGGGGGACTCATTAGGAGCAACTCCCGCTTCAATTTGTCTATCCTACTGCAATGTTAGGTCAAAAAGCGATAGTAAGATGTCGCTATTTTATATGTTCTTAAACAGATAAAATAGCGACATCTTACGATCGCTTTTTGACCTGAAAACAAACCTTCAGCAGCCTCTGCACAGCTGTTTCAGCCCTGCTTGGGGCTTCTTCAGCAGAGACGTAGCTCGACATTCCCACTGCAAACAAAAACGACTTGCCCAATTTATTCGCAATTGCTACATCTCTGCTGAAGAAGCCCCAAGCAGGGCTGAAACAGCTGTACAGAGGCCGCTCGAGGTTTTCACTGCAGTCAAAAACGATTTGCACAAAATTTTTATAAAAATATACCGTCAATGTTTAGAATTAAAAAAAAGTGATAGTTCTGGCTTAATTAAAACAGCATTTTGTAACTGAAGTAAGTACTTTATTGACTGTTAAAAACTATCGTGAAATTTGTGGGGTAAAACTTGCCTAATTTGTACCAACGCTTAAATGATGTCTCCACAATTTGGTAAGAGTGAGAAGCATCTCTATCCGCAGAAGATATAAATGACAATGAACTATATGGTTTAAGCTAGCCATGGTATTATGATATGCCCTCCAGGTTCCATAATGATTTAGTTTTAGTTTTGGTTAAGATAAAGAATGAAGTAAGTTTTTAGTTAAGAGTATAATTTCATAAAGTACTTGCTTCTTAGTAATTAATTCAATGATGTGAAAAATAAAAGACTTTAGAAACAAGCTGAAAATCTTGACGTATCCTAAACTGGTTGTTTACTTTTGATAAATCTGCTTGTTTCTCAAGTCTTTTGTTTTTCACATAAATTCTGTTAATATACTTCTCCGTATTTATTTTTGTTGGTTGTTGAACGCTTGACCAAACGATTAGGCGTGGGTTTCAAATCGTTTCCTGGTATGTGTGGATTCTATGTGAGAAAAACAATTTTCATGTGTCGTTGAGTGTTCGGATTCTGACCGGCTCCTTGGAATTGGATTTTCTGCGTTTCTCCGGGTTATAAACATCTGTAAGCCGGTCGAAGTCGCCACACGCAATATTAGTAACTAGCCAGCCGCCTCCTCAAAGGAATGGCTTTCTCGAATTACTTGATCGCATTAGAACGAAAATACATGATTTATAACTTTAAAAAAAAATTATAATTTCGTTGTCGTGGAAACCAAAATTACCAAGTCACACGTATTCGGATTCCCAATGACCTGTAGATTCTAAATATGTAAAAATGTAAAAGCCGTTCCAATTGAAATAAGACAGTTGATGTAATTTCCGGTGAAACCGGAAGTCGTACGGTGACCAGTGCTACGTCAGAAAATTTTTATTTAATTTATTTATCTCAAATTTTATGTAAAAAATTAAAATTCTAGAAGAGTGAACGTATAGCATGGACACTGTATTGTGTATTGGATATGAGTTTATTTGAATTTTTTCTTGTTTTAAACTTTCCTATCACCTGCCACACTTTGTCCAGGTTTTTTTATTAACACCAAATTATTTCAAATTATATTAGTTCAACTACTAATTTTTTCGTGTTAAACAGACCACCGCTACTTGTTCCAATATAATAATAAGTTATTATTCATTTTTAATACATTTTCGATTATCCGTGGGCTGCTGGAAAAGTTTCTGGAAACGGTATGAAAAAACGCATATGAAATTTGGTAAACGGTATCATTGTTTTTCGAAGTATTCGCCTTTGACGTTAATAAACTTTTGGATATGCTCGAACCAATTTCTAAAGCACGTTTTCCACTCTAAAGTTGGTACCTCAGAAACCAGTGTCCCGAATGTTTCGACCACTGCTTCAGCCGACGAAAATCGCTCACCACGCATTTTATTTTTGATATTTGGAAACAAAAGGAAATCATTAAGTGATAAATCAGGTGAATATGGACAATGAGTCATTAATTCAACATTTTTATTGGACAAAAAACCAACTGTTTGACGGGCTGAGTGAGAGCTGGCGTTGTCATGATGGAGAATAATTCGTCGATTTTGATTGTTTCTTCTTATTTGATCGATGACTTCCGGCAAACAAATAGTAGTAAACCAATCACCATTCACGGTTTTTCGATCCTCTAAAGCCACGGTTGCTACATGTCCAGTTAAACCAAAGAAACAAGCAATCATTTGCTTCGCAGCGCTACGTGAACGGACGACTTTTGTTGGTTTTGGTTCATTTTGAAATACCCAAACGGTAGATTGTTGATTACTTTCTGGCTCGTACGAATAGATCCACGTTTCGTCACCAGTAACGATGTTATAAACTAAATTTGAATGACCTCCATTGAATTTCTTGAGCATTTCTTCGCACCATTGCAAAGCTTTCGTACGTTCAAATGATCATACAAAATCTGGTGTATTGCTTTCATGTCAATGCGTAAGGATGCTTGAATCTCACGGTATGTCACATGTCGATCTCGCTCAAGCATTTCACGCACAGCATCTACATTAGTGGCAACAACAGATGTTGATGGACGACCTTCACGAAATTCGTCACTGAGAGAGGTACGTCCACGTTGGAATTCGGCAAACCAATTATAAACACTGCTCTTTGATGGTGCTTCATCTCCAAAAGCCAAATGAAGCCGATCATGGCACGAAACTTTTCACGCGAGATTTCCATGTTTACACAAAATTACTTTTTCTCAAATGCTGTACAAACGAAACTAGTTCACTTGGATAGGAACTGTCAATAGAATTATAGGCGAAAAACGTCAAATTTTTCAAATATGACAGTTGAGAAACGCTAACAATTCTAGACCTACTAGATTCCAGAAAATTTTCCAGCAGCCCACGTATTAACTAAGAGAACAAGTTTGTTTGCCTCGGTGTATGGGGGGTAAATGTGTGGCGCCATTTATATAGTGGATGTTACCGCAGCATAAGGCTTTTGTTTATGTATTTTAAACAACACTTTACAAGTAAAGAAATAACCCTCATTAATTTTTATTATATATGATAAGGATGCACAGTTAAGTAAATATTTTATAAGAAGTCGCAACTTTCGCCTAAAAAGCACGCTTTTCGTCCAGGTTGATAAACGCTAACAATTCTAGACCTACTAGATTCCAGAAAATTTTCCAGCAGCCCACGTAATTGTTCAGAAGAATGCATATGTTACGCTCCTGTACGCTTCAGAAATTTATAATATATCCGTTTAATTCGTGTTAAACACTCTAATCAAACAATAAAGCCAAATTAACTAATTCAGATTTACTAATTATGATTAGGACAAACTACGATCGATGCAACTCGAAAGTCTCTAATTCAGATTAGTTAATCTGTGTTAACGTTAATTGAGGCTGAAATTGCAGGTCGTTAATTGCCGAATCAACTAACTCAAGTTTGTTAATCATAGATTAGGGCAAATTAAGGTCGGTGTAACTGAAGTCGCTAATTCAGATTAGTTAATCTGTGTTAACGTTAATCAAGGTTGGTACAACTCAGCCTTAAACCGTTAGCGCAAAAATATTTTTAAATTACGCGCCTTTTTTTATTTTAGTTCCCCCCAGGTAGTGTGAGGCGCGCATTTTGTTGCTCCACATCTACAACGTTGGCTTTGACATCTAATATATCTTTTATCTATGCACTGGCCGCATATGACATATCAATTCAGCTGGCCGTATCTAATTTCGATTTCTTGTAAAACGAACTAGTTTTGGTTCCCCAAACATTCAGAAGAGAAATCTTGAAATTTAAAAGCCCTGTCCTTAGGTAATAAATTTTATTTAAAAATTATTTTTCAAATCGTTAAAATCAAAAAAACTTATATGCACTAAATTTTGCACACCTAGATTAGACGTTTCGACAAGTGTGCGTGGTTTCGATTTCACGTTGACTATGCTGGTCCTGTTAATGGAATCTATTTTTTAGTTATTGTTGACGCATTCTGCATTATCCCAGGGATGTGCGGAGAAACGATTGAAGAAATTTCTTTGAGAAAATTTCCTGAAATTTCAACACTTTTCGAAACTGCCAAAAGAATGGAAATTTCTAGGTTTTTGAAATTTTAGCAAAATTTTCTTAATTTTTCGGAAATTTCTTTTTTGTTTGGAAATTTCACTGAAATTTCGAAATATTGATCGTTACGTTTAGAAATAGAATACTTTTGATACTTATTAAGCCTTTTGCTATTAACAAATCGCGATAGAATACGTAGAATGCACCGTACGATGTGTACAATGATGAGGCAGGGTTGCCAGATTTTTCTTCAAACAAATTAGGAGTAATAAACAAAAAATCTAAATTTTCTATAATAATAAAACAACATAAAATAATGTCAACGGAACAAAAACAAAACAAATAAAAAATCTCCGATTTAGAATATTAAAAGTCAGAACAAATAAAAAAAAATTAACCTGCAAAAAATCAGAAACAAAAAGAAATGAAAGAAACAGCGACATGGCAACAAGGGATGAAGCCAAGAAAAAAACAAAAGAAGATCAACAACACCAGTGTAAACGAAAAAGTAACAGTTTTCCGGAAATATCAGAAAGTTCGTGGAAAATAAAAATAAACTATAAAAAAAACTTAAAAACAAACGAAATAAATAAAATAGGTACATAAAACAAAAGATCACAACTGTAAAGGACACACAGCAAATGAAAAGCGACGAACTGTGAAAAAGCGCAAACGAAATGCAAAAAATCAATTCCATAAATAAAGCAAATGACAAATCCGTAGTACAGAAAGTCGAATAAAAAAACAAATGAATCTCTAGACGAAAAAAATTAGAAAATAAAACACAACTGTAAAGAAGCATGAGTCCATCAGTCAATAAAATGTGAAATGCGGAGAAAACAATTCAATTAAAAAAAGGACAATGCGAAAAACAAAAAGAAATAATAGAAGAATGGATAGTAAACGATTCTTTGGCCGAAAACTTTTGCAAGTCAAGAAATATTCTTAATTTATGTAATCGTTAAAAATTAGATTTACCTAATTTTGTTGAAAATTGAAAACAATTGAATTAGTCTTAGAATTGCTATAAAAATACAGCAAAGGCTAAAGTTAAGTAGTTCCCTGATAAAGTAGTTATCTATTTAACAGGGATGCGTCAAATAAAGTATATCTTAAATTTAAGCAGCAATAAGGATTCCAAAAGAGCAAAATAAATAGATATTAGAGACTGAGAAGTTGTAATTTCTGTAGAAGGTGCCGAGGCATTGAAAGTTACAACCACCTATATTCTTAACGAGTTGTCACTGTCGGCGTCTACCCCATGTTACTGAAAGGAAATATCGGCGAATCATTTAGCGTCCCTCTTGTAGTCAATACCTGTTTCGTGGGGCCGCCTTTCACCGAGGTTCATGTGCCGGCAGAGAAGTTATTAATGGATCAGGAATTTTTAGCTTCTTCTATACATTATAAAATATGTTATTGCACGTTGGACAGGCACATCGTTTAGATAGAGATTTTAAAAACATATATATTAAAATGAAATTTCAAATACTTACTAATCTGATCATCACCCCTATGTTGTATCATTTCATTTATACATAACGTGACGTTATCGATAATTTCATATTCAAATTCCTATTACATAAAATAAAATCAACAACCCGTTATGTATAACAAAAAATGATATGACATAAGGAAGAATAATTGCAAACTGATTAAAATATTTGAATGTTATGCAATCGTCTCGTAAATTTAATAATGATAGCTGTCTATTCGTTAAAGTCGGATAGACATGAAACAAAACGTATTTCCGCTTTCTGGTTCATTGACAAAAGCAGTTTAAAAGTTTCTGTCATATTCATAACGATCCTGTTATGTAAACAAGACGGCGGGGCCTGGACGAAAAGCGTACTTTTTAGGCGAAAGTTGTGACTTCTTGTAAAATATTTACTTAACTGTGCATCCTTATCATATATAATAAAAATTAATGAGGGTTATTTATTTACTTGTAAAGTGTTGTTTATCATACATAAACAAAAGCCGTATGCTACGGTAACATCCACTATATAAATGGCGCCACACATTTACCCCCCATACACCGAGGCAAACAAACTTCTTCTTTTAGTTAATACGTGGGCTGCTGGAAAATTTTCTGGAATCTAGTAGGTCTAGAATTGTTAGCGTTTCTCAACTGTCATATTTGAAAAATTTGGCGTTCTTCGCCTATAATTCTATTGACAGTTCCTATCCAAGTGAAACTGGTTTTGTTTGTACAGCATTTGGGAAAAAGTAATTTTGTGTAAACATGGAAATCTCGCGTGAAAATTTTCGTGCTATGATTTTTTACGATTTCAAATGTGGTCCAACGCCGAAACAATGCCTCGATCGACTTCATTTGGCTTTTGGAGATGAAGCGCAATCAAAGAGCAGTGTTTATAATTGGTTTGCCGAATTCCAACGTGGACGTACCTATCTCAGTGACGAATTTCGTGAAGGTCATCCATCAACATCTGTTGTTGCCACTAATGTAGATGCTGTGCGTGAAATGCTTGAGCGAGATCGACATGTGACATACCGTGAGATTCAAGCATCCTTACGCATTGACATGAAAGCAATACACCAGATTTTGCAAGATCATTTGAACGTACGAAAGCTTTGCAATGGTGCCAAGAAATGCTCAAGAAATTCAATGGAGGTCATTCAAATTTAGTTTATAACATCGTTACTGGTGACGAAACATGGATCTATTCGTACGAGCCAGAAAGTAAACAATAATCTACCGTTTGGATATTTTAAAATGAACTAAAACCAACAAAAGTTGTCCGTTCACGCAGTGCTACGAAGCACTGCGTATTAATGCATTCGATAGTAACATCGGAAAACAAAATAAATTAATTACTTAAACCACATATTGTGGATTTTTCCTTTATTTTTCATATCAAAATATCAGTGCTAAATTTGCGGATAGTAAACACAGAGTTGTTATAAATAGGTCTGTTCGTTTGTTGCACTAGTTTGCACTCAAAGTGTCTTCATCTCGTATTAACGTATGAGGTTAGAACAAGATACAAATACTCTGGGTGCAAACTAGTGCAACAAACGAACAAATAGAATGATTCAGTGGACGTAGTAGGCGCCGAAACGTCAGGCCATTGCTAACATACCAAAGGTATTCGTTTATGTACAGTAGGACCTCTATATTCCGAACATGCCCTAATCCGAACCTCCAAAATAAAGCCTCTAGATAGGATGCAAAATATTAAAATTCACTGTCATAAGATGACCGCTGTATTACGGTACCGCTGTCATAGAAAATCAAAACTTTACTGATTATGAGTTCCGCTTGCATTGCAATTACATCTTTAGTTCGATAATCCGAACATTTCGAAAATCCGAAACAACCAGTGCAATTATTAGTTCGGATTAAAGAAGTCATAGTGTATTTTATATTTTCATGCTTGTTGCTGTTTGTTTTGCGGTCATTCACAATCTTCTATAACGGGCGAAATTTCGTTTTGTGAAAAATCAATCAGTTGGTGTTCGTGAATAGTAAATGCATCCTTTTTGTTAATATATTAAATTAATCTCTTAAGAAATTTGTAAATTAAAATAATAATCGGCCCGATTCTAATTGAATATCGTTAAAATTAAAAACGTCGCTAACTTGTGAAAGTTACGTTATCACACGTTAACTTTTAGCGACATGAATTGGAATAGGCCAGTTGAAAAAGGCTAGAAATTTTCTTTTCGTGAAAATAATATGTTTTCTATGAATGCTATTAATAAACAAACGGCGATCTTTCACTTTACAGTTATTTAACATTTTTACTTTGGTTTAATTTTTTTCATAATTATATTAACAACGTATACAAAGTTTTTGACATATCTATTTATTCCTTCTTTTAATCTGCTATTTATCTAGGAGAATTAATTCGTCATATTTAAAGTTTCTATTTTTATTTCGTCTATGAAGGATTCATACTGTACCACCAATGTACATTTTGAAATGTCTAGCAAACATGAAAAAGCATAAATTTAATAATTATAAAGTGTGATAACTCGCTGTCATAGAAAGTAAAAGTACTACCTTCAAAGAAGTTCAAACTTGTTATAAAAAATCTTTTATTGACAACGCATCCTTTGATATTAATGATTTCTTAAATTAAAATAATAAAAAATAAAATAATCCACCCACATAGGCAAGACAAATCATATTACATGACTAGATGCTCATCATTTATTGTGGAAGTTATTGTACATCTTACAAAATGTTCATGTTCATATTCAACATTCTCTTTGTTCAATTTTACATTACTCTGTATACATACACTTTTTTAACCTGTGTAACCATTTGTACTAATGCAAATAACTCATGTACGTATAAAAATATCATTATTTTAGAAAATTAGATTAACTTTTAAAAACATAATTGAAGAATAAAGTTTAAACAGTGTTGATTCATTATATTCAATTTTTTAATATGTGTTAATAAATGTTTTTAAATTCAGTCAATTAAATGAAATTTCTATCATAGTATTGTTTTCTTTTTAATGTTTATCAATTTTCTATACAGATTGAGTTACGCAACTAGGTTGGCGGTTCACGTCCATCTATGTATTCGGTACGAATTGCTATAACTTTAGCCATCACGTTTTCCGTTTTCCGCAAAACAAATGGGTTTCTAAAAATTACTACTTCTATCCAAATGCTTACAGAAAATTATAATTGATGTCTAGCTCCAAAAATATAATTTTTTCGGCTCAATTATGTTATGGAACTTAACTGTCATTTCTTTTAAATTCTACGTCGCCGATTACAATTCAGAAAATTAAAGTTTCACATCTTTTGCTATTTAAATACAGAAAATTTCTTTTTGAGGAACATCGGTTGCCTGGCAATTAGAGACGCGCAGTTCCTGAACGAACTAGTTTATTGAATTTATTCCCTACGCTGAGCTAAAATCTTATTTAGCTCGCGAGTAGTTTAGTTCGTTTACTCGAACTAACTTAATTCGCTCTTGTTCGCACCCTGCCGGAGACATGAGCAAATCGGTCATCTGTTTGCGCCCGAGCCCGTGAATCATTTTATTGGGATACGACGATGATTGATATAAGTCATTATTATGACACAAATTCGGATTTTCACAACAGTGCATAAAATGGAGTGAAGTGTGAACTTTCCGAGAACATTTCGTATTCGTAATAATCTCAGTGTTTGCAAATTGTAAAACATGCAAGCACAAACTTATACGATTGCACCGATTAAACGCAATCGTGTCGGATTGTCTCTTTCTACGCACGAACTAAACGAGCTAAATGAACAAGGTTCGCGAACTAGCTCCAGACTGGGAATAAGAAAAAAAAATCAGTTCGTGAGAATGAGCTAACTTTACCACCTCTACTGGCAATGTCTGAAGTCGCTGTAAGTAATAAATGCGCAACTTCGTAAAATAAACCGTATTATCAAAGCAGCAATCTATTACAGTTTTTCTCAATGGGTTTATCATATTTACATTTTCCTCGAGTTCTCCAACATCATACTTTTACATCCTTTTTCGTTTAGGCTCGAGTTCTACAGAATTTGTTTCTTTTACTATCACAAATGACAAGAAATTACTTCAGTAAGCATTTTTGCAAGATCATGCATTAAATGAAAGGTATACAGATAAATACAGAATGTGGAATGTGGTTCCCTAGTAGCAATCCCTTTGATATTCGCCTAGGTTTTCTAAATTTAAGCCGGCACAATACATTTTCCTGTAGACTTCTTCTTGTCTGAGTAGTTTCCTTTTTTTTCTAAGGCCCGATTTCTTCACCTACGGATTGATCTGCCAGGTACTATCCTCGAAAACTACATATTATTGATATAATGGTTTCCAAGCATACCTCGCAGATAAACTTAGAAATCGGGCTTAAGTGGGACTCTGAATACGTTTAAACATTTTTCCGTCAAACAACTGTCGCTTTAGAAGTTGCTATGCAGCCTGTGCATAAGAATATTTTTACAACTACTACTGTTAATTAATGAACTTGCCTAAATTCGCTGAATGCTATCGGGAATGTATGTGTTCATAGGATTTATTGTGTTATTAACGGATATGTTAGATTCACAGTTATTTCTTATCGGTCTCATTGAAATCTTCATTAGTTTCCGAGTAATAACAATTTTACGATTTTGACCATTTAGAAAAACTCCATTTCTTATTTTTTAAAGTAAGTAAGTAAGTAAAATTCACTCGGTATATTTGATAGGGGCTAAATAGGTTTTCAGACAAGCAGAAATTATTGCCCTAAATTTTTTTTTCCAAAAATCAGAAATAAAGATTTTTCCTATTTGATGCCGACTTTTTGGCGATCACTGTATAAGTTGATTAATTAATTAATGAACATATAAAATAGCGACATCTTACTATCGCTTTTTGACCTAACATTGCAGTAGAATAATTAATTAATAGTAACTCTGGTACTTAAATGTATGTTAAATGTAACTATTAAGTTTAGTATCGCTGAAAAATCAAATGAAAAGGGCTTTCCAATCGTGACCTGCAGAGCGTACTCGATGACACACGGCTCGCACGGTATCAGGGGGGAAATGGCGATTGAAGCCTTTCCCGGGTCAGAACATGAACGTTGCCGAAAAAGAAACGTGTACGTTCAGATACAGGGGCCGTTAAACGTGCAGATAAATGGGGCCACAAAAATAAAAAGCCAGAAAGGGAAAGAAATTTACACGATAGGAGCGTTCGAAGCGATTCATCACACACGAAGATTAACTCACCTATTCGCAAAGCTCTACTTCGGGAACGGGCGTGGAAAGTGCGGGGGCATTGAATATCTCGTAGGCAGCAGGTTAATCCGGCCTAAGCCGCTTAAATTCACACCACCACTAACTGGGGGCAAAACACACTTTTCGAAATGGGTTCAAAAACCCACACTTAACGCGTGCTGTCACTACGAGGGGATTAGCGGGAATAATTCTTCGATTTCGCTGGGAATATCGCGTGAAAAGAAAAGGGGTACGGGAAAAAGAAGAGGCGAGATATGAACGCCAACCACCGCAGAATCTTATGTCAGCACCAACCAATGGGCTCCAAATATCAGGGGTCAATTCTTGCACCGACACGCCGTGTGAACTTTTCCCGATTGCGACCTATTGCACTACTTTACGCCACTCTTAAAAATTCTTAAAATTTTATATTATATCTTATATTTATTATATTTATAAAATTAAAATTTCGTCACTGATCTTTTTTAAATATCTCGAAACTGAAATACATACAGGGTGCTGCATTTTGAAACGCAACATTGGAAATCCTATATTAATTTAAATGTGCTTGAATATTAGCTTCCCTAATTATTTTACAGCAAAATTCCATTTAGTTTTTTAAAGCACTTTTCAAGATGAATTTTTCAAACGGTGAGTTTTAAAATATTTAGAAAAGATTCTGAGACTCTGAAAATCTAGTTCGCTTTTGAAAGAGATTGATAGAAAACGCTTTTCCAGTAATTTATTTTAACATTTACTGATCAAGGCCGTGCTGAGAGTTTAGTGTAAATTGAATTTCGCTACTGATCTTTTAATATCTTGAAACTGAGCAAGAGTTTACAAATTTAAACTAAATCTAAAAGGCAATAATCTTACTTATATATTTTGAAAGTAGAGAAGAGTTTTTGCGATTGTTTACGAGCAAAATTAAATTCTAAGGAGAGGCACAGTATTATTGTAGACCATAAAATCGAGTCTTCGTACAACAAAAGTTATTTTAGGAATAAGAGCAGGTCTGAAATACTTTCTTTTAAAGTACGATTTGTTTTAAGGAGATCTATTGGTTCATTTAGCAAATTTTTATTTTTCTCTTTGACTGAATAAACTTGTAGTATATTCATTTTATACAGGTACGCAAATATTTCCGTATCTATATGATTACATACTGTGTTGAATCGTTTTTCAGACATAGCAAAACAGCACGTAAAATCAAATATTTGCAATTACTGACTCTCTTGTAAATTTTAGAGCAAAACGGCAAAGGAAAATATTGTCCGGAATATTTAATGCTACATTCAGTTGCGCTGTGAGTATTAACAGTCTTCACTTATTTTTGAGTTAATGACAAAATTTTGTTGCATTAAATATAGGATATTTTTTATAAAATCACTATTTCTTGTAGACTTAGAAATATTAAAACAAATAAAAATTCAATTTATATCAAACTATCAGCACGGCCTTGATCAGTAAATGTTAAAATAAATTACTGGACAAGTTTCTTCCATGAATCTTTTTTCAAAAACTACTAAATTTATTAATTATCTGCCTAGTTTTACTATCATTGATCAAAGCTGTGCTGATAGTTTGGAATAAATTGAATTTAGTTGGAGAATCTTTTTTTAAATATCTTGAAACTCAGCGAATGTAAAATTCTCAATTTGGAATTTTGCTGTAAAATAATTCGGGAAGCCAATATTCGAGCACCTTTAAATTAACATAGAATTTCCTATATTGCGTTTCAAAATGCAGCCAGCACTCTGTATAATAGAAATTAAGGTTACAAAAAAATGTAAATAATAATAATGGATACACATACGCAACTAGCATATAAGTTTTTTTTTTTGCAAAATCCTGAAACAGGTAACTTTTTAATTTTAATAAGGCACATTGGCTTAAAATGCCTTTCTTGATCGCCATTTGTCTTTTCACAGTGAGTGCACCATAAATTTTATTTAAGAAAATAAAAATTATTTCTTGCGTTCATTTTGAAATTAACAAGCCTATAATTTGTTTATTTGGCGCCTTTTTGCAAAATCCTGAAACAGGTACATTTTTAATCTTAAAAAGGCACATCTTAGGGTAAAAATATTTTCTTAATAGTCATTTGTGTTTCCGCTGTGATGTCACCATGATTTTTTAAATAAGAGCTCTAACCTTTTAAATGAGTTTGATTCTTGTCCGATAAGAAATGTAAGTAAAAAGTTTTATTAATCCTGAACCGGATATTATTATGATAGGAAATACACTCAAAATTTAAAAGAAAACTTTTTTCTAAAAAAATATCATTCCAGAAATTGTTGCATGTGCAGTAGAAAGAGTGTTAGTTAGTGCCAATTGGTTCATAGGAACAATTTGAACATTTTTGTTAATTAATTATAGACAAATGGCGATCAAGAAAAGAGTTTTACGATAACATTACCACCACCAATAATGTACTGAGTTACATTACCACCACCAATAATGTACTGAGTTATGATTGTTGTGATGGCTTGTTACCTTAGTGGTGCAACAACAATTTGGGCCACATTTTAGTATTTATTATCTAGAAAACTAAAGGACTTTTATTAGAATTTTTTTTGCCGGTGACTTGAACTCACCACCACTAACCACTATTTTTTTCAGTAGCAATTTCCAAACACCCGGTATAAGAAAGGCTGTTATACAATTACCTTAGCGCATCACATTGTATGACAAGTAACTACAGGCCAAAGTACAGGGTGTACTTTTACTGTGTGCAAATAAAAAAAACCTCAGTATAAGTACGTGAAATGCTACCTTTTGCTCGTATTTTCGGATGGCTATCGAATCATAGCCAAAAAATTCGGAGGTTCCACTTGTTTGAAACTGCTGAGATGTTTTACATTCAGATATTTAGCAAGGTCATTGACGCCTTCCCGTGTAGTTAGTGGGTGTACCCACACACATAGCGCTGATCATAAAAAGAGTCACGCTTTTAAACTCATTCTCCAGCGTTTGGTAATAAAAATCACTGATATCGTTTATTACAATGCCCGGGCCCTATGTGCGTTTCCGCGGACTTCCCAGTACAAGAGTAACATATATGTTTTTTCGTTATTTGTAAATGCCATTACGATCTTAATATGCGTTTTTACGAATCAAAAATCTTTCTCCGTTTGTCAAATTTTTCGTATCTGCAGAACGCTAATGTAATACTGACCCACCTTAAATGCGTTACAGCGGCCGCCGTTGTAAAAACACAAAAAATTGCCGTAATAAAAAGTATCAATAGAAATGCGAAACTGCGACTTTATCTAATGCATGCGAGAATATTTTAAGATATTAATCAATTTGTAAATTTTGAAATTTGCAATGCAGGCGCGTTAAAAATGCTTTACTTAGCCGAATTTCATAATTGAATTAATAGAAATTGTAAATTTAATGTCAGTCATATTGGTAGTGAGCACATATCAATTTTAACAGCTATTTTATTCTCCCTAGTGTGATTACGTAATGCGGCCGATTTTAAACTGCACAAACAGTAGATAAATTACTACATTATTTTAAAGTTTCTTTATTAAAAACTTTAAAATCTTATAATGGAGTTTTAGAATGTCCATGAATTTTGAAGCGCTGATATGCTTAACATTCGCGTAACGTCTTTGTTAATTTCGGGCCACACAAAACGTTCGCGAACTAATCTGCAAGTAGCATGATGTGCTAAATTATGTAGTTGTTCAAGTACTGCTTTTCGCAATGATTTAGACACATAGGGGTTGATTTTACTTGTTGTTGTATCACAGTAAAGCTGTCGTTGAATTCCTGGCTTCCGGTTGAAATCGCGCCTCTCCTCGGATTTCTTCTACTGCCGATGCCGACGTGCAGTAAAGCTTCTTGATTTCGTTGGGCGAAGTATAGAGTTGAAGCTTAAGAAAGGTTTTGTTGCTCAACAAGTTCTTTAAATCCATGTCACCCTCTTATGCTTCGGCTAATGCAGAAGTATCGATAGTCGTTGGCATGACAATTGTTTCAATATGTGACAAGTTGTACGTAATTACATTTTGCGATCCTACGATGAGTATTATTTGTATCCTAAACTGCTTAATTAAGTCCAATAGATCGGCGAAACTGACGTGGTGTTGCTTTTTCGAATTTCTGATGAAAGGCGTAAGTCAATGGTTTATGATCAGTTTTGATAATATGTCCCGCTTCAACCATAAATCTAAAATATTTAACAGCTTCAATTTCTTCCAGAAATATGAACTATGAGCGTTGCATTTTCCGTATCGGTCTTGCAATCTTCAACGGCTTTTACGCTTTCAGGTGTCCACTTGACGTTGCATTTCTTGTTGCGGTGATTTTATTTCAAAAATTTAGTCAGTAGATAAAATTCAAAATTAAATTGGAATTAAATGATTGGAAAGATACCTTCACTTTTGCTGTTCTCGAAAGTAGTAAGACAATGGTTTAAAATTTGGCATTTATGTAGTTTTAAAGAAAGTGTGGTAGATAAATGTCGTGTTAAAAGAGCGCCACCCAGAAACTGACCTCGCTCTAGTGGACCTACCCTTTTTTAATACTCCACTTCACCACACCTCATACACACCGTTACCCCAAACAAATTAAAGGCGAAACTCCCGGTGAAGCCCATTGAAAAAAAAAACAACCTTACAAGTGCCTTCTTATAAAAGCCGTTCGCCGACCATTAACGTTTTTGATTGATGATTTATCTGCGTGAATTATATAAATTACTTACTTTATTAGAATACGCGTCGGCCTTTTCTTTGCTTTTTAAGTCGCGCAAGAAGCGTAATATATTGGATCGCAGATGAGATATATTGTTTGGAATTGCGGCGAATGAAGAGACAATGTTGTCACGGTGGTATCTAATAAATGTGTACGACATCGCTTTACCGGCAGTTATAAAATTATTAAACGTCACCGAGTGGACAAATACTTTGTTGTAATGAAACACATTCACAAAACCTGTTATTTATATGAGAGCTCGATGGTTTAGTTAAAGAAACAAACCTATAGTCTTGTCTTGTTTATTGGTTTAGAAGAAAATCGTAACCGTATTTAAACATTAAAATATTAATTTTTCTGAAAAATGAGATAACTATTTCTAAAATGAACACCGAGTAACTCTTACATTAGGTAGACAGGTTTCAGCATAACTTATCATTATGGCATCAGGTGTACCAATCACACACAATTTTATTCGACTCATATTTACATAATCGTAAGCAACGTGTCTGTGAAGTTAGAGTGAATAATTATCAAACAAGTACGTTAATATACAGTGTCCTCGAATTGACTTCGAGGTACGTATACATATAACACAAATTTTTTTGAATGCAGATTTCATGGTTTGCTGTTGAGGTCAGCTTGGCAGAAAATGAATTTGTATCTAATTTGACGTTGCACATTGGGAAAACATTTAATTTTGGTGGCCAAAGAACCATGAATTTTATACGGATAATGGTAATCAAGTATTTTTTTCTGTATATGTACTAACATTTAGATAAGAAAATAATTAAATATTAAGTTACTTGTAATAATCAGTATGCAAATAATTAGGCCTTCAATGAATTTGCTTTTACGCACCGTTTACGCATCTACAAAATTATATTTTTATAAACAGATAAAACAGACCCGACATTGCAGTAGAATAGACAAATTGAAGCGGGTTTGCTACATAATAAGTCTTCCATGCAAGGCAGTCACGCTTGTTGTCAAAGCATAATGAAAGTTTTTAAAAATTTTAATTTTAAAGATTTATGCATGATTGTCCTGCTCTTGAATGAAGAACACCGACCGTGTCAGACAAAATATTCTTCTCGAGAATGCCGGAACGGTGATGTCTGATCCGCAACGTGTCTGACCGGAGCGGATCCTGTAAATATAAACACTTGCTAAAAAATTTAGTTGCAAATTGTTTTAGAATGCAGTGAAAACCTCAAGCAGCCTCTGTATAGCTGTTTCAGCCCTGTTTGGGGCTTCGTCAGCAGAAACGTAGCTCGAAATTTCCACTGCAAACCAAAGACGACTTGACTAATTTATTCACAAATGCGATGTAATAGTTACATTGCAGTAAGATGACAATTGAAGCGGGTTTACTATATAATAAACAGCTGTACAGAAGCTACTCGAGGTTTTCACTGCAATCAAAAACGTTTTGCAACAAAATTTTTAAAACTTTCATTATGATTTGACAACAAACATGGCCGCCTTGCATGGGAGATGTATTAGGTAGCAAATCCGCTTTAATTTGTCTATCCTACTGCAATATCAGGTCAAAAAGCGATGGTAGGATGTCGCTGTTATATCTGTTCATCACTATTACATTGCAGTTGCGAATAAATTGGACGAGTCGTTTTTGGTTTGAAGTGGGAATGTCGAGCTACGTCTCTCCTGACGAAGCTCCAAACAGGGCTAAAACAGCTGTACAGAGACTGCTCGAGGTTTTCACTGCAATAATAATAATAATAATAATAGTAATAATAATAAGAATAGTCTTTATTCGATTAAACTTACCATTACAAATAGGAGTGAGATAACAAATTAACTAATTAAAAAAGTAAGAATGACCGAGCCACAGGGCGAGCTTCAGGCTTAGGAATAATCCTACCTGCTTTACAAGCTAACCATGATTGCTGGAATAGATTAAAATAAAATAGGACTGCCTACATTACAATTCTGCGACAGGCAAAAAAAGCTTAGATATTAAACGCAATTTCAATAAAAATATTACAACTAAAAATCGAGCAATCAATTAACGTTGTAATCAAAAGCGATTTGTAACAACAGTTTTAAAATTTTCATTATGCTTTGACAACAAGCATGGCCGCTTGCATGAGGGACTTATTATGTAGCAAACTCGCTTCAATTTGTCTATCCTACTGTAATGTCAGGTCAAACAGCGATAGTAGGATGTCGCGGTTCATCACTACGTGGGCTGCTGGAAAAGTTTCTGGAAACGATATGAAAAAACGCATGTGAAATTTGGTAAACGGTATCATTGTTTTTCGAAGTATTCGCCTTTGACGGCAATACACTTTCGTATACGCTCGAACCAATTTCTAAAGTACGTTTTCCACTATAAAGATGGTACCTCAGAAACCAGTGTCCGGAATATTTCAACCGCTGCTTCAGCCGACGAAAGTCGCTCACCACGCATTTTATTTTTGATATTTGGAAACAAAAAGAAATCATTAGGTAATAAATCAGGTGAGTCATTAATTCAACATTTTTGTTGGACAAAAAATCAACTGTTTGACGGGCTGAGTGAGAACTGGCGTTGTCGTGATGGAGAATTATTCGTCGATTTCGATTGTTTCTTCTTATTTGATCGTTGACTTCCGGCAAACAAATTGTAGTATACCAATAAGCATTCACGGTTTTTCGATCCTCTAAAGCCACGGTTGCTATATGTCCAGTTAAACCAAAGAAACAAGCAATCATTTGCTTCGCAGCACTGCGTGAACGAACAACTTTTGTTGGTTTTGGTTCATTTTGAAATACCCTAACGGTAGATTGTTGTTTACTTTCTGGCTCGAACGAATAGATCCAAGTTTCGTCACCAGTAACGATGTTATAAACTAAATTTGAATAACCTCCATTGAATTTCTTGAGCATTTCTTCGCACCATTGCAAAGCTTTCGTACGTTCAAATGATCATACAAAATCTGGTGTATTGCTTTCATGTCAATGCGTAAGGATGCTTGAATCTCACGGTATGTCACATGTCGCTCTCGCTCAAGCATTTCACGCACAGCATCTTCATTAGTGGTAACAACAGATGTTGATGGACGACCTTCACGAAATTCGTCACTGAGAGAGGTACGTCCACGCTGGAATTCGGCAAACCAATTATAAACACTGCTCTTTGAGGGTGCTGTAGCGGAAGTGTAGAGAAGGGAAGGGAAGTAGAGAGGGAGGTTAACGGCACTAACTGGCAAGGAAA
Organism: Prosopocoilus inquinatus; assembly: GCA_036172665.1. Lineage (NCBI taxonomy): Eukaryota > Metazoa > Arthropoda > Insecta > Coleoptera > Lucanidae > Prosopocoilus > Prosopocoilus inquinatus. The sequence continues at coordinate 30,144,765 of CM069869.1, forward strand.
TGTGTAGTGTACTGGCCTTAACCTTTTACCTGGATTGTTATTCCTTCTGGCCTTAGAAATGACGCAGGATGACCTTGTTGCCTCCGTTGCTTACTGCTAGATGTAGTCTATCGAAATGAAGGTCTTCTAGTGATCGTGACAAATGTGCACTCTCCTGGTCTCCTGGTCCGTTGCTCCATTTGTTGTGTTTCATCTCCAAGTGTTTACACCTTACACCTTGGTTATACTGTCCTGAGGAGATCTAATAAGATCGAAACGTACGTCGACAGTTACTTTTCCTTGCCTGTTAGTGCCGTTAACTTCCCTCTCTACTTTGTAATGTATTGGCGTTAACCTTTTACCTGGATTATATATACCGGGTGGAAAGTTTCAAACCCGAACATAGCTAACTTGCTTTGAAAACTACGTTTCTGTAGATTACTGCTCACCATTTAAAGGTGCAAAAATGGTAATGGTATGAAAGGAATGAGAAAATTAAAGCCAATATTATCGTGTTAAAATTATTCCTAAATATTAATACATTCAGAATAAAAAATTTTCAAATTTTAAATGAAAAATTTAGTCACCTGTGATTTTTGAAACTGTCAGTTCTTTTCAGTTAACGGAAAATAATTTATACGTCAGTCAAAAAGTATTATGATTATGAATAATTATACGGGCTAAATAACAGGTACTCTTATCGTTTAAGTTACAACGATTGTATCTTAATTAGAATAACTTTATTCTGCGTCTTAGCATACAAAAAATATTGTTGTTTCTGATTCTATCAATCATTCAATTTAAACTTGATACTAAATCAGTTTTAAATTTCAGTTGTACAAGAATTAAAAAAGTTTCACACGACTATACACTGTTCAAGAATACAATATAACATAAAACTGTAAAGAATATTTTTTACACAAATCCCACATGAATTCCACAAATTCAGTTGCCATCATTTTTTTTTTTTTCAAAATTAACGAGAAAGTAGGAATGTATTTTGTGAAGCAATGAGAGCAAATAAACAAATCATAAGTTTTTCATCATTAGTATGTTTTATGGATGAATGAACTTTTATTTTGAATTGTTTTGAAACAGAAGCTTATTGTAGAAAATTTTAGTTATTGAGTTGCAAACTTCAAGTCTGACATACTAAGGCGACTACATTTTTCATTTGAAATTTGAAAATTTAATTTACATTCCAAAAGTTTTACTGCAATATAAATAATTTTAACACGATAATATTGGCCTTAATTTTCTCTTTCCTTTCATACCATTAACATTTCTGTATCTTTAAATGGCGAGCAGTAATTTACAGAAACTTAGTTCTCAATGCAAGTTTGCTATGTTCGGGTTTGAAACTTTCCACCTGGTATATAGGAAAATAAGTTAACGGGTATGTCGGTCAATAAAGGGGACTTAGCTCACAACTCTTTTATATTTCGTGTAACATTGCACACTTCATCAGGAAACATAATCAGAGTTAAATTTGAATTGGCAACTAATATTTAAAAATACTTAGTGTGATCGTTTTTTGTGATATAATCCAAAATCATGAACCATATTAACGGTAATGATGACACAAAGGACATAACAACACTTTAAAATTAATTAAAAACAATTTTATAATTATCACCCTGTGATAATTATAAATTATTAATTATATATAATTATAAGTATTTTTAAATAATAGTTGCTAATTCAAATTTAACTCTGATTGTTTCCTGATGAAGTGTGCAATTTACACGAAATATTGAACTAATAAAAGAGTTGTGAGCTAAGTCCCCTTTATTGACCGACATACCCGTAAACACGATTTACGCATACGCAAGTACGCATCGGTCGTTACTTCTTTTCGAGTATATAGAAATATATACATATATTTCCGATTTATACATAACACACATAGTGATTCAGGATTTTTAGATAACAAATAAAAGGGAATTATATACTTATTTATTCGTTAGAACAAAAAGTTTTTTCGGGGTCTTTGGACTATTTATTTTCGCATTTCCGTGTTTTTTGGTTAGCTCTTATTTGTAAGGTATCTGACAGTTAATTTTAGGTGTTTTATTTATGTAATTATTTTATGTAATTTTTTTCCGATTTATACATAACATATACAGTTTATTTCAGATTTTAACATATTAACTTATATTTACTTACAATTAGACAAATATATTTTTTAGGATGATTAGATTGTTGTTAGGTTTAACATTTTTATGATTTTGTCAGTGTGATTAGGTTGTTTTTAGACATTTCTTTAGTGCTTTTAAGTTGGTAGCGTACTGAAGATGGCAGCTTAGCTGCCGAAATACGTATCTACGGATATAAAAATTATAGTGGGCGGAGGTTAATTTCAATTATCTCTTAAACCACAGTCTCCTTTACTATTTTACTTCATACTAACAATAATTTTAATTTATAAGCGAGCCATTCTCCAGGTTGGGATTTGCTTAAAATTTGCTTAAATTCTGCCCAGTGCTGCGTCCTCTTCTTTTATGCCTCTTCTCTCACCACCAGTTTACACCCACTCAGACGCTCAGGCAAGAACCGCGGCCGACGACCGCATCTAGGGACATTGTTGTGCTGCAAAATTAGAATGCCTAACTTGTCAAAACAATCTAAATTTCAGTTGGTACTAACTGTGACGTTTGATAGTGTTATGTTATAGGGCCGAAACAGATGTATAGAGGCTGTTCGAGGGATTCATTGCTTTGCATTATATTACGACCTAACATAACGCAATAGCCTTTTTGGCAATTTTTTCACAATTTTGCTTTTCTATTCGTCGTAAAAAGCACACCAAGTTAGAATTGGCTTCCAGTTCAAATCGCATCATTTGGATTTCTTCTACTGCCGACGTTCCATTTCGGATAGTAAGCAATCTCCAGAATGGTAGATTAGGACACTCTGGGTCAGTGGCGGCTGGTGGTCAAATTTACAGGGGGGTCATTTGGTCAATTATAAACACAAAAGACTGAGTGATACAGTTAATTTAGAATGATAGTTATTAATACAGATGGAACAAACCATCCACCATACCAGTACCCAAATAAAATATTACCTATTAAACACTACAAGAAACATGCAAACTAATGTGTAACAGGAGGAAGTACGATATAAGAAAATATCCGTAAAATACGATGTGAGAATATACTAACTACAAAAATAATGAATTACAGAATTACTCAAAAACAAACAAAAACACAAAAAACAGAACAAAAAGGTATTAACTAAAAAGGAATTGTGTGTACATGGTTACGTACTTAAACAGTTTTGAACTGCAGGTTTATTCTTCTGTCCTTACTACTTGCAAAGTGGTCAATAACAAGTTCATTGAAATTTTCAATATTCTTAATGAAGGACTTCTCTATGCTTAGCATGGCCAACGCGGACAATCTTTCTTGTCCCATGGTGTTGCGCAAAAATGTTTTAATCCTCTTCAATGTAGAAAAGCACCGTTCACTCTCGACTGTTGTCATGGGCAACGTACACAGTATATTTAATTACTTAACACTTTCCGAAAATGTATCGCAAAGATTGTTATTAATAAATAGTTGGAGAATTGCAATAGCTCCAGCACTTTCACGAAAATCAGGGCGCTCATAAATTACGTCTAGTTCAGTTTTTAATTTTAAGTTATTAATAAAAGGAAATGATGCTTTAACCAGTTTTAAAATATGGGTTGGAAATTTTGTTTTATACTCTTCAAACTGTTCATTGAAAAAAAGTTGCGCTATTATTAAGTGGTCACTAAAGCTGAAACGGTTACTAATTTCAGAAACTATTATATCACACACTTCCAGAGACATACGACGTTTAGAATTTTCGTTTCTCTGTCTTTTAGTTCTGGCGCTGACTGCGGACGTTTCAGATACTTGCAAAGGTGCTTCGTTCAAAATTTTATTTCTTAAGTTTTCTATTGACGTTTTGAAAGAGGCTATGCAGTTTTTAACTGATATCACATCAATTCTACGTTTCTGAAGTTGATTAAAGAGAATCTCACAATTAGGCATTATCAGATGAAAAAAGTTCAGCCAATATAAAAAATCTTCGCTTTGTAAAAAAGTTTTTAAACCAACGGCCTGGTTAATGGTGTTAGAGTCTTCTTCAGTAGCAATTATTTTCTCTAAACAAGCTAGGATGTCATGTTGATATAAAAATACTGTTTCCACACAACGTGTGTTAAAATACCACCTTGTCGGTGCAGCTCTAGGTAAACGAACTTTAACAAATTCAGCAAGAACTGCTGTTCGTTTCGGAGATCGACTAAAAAATGTTGAAAATGTTGCAAATTAGCGAAAAATATTTTAATGTTTCTATCTTGGCTTGCCGCTTTCTGCAGAATTAAATTTAGTTGATGTGCATAACAATGTATGAAATTTGCGGTCGGATATTGTTGCTTAATTTTTGTTTGCACACCTCCTAACCTGCCACTCATAGTAGAGGCTCCATCATAGCTTTGTGCAATTAATTTTTCTGGTGTTTGATTTATTCCTAAGTTTTCCAATTCTTTAAGTATTACTTGTGTCAGGATTTCAGCAGTAGTACCTAGAGGATTTACAAACTTTAAAAACCTTTCATGAACAATACCTCTTAATACATAACGTATTACAAAAACCATTTGAGTTTTATTCGAGCTATCGGTAGTTTCGTCTACTTGTATAGCGACAAAATCCGCTAATTTAATTTCAATTTTAATTTTTTCTTGGGCGACCGCTAGCATCGACTCAAGTAATTCATTTTGTGTGGTTTTGGATGTACCCTTGAAAACGGTAGTCTTCTCTAAATATTCTTTAAAAATCGAGTCCAGCTCCGAAATGAAGTCTACCAGTCCCAGAAATACACCTGGGTTTTCAGACGTCAGAGTCTCGTCGTGCCCTCGCAGCGCTAACTCGAATGCACCGCAAAATTTAACACAGTCTATTAATTTACACAAAATGTATCTATTTTTTGACACATTTTCGTTAAAATCTTTTACAGATTGCCTATATGCACCGTCCAGTTGTGATCGAATATCAACACGCCCGACTGTAGCATAATCCACTGAACTTTTCATGTGGTCTGCTGATACAGAATGTTTTTTAATTTTTTCTTTTAAATGTTTCAAATCGGTAACCCCGTGTTTACACCACAGCGAATCATCAGAAAAAATCAAGCACACGTAACAGTAAAATGCATTACTCACTTCACATCCACAAATCCATTCCGCTAGATCGTACATACACATCCGGAAATTGCGATGCACCTCTTTGTTTTTGTCTTTGCTAGTTTGTCTGATTTGCAGTTGTGGACGAGGACGACCACTTTCTTTAAAATCCAAACGTCTTTCAAAATTTAAACTGTTGCTAGCTTTAAGTTCTTTTATTCTTTGAACTATCGAAACCGACATAATTGGAATTTAAAATCCAAACAGTGTACACAAACTTTCTCTTGATTCCAACTACCACACCACTTGGCAGAAATGCAAGTCTACAATAATTGACCAAAATTAGTGAATAGCTTTAATTAAATTGAACAGTACGTACTTATCTAGGCTAGGAACATCTTTGACATTGCAGTGTGGTACATACATAACAAGATCTCATTTAAAAACACAACTAAACGCCCATAATTTGAAACGTAAAAAATCACCGAACAGTAGTCACTAGACATATGTATGTAAATAACCTATTGGACAATAAGCAGCACATGCGGTGCTGATTTCTATTTTACAGCTAACGCTTTACCATGTGGCAACTACAGATGGTGCGAATAGTTAAGCTTCTACCCTTTGCCCGGCTGTTGACCGTACACGAGGACTAGGACCTGCATTATCTTTCTTCAACACATGTAAAATTTCCATATATTTGTTTTCTCTTACTCATTGCAGTTTGCATTTACGATTCGGTTCTGTTTAACACAACGGGGGCGGTGTCTAGCGCTGACCCGGGCAAATTCGCCTTGCTCGGCTGGTGCTTGAAGTGTGAATGGGATTTGTTTCGGCGGAAATCGCGCGCAAAATATGAAAATTGACGAATACGAACAAAAAGTTGTGGAGTAGAATGGAAACGATAAATTACTACAGCTAATACAAAATTCTAGCATAACACAAAAATTCTTTGGGAGGTCATTGACCAAATGACCTAATGGAGAAACCGCCACTGCTCTGGGTATGGCAAACCGACTAATATTAACACGAGTAATGCCAAGACCTGTGGACTTTTTTTAAATAAATATTTAAAATTTAGCAAGTGAGAACTAAAAGAGTTTTTGACTTTGCACCGGAATTGATTATTGTTTTTGGAGATTGCTGAAAAACCAATTTGAACTGTGTGCTTTTTTAAAAATATTATTTATTTTCCCAGTTTTGAAATGACAGAGAAAATCTAAAAAGCAGATTTGCTATATTTGAAAAATTTTATTTCTGATGTATACTCAAGAACATAAAATTTTCATTATTGAATCTTATTTTCGAAATGGTACTTACGTCAACTATGGATGGCTTTATAGTGTACAAGCTTGTTTGAATTAATTTAGACAGCATTTTTCAACTTTAATTTTTGAAGAGCCTGATTTTTTCTGTAACTACGTAGCACTGTTCAACAATTCAGGGAAAATGGAAAAGTTGGTCGAAAAAGTGGCAGCGGTAGACCTATTGTTAGAACACCAAATATCCAATAATCCCTCAAAATCATTGCAGCATTTGGCATAAGTATCCATGAGTATTTATACAGATTCGTTAATTGTCAAAAATGATTGAAAATTATGCAGAGATGAATCAAGTTACGACATGAGCTCTAATTTCCAAAGCCACTCTTTAAGGTATTAAAGAAAAACACATATCAAATCAAATCATCATTTATTGAATCAAAATATGATCAGGTCAACTATACAATTAAATAACAAAAAAAAATTGTTTCATAATTAACTTAACTTAGGAAACAATATTAAAGAAAATTTTACACATAATCAGAATCACAAGCTTGATTCAAGAAATTCTGTAATGCTGTAGTAAGACTTTTCTAGTAAACATAATTTTAACTTCCTTTTCAAGGTTGCCATGCTGCCTTCTTTCCAGTGATTCGGTACTTTATTATACAGAATTAGGCCGATAGAAATTGGATCAGATGTATTCAGTCTATGAAATGGTACAGATAAATTTGTTCCTGATCTGATAAGATAATTATGCATTTCTGTGCTAGTACACTATCTTTGTCTGTATTTCTTGATATGTAAAACTTGTTGCAGTATGTATGTGGACACCAAAGTTGAAATATGAAGTTTCTTAAAGAGGGGCCTACAGCTACCGTCATCAGGGACGCCGTCAATAGCTCGTACAGCTTTTTTTTCGAGTGTAAGCGCAATTTTCATGTTGGGAGCGTGGCCCCATAAAATAATCCCACAAGTCAACACAGAGTGAAACAGGGCAAAGTAAGCGCTACGGGCAGCTTCTAAGTTGAAAATTTGTTTAATGCGTCTAATTGCATAAGTTGCTTTAGGAAGATTTTTCATTAAAGCAGATATGTGACTGTTAGCTTTGAATCAAGATGCAGGCCCAAAGACTTAGCACAGTTGTTAAAATTCTTCTTTCTATTAATTGAAATTGACATCATTTTAGTCTTTGCTATATTTAAACATAATTTGTTAGCAGCGAACCATACAGCAGCACCATTCTGCGCTTGATTAAAATTTTGCTGAAGAAGTGATTCATTATTACTCGACGTTATTAATGCTGTATCATCAGGGTACAGCACTGTTAAACAATTTAGATGAAAAGGTAAATCATTAATATAAATTAGAAAGAATAGCGGTCCTAATAGAGAGCCTTGAGCAATTCCGCAGGTTATGTCCATGGGTGCACTGTAGTTGCCGTCATGATATATAACTTGCTTTCTGTTGCATAAGTAGGATTCTAATAAACGTAGCGGTATCCCTCTGAAGTCATAATACTCCATTTTCTGCAGAAACAATTCATGATTCATCTCGTCAAACGCCTTACTGAGATCGCAGAAATGCGCTTTACACTCTTCATGATTTTCAAATTTTTCATAGATATATGACAGCAATGACAGAGTAGCATCAACCGTACTCTTTTCCTTCCGGAAACCAAACTGTTGTTCGTTTAAGTACTTATGCTTCTGTAAAAAGTCGAATATTTGCTTCCGAATTATAGCTTCAAATAGTATATTATATTGGTAAAATAATTTTTTTTCGCATTAGATAAGCAATAGTTTTTCCAGGTGATTCTTTTATTACAATTTAGAAAATATATTAAATTTTAATTTAGATTTTCGAATTATAAATTAAAAATGGAAATCATTTCTTATACAAGGTGTCCTACAGAAGACGCCCCAAGCCACAACTCCTTTATTTATAGACTAATTTTAAGAAGCAAAAAGACAAATGAAGAACACTATAAAATGTGGCCAATTATTTTTTTTAGTTACCTTCACGGTCAAAGTACTGTCAACTTATATTTTTAAATGGTTCTGTATATTTTTTATTATTGTGTCTGGTAGAGCTATTTTTTCTAAATTCAATGACGTGCAACACCTTTAAGATTTGGCCAGCAAATATGTGTAAGGGCAGCTGGTTAAATGATACAAATGATAAAAGAATTACCACTTTACAAGGGCTTGTCCAGTTCAAACCTATTTTAATCCTTGAACTTAAGACGAGAGTGAGAAGAGTTTCAAACTAACTCAAAAATTCCGCAATTCAGCAATTTCCTTGTGTGAGCGTTTCTGGTTCGAGCTTATAAATAGTCAGGAATTTACTTTTAGCCCTTTTTTATGATGACAATTTTGGCCCTTGCCCACCTTACACAATGTTTTAGCGTTGAACGAATTGACAGTATTCTCTTTACCTAAATTTATCGTCCATCTCAGCAAATTTAGATATTCAAATAAAACGTAGAGTATATTCATATCATTCGTTCAGACACACCTCGGATTCTATACGATATCATTCTATTAAACGAGTGCAAAAGTGTTTTATTTAGTCAAAGTGTACTCAAACTTTTCCAGAGAAGATCTATGCATGATTGTCCTGCTCTTGAATGAAGAAGAACACCGACCGTGTCAGACAAAATATTCTTCTAGAGAATGCCGGAACTTGATGTCTGATCCGCAACGTGTCTGACCGGAGCGGATCCTGTAAATATAAACACTTGCTAAAAATTTTGTTGCAAATTTTTTTTGACTGCAGTGAGAACCTCGGGCAGCCTCTGTATAGCTGTTTCAGCCCTGCTTGGGGCTTCGTCAGCAGAGACGTAGCTCGAAATTCCCACTGCGAGCAAAAAACGTCAATTTATTTGCAAATGCGAATAGATAAAACAGCGACATTCTACGATCGCTTTTTGACCTGACATTGCAGTAGGATAATAAATTGAAGCGGATTTGCTACTAATAAACTACCCCATGCAATGTGGCCATGCTTGCTGTCAAAGCATAATGAAAGTTTTTAAAAAAATTTGTTGCAAATCGTTTTTGATTGCAGTGAAAACCTCGAGCAGCCTCTGTACAGCTGTTTCAGCCCTGCTTGGGGCTTCGTCAGCATTATGCTTTGACAACAAGCATGGCCGCCTCACATAGGTTAGCAAATCCGCTTCAATTTGTTATCCTACTGCAATGTCAGGTCAAAAAGCGATCGTAAGATATGGCTGTTTTATCTATCCATAAGCACTTGCATTTAAAATGCACGTTAAAAATATTTGAACTGTCAGAAACGCTACGATCGCGCTCCGTGTCTGAACGGATAATATAAAAAAGACTTTAAACGTACTATTAAATAAAGAAAAAAAATGAAAGTTGTCATTAAAAGAAAATCAAGTTGGCGTTGAATCTCAAAAACAAGACCAGATAAACAATTGAACACTTAAACTTATTGGACCTTATGAATAAACTTTAAGCAATTGATTTTCCTAGAAATTTACTAGTAAATGCTTAATATCGAATGAATAAAATTTTAGCAATTCCTTGGTCTTGTAGCAATTGCTACGTCACTAATGAAAAGCTTGTAGTAAAAGATTATTAATTATTATTAATTCTTAAAAATTTCAAGTATTTGCCTAATGTCTTATGAATAAAAGGAGCAATTGCTTTTTCTTTTAAGCATTTGCTTGAAAAATTTTAAGGCTACTCTACCCCAGCCTTGCATTAAAACAAAATGGTACTCGCTTAAATACATTATCGGATACTAGTGATCCAGAGAGTTGATATTGAAGCCTAGTTAGACAAAAATTATTTTTGCTAGAAAATTTAAAGAAATAAAATTATTTTTAATAAATCACATAAAAAATGCAAAAATGGTTTTCACTGTGCAGCGTTAAAAATTTCATAACAAGAGTTGGTCTAAATAATTTATTAACGCATTGTAGAAATCATGATGTTGACTGTATCTAATATTATTCATTATTATTGTGCAAATGCGATGATTACGAATTTATATATTTATAACGCTGCATAGTGAAAACCATTTTTGCATTTTTTATGTGATTTATTAAAAATAATTTTATTTTCTTTAAATTTTCTAGCAAAAATAATTTTTGTCTAACTAGGCTTCAATATCAACTCTCTGGATCACTAGTATCCGATAATGTATTTAAGCGAGTACCATTTTGATAAAGATATTTTAGCTAAGCAGATGTACAAATCCGCATAAGTCGTACTAGCAATTACTTCAACGAAGCCGGAAAGCTAGCAAATGTTTGAAATTTTTATTCACCTAATATTTCAGCAACTGCTTTTTCTTAAAATATTTGCTTTTTCAGCTTTTGTTTTTGCTAATAAGCAAAAGCTTAAAGCAATTGCTTACTTTTTATTCATTAGACTCATCGACTCTAAATCAGAAACCAAATTTCGTTCAGATACATCAAACAATTTTCAGTTTACAAATTATAGCCTAGATAAGCAAAAACACATTTTTGTGTGAACCTAATTTTTACCGTAGGTATTGCAGGATGCGTGAAGCAATATTTAATGAAACTAGGTTAAAAATTAAAAGGATTAATTAAATAATTATTTTGCTATTTTATTCTTTTGAAGCAGTGTACAAGGAAAAGTTCGATTTTAAGATATAAACAGACCTAGGCGCATTTTAGGCGGAAGGTTTCGTTAAATATACGAGGAACTACTAATATGCTGAAGCAATCATGGTCAGAAAAAGTTCTAATCTTTAAAGCGTGTGCCCAGTAAAAACAAAACAGTAAACCAGTCGAAGCCCGAGAAGTCTACGCGGCACGCAGTAACCACTACAGTTCTGATCGCCTGGATATAAAAACTTGTTTACATAACCGATTCATTCCGAAATAAACTCGCATTCTTTTTGCAGTGACGGCGCTATAATTGATATGAATTAAATGTATTATGCGAGTCTTTTTAAAAGTTACATTAAAGAATTATAATATTTTCATACTTATTAATTTGAAAGAAATGATAAAGGCAACTAATTTGCACACGTAATTTACATCAAACGGTTGCTTCTGACGCAATGAGTGCGAGGGTGAGAATGCTTCGGGCGTAAAAGCCGTTCAGCGACGACGTTGAAATCTACGCCGCTGCTTTTGTTTATCTTTATACTGGTTTTTACCAGATATCCTAGGAATGTCCGACCCTTAGATGTAAACCATTGCGCTTCGGAAAAAGAAGATAATTTTCGTGATCGAATTGCCCATTTTTTACTACTAATAACCGGATCGTTAAATGTTGTATCGAAAGCAACCAGTTATGATTCGGTTGTTGACTGTTACGGCGCACAAGAATTATTTCGAAAAATCGTCGGAGGTCCGCAAAAGGCGAAACAAAGCAGCAACACGCGGAGGAGCGCAAAGGCGAAGGAGCAAAACCTAATCAACTTTCAATTTCAGCAACTAAATAGGTGTTGCGAACCCAGATCCTTTGTTCCTGAGAGTTAGCATTTGCCGAGACTATATTAAAGAGGGCGATAGCATCACAGGAATGCAGCGCCGGTTCTGATGCAGTCTGAAGAAGGAGGGGAAGGGTTCCTTAACCCCCCAGGCTGTCTGACCGCCCCGGCTGACCACGTATGTGTGTTATCCGAAGCAATAGGTCATTCCTGCTTCAGTTTTTGCCAATATTTCCGTACGTCACTTGTTCGATAACGGGGAAGAAAAAGCACAGCCGTAATTCAAATGAAAAAAAAACAGTTTGTGAATAGTAATAGTGCGTTTTAGAAAACTATATATAAATATCTGGACATTCAAGCATTTAGTGATGTATCTCTTTTCTGCTTAATGAAAGTCGTCTACAAAAAGATTTGCGGTGGGTTTCACAAAAAAAAAATTGTTAATTAGCGATTGATTTAATTCTCTGATTAAAGAACGTCATTGAATGAAGTTAACAATATATATTTGAAACAACTAATTATGTATATTGTTTCACTCAACCAATCACAGAGTTAAGAGATTTTTTTTAATTTCTTCATTATATTCTGAGTTGTGCAAACGCAGTGAGACTTCATATTAAAAGGATGCAAAATAAATGACCTATACACAAATGTTTTTGATTTTGAGCAAAATGAGACGGTTGTTTTGCTCAAGGTAGATAGAACTAATTGAAATTAATCTCCGCCCACAATAATTTTATATCCGTGGATACGTATTTCGGCAGCTAAGCTGCCATCTTTAGTACGCTACCAACTTAAAAAGGTCTAAAAACAACCTAATCATTCTAACAAAATCATAAAAATATAAAATCTAACAACAATCTAATCATACTAAAAAATATATATGTCCAAATGTAAGTAAATATAAATTAATATGTATATATCTAAAATTAACAGTCAGAGAAACCTTAAAAATAAGAGCTAACCAAACTACACGGAAATAAGGAAATAAATATTCCAAAGACCCGAAAAAAGTTCTTATTCTAACGAATAAATAAGTATAACTTTCCTGTTATTTGATACCTAAAAATCCTGAACATAAAATGTATACAGTGACCGCCAAGAAGTTCGCACCATGTGGGAAAATTTTTTATTATTGATTTTTTTAAAAAAACTTTTTGCGCCAATAGTTTGTGCATGTTCGATAACCAAATATAAGTAGGACAAAGCTGGCGAGCAACTTTTAGTGTTGCTAAAAATAGCACATATTTAAGATACGAAAATTAAAAAATTGTTGTAATTTGGAATTACTGGACATATTAGACAAACTTTTAGTAGAATTCGATAGATATTTACAAAACGTGTCTTGATTGCCAGACAAAATTTCCTTCGGTCTAGTATTTCGAAAAAAAAGAAAATTTTCGATATTCTCAGTTTTGCTCAAGATGTGAAGCAGTTAATGGTCATTTGGCATTTAACTTTTAGGAATGGTTATCTTATTCACTTATATCCATAAGCAGTATTTCAAACAATCAAATTTGCTATTCGGTTTCTAACTGATGCGTGCACAAGAAAATTTGAAACGATTTTTCACGTTTCTGATGCAAGGCTTTTTTTACATAAAATTTTGAGTTATTACTTTTGATTTCTTAATTACACAAATCTTCTAACCTTAACTTAGCCTAAGCAGACCGAAAATTGCAAGCATTGCATCTACTTTCTGGTTTGGACCCCTTTAAATCCATACATATAAAATCGACATTGGTGCAAACAATAAATACGATTTCTTTACTACCACGAAAAATATCGATTTTATAAGTACGGATTTTAACCAAAATATAGATGCAATTCTTGTAATTCTCGGTCTGTTTATTCTAAATTGGGATTTTGAGAAACGTATTACGAAGGAATCAAAAACACTAACAAGAAATCGTATGTAAAAAAAGCCTAGAAACGTGAAAAATTATTTCAAATTTTCTTTTGCAACAATTCGGAACCCAAGAGGATCTAATCTATTAAATATGTTTTATGAATACGAATGAATAATCTAACCACTCGTAAGAGTTAAATGCCAAATTACCATTGACTGCTTCACATCTTGAGCAAAACTGAGAATATTAAAAATCTTCATTTTTTTCGAAATACTAGACAGAAGGAAATTTTGTCTGGCAATCAAGACACACATTTTATAAATAACTATTAATCCTACTAAAATTTTGTCTAATATGTCCAACAATTCCAAATAACAACAGTTTTTTAATTTTCGTATCTTAAATAAGTGCTATTTGTAGCAACACTAACAATTGTTCACCAGCATTGTCCTACTTATATTTGGCTATTGAAGATGCACAAACTTTTGGCGCAAAAATTTTCCCATATGGTGCGAACTTTTTGGCGGTCACTGTATATTATGTATAAATCGTCAAAAACAACCAAGTATAAATTAATATGTAAACACCTAAAATTAACCGTCAGAAAAACCTTACAAATAAGAGCTAACCAAACAACACAGAAATACGGAAATAAATAGTCCAAAGACCCGAAAAAAGTTCTGATTTTGACGAATAAATAAATATACAGCGTGGAAACTAAGTAGCGGATAAAATCCATAACTCCGTTAATATTTGTAATAAAGCAAAAATCTAAAAGGGGTATAGCGATTCAAATTACAGCGCATAAGAGGAAGTATATTTTGAGATATTTTCATGAATTTTTTTTAAGTTATGACGTCATCAAGATTTTTTTTAATGACAACCTATATTTTTTATTTTTTATTTCGGTGGGATTCTTTAACCTGCTTTCAACAGTATAAAATTTTGGATCGATTACATAACAAAAAATTTAAGAAAAACGGCCATAAAAGTTTAATTGTAAAGTTGAAGAAATAAACAGAACATCTAGTTAGCTAGGTTTAAAACGAAACAAAATTAAGGTGTAAATAAACAAAATTTGATTTTGACAGTCATTGAAATCACAATAAATGTTCAAACTGACGACCATGCACCAACTGACAATACCCAAGACGCTCATAAAATTCATTTATTACATTTTGAATAGTTTGAGGTGTTATTAACCTACACTTCTGTCGAATTCTTTCTTTAAGATCGTCTAAGTTGTTAGGTCTATTTTTATACACCTTGCTTTTTAAGTACCCCCATAGAAAAAAGTCTAATGGCGTTAGATCAGGGGATCTAGCTGGCCATTCCATTGGACCTCTTCTTCCTATCAATCTACCTGGGAACATCTCGTCCAAATAACGTCGCACATCAACTGCGTAGTGTGGCGGAGCACCGTCGTGTTGTATCCAAATGTTATTGTTTGGTACGTCACAGTCATTTTCATTAGGAAATAATATCGCCAATGCAGGTACTAATTCGAATTGTAAGAAGTGTAGATATTTCTCACCAGTTAAATTACCTTCGATAAAGAAAGGACCTAAAATTCTGTCACCGACAATTCCTGTCCATACGTTGAGCTTCTGGGGATGTTGAGTATGAGCTTCTTGCATCCAGTGGGGATTTTCCCTAGACCAATATCGACAATTATGTCTGTTAACAGTTCCATGTAAAGTAAAACTTGCCTCATCAGAAAAAATTATACGCTGCGAGAACATTGGATCACGATTGCAAATTTCCAACATTTCTTCACAAAATTCTTGTCTATGATCATAGTCAGTTTCTGCTAACTCATGGACTAATTTTACTTTATACGGATGAAACTTTTGCATTTTTAAAAGTTTCAGTACCGAGGTATGGCTCAGGTTGTGCTCTAAAGCAATGTCTCGACTAGTCGAATGCGGATTATTTTCTATTTCTAGTAAAAAATCAAGCTGCACATCGTCAATTAATTTTGTCTTAGGGTGGCCAGTGGTCTTTCACAATACCGTAATTTCGAAATTTATTTTCTATTCTGCTGACTGTGGATTGACTTATTTGCTGATCAGGATATTTGTCTATAAAAAGTCGACACACCTCTTGATGAGTTCTAATTCGATCGCCATACCCAATCATCATTAGAACTTCAATTCTTTGTTTTTCAGTCAGCAACACCATTTTGGTAAAAAGTTTTTAATAATTAGTGTAACTCCTACTATCCACAGGGAATAAAAATACTCACTTTATTGTGATAGGTATTTACAAGTTCTTGTCAATCAAACAAATTTTGTTTGTTTTACACCTAGCTAACTAGATATTCTGTTAATTTCTTCAACTTTACAATTAAACTTTTATGGCCGTTTTTCTTGAATTTTTTGTTAAGTAATTGATTCAAAATTTTATAGTGTTGAAAGTAGGTTAAAAAACCCACCGAAATCAAAAATAAAAAATATAGGTTGTCATTTAAAAAAAATCTTGATGACGTCATAACTTAAAAAAAAATTCATGAAAATATTTCAAAATATACTTCTTCTTATGCGCTGTAATTTTAAGCGCTATACCCCTTTTAGATTTTTGGTTTATTACAAATATTAACGGAGTTATGGATTTTATCCGCTACTTAGTTTCCACGCTGTATAATTTCCTGTTATTTGATATCTAAAAATCCTGAAAAATAAAATAAAATATATATATTATATATAAATCGTCAAAAAACAACTTACAGATGAGAGCAAATCACACCTACATAGTTGACATAACAAGTACGACATCGTTTTTGACTTAAAATCTAAAATAATAATGATAATAATCATAATAATCATACAGTGACCGGCAGAAAGTTGGCTATATATGGGAAAATTCTTTATTATTGATTTCTCAGAAAAACTTATTGTTTATGAAAGCTCCTCCATCTTCCCAAACTTAAGATGCATATGTCAAAGTTTGAATACCTCCTGTCATATACCGAGAAAGTCAAAATATTTGAAATCGATGTAAGAGTAAAGTACCTTTATTCTTCACGTTATGTGGAAATTTTATTGGGAAAAGTTACTCAGAAATACTATGAGATCTCAGACATGAAGTCACAGCTACCTACGATGCAAAAATATAATTTGGCTACATAAAATTGTAATTTTGGGGGTATCAATGTTATTAATCATAATTTCTAGTTGACTTTTGAGTAAAAGACAAATCTTAGAGTATGTTCATGTCACAGTTGAAGAAACGTCCAGCTCTACACATTCAAAGTTCTGCGACACGCACGTTGGTACAAGAAAAATTGAAAAATACGTGAAATTCTTTTTTTCATCGTACACAGTCGTAATTTCATATTTGAGATCTCATAATAATCCTGAGTAACATTTCCAAATAAAATTTCCACGTAGCATGTAAAATAAAGGTACTTTACTCTTATGTCGATTTCAGATAGTTTGATTTCCTCGGTATATGACAGGAAGTATTCAAACTTTAACTCATGCATCTTGAGTTTGGGAAGATACATGAGCTTTCATAAAGAATATTTTTTCTGAGAAATCAATAATAAAGAAATTTCCCATATGTAGCCAACTTTCTGCCGGTCACTGTATATATCTAAATATGAACCGTCAAATAACGAACTACAAATTAGAGTAAATCAAATAATACCGAATACCGAATGCCGAATAATAGGTCCATTGTCTGAATTCATTAAATTGTTATAATTTTTCCGAATAAAAATACTTTCGTAAGCAAAAAAAAAAAATCAGTGCTAACAGAAAACATAACAAAAAAAAAACTAAGTTCTGCAGTAGTCTGTTACAGAGAAAGGTTCTAATTCTATCAGAAAGTCATAAACAGCTTTTTTAAATCGACTATAGTTTTCTATTCATCTAAAATGTTGAGGTAAATTATTATAAATTTTCATGCTCATATAAAGGACGCCATGTTCGGATTTCACCAGTCTATGAATTGGATAATTATAAGTATCCTTTTGGCGGGTGAAATAGATGCTGTTTTCACCATTTTCTTGCATTTGAAAATAATGCCTATTTTACTTTAAGAAAATTAAACATTTATATATGTATAAACCACAGATAGTTAATAGACAAAGAAAGGAAATTAGCAAAGCTAACCGTCCTGAGCACTATTAATCCCGTGTATTGGCTGAGTGTTCGAATGGCAAAACACAGTGAAGCAAGCTTATTACGTAAATTTTGTGTATGAGTTTTCCACGTCAAATTTCCTTGAATATGCAAACCAAGATAATTGGCAGTCTTAGAAATTATTTCCGAATATGTTAGTGGGTGTGTCATCATAATTTTGGATTTGGAATAGTGTACAAATTGTTTCTGCGCTGTTAATTACGAGGTTATTAGAATGATACCATTGCTCAGAGCATTTAATAAATTTTGAACTTCTCTGTACTATTTCCATAAAATCTGCGTAATTGAAAATTGTACATCCTTCCATTTTTAACGTAGTTGGTAGGTCATTTAAATATTTTACAAACAAAAGCGTAGAATGTCATGATCTACCGTGTCAAATGCCTTAGATAAATCAAGAAAGAAGCCGCAGGCGATATCATTTTGTTCCCAATAATTCAACACTTCATTTGTAAATTCAAGGATTGATGTTTCGGTGTTTTTGTTTTTCATGAAACCATGCTAAGCGTGGTTAAATATTTGGCATTCTGTCATAAAGCTCGTTATTCTTGAATGGATTACATGTTCGAAAAATGTTTGAAAAAGAGGTTAAGAAAATTATAGGTCTGTAATTGTTTATTACGTCGACATCTCATTTTTTGTGAACTGGTTTTATTGCCGCAATTTTTAATTTTTCTGGGAAAATTCCTGTTTGTAAAGAGGAATTTATTATTTTGAACAATGGCTTCGTCATATACTTTATTGTTTTCTTTAATAATGCAGTTGGAAATTGATCGTAATCAGAGCTCTTTTCACTTTTTAGTTTCCTTGCTACTTCTCTAATTTCTTCTTCTGTCACAGGGTAGAGATATATCCTACGGTTGTTATTGCTCATTTTATCTCTATAGACATCACATCTATACACATCACATTTTGGAATATGTGATGTTAGATTCTTGGCACAGAAACAAAAGAAGTTATTGAAATCTTCCGCAGTTATATACTGGCTGAGGTTTTGTTCACTTGTTTTCCCTATGCAGTTAGATACAAGTATCCACATTGCCTTACTGTTGTAGAATATTTTCATATTGTTGCGTTCTTTCTGTTTTCAAAAGTATATTATATTGTTTTCTTAATCTTTTATATTCACTTTCAGCTTCAGGTAAGTAATGATTCAGAACTTCAAAACTTTCTAATTTCTCTTTGCATCGTCTAACATCCGGGGATATTTCAATTTTATTTTTCTTTTTTGCATTTGTCTTTCTCTGCCTTAAAGGTAGGTGCATATTAAGTAATAGTACAGTGTGTATCACTAAATGATTGCCATTTTTTGCCAACGTTATTGCTCACTTTGTAAAGCTTTAATAAAATTATCAACATTTTCATCACTATATATTCGCATTTGAATAGTTTTTATGTAGTCTTGGTGAATTTGTACCTTCTTAATTATCATCTTTTGCGCCGTATGGTCAGATAAATATGTGTTGATTATTGATGTTTCGTAATTTGAAACGTTCGTAATAAAGTTATCTGAGCATGTTTTACTAACGGTTGTAATGCGCGTATAATCGTTTATGGTCAATTGTAGATTAAAGGATTTTAATAACAATTTAAAATCCTGCGAATTTCTTAATTCAGTTAACATGAAATCTCCAGCAATGATAAATATTTCTCTTCTATTGATAAGCATACTTAATAGTTTTTCCATTGTTTCTAAAAATATATGAAAATTTCCTCCGGGTGGTCTGTATACTGCCACTATTGTAATTTTGTTTCCAATATCCAAATCTGCTCCACAAACTTCAATTTCATACGCTAGTGATAGTTTATTGATATGCTGATTTATTTTACCTTGGATTTCATGGTGTGTATAAACAGCTGTGCCTCCATGTCTGTTTTGGTCTCGACAATACACAAGATTAAAGTTTTGTATTTTTAATATTGAAAGCTGCTCTGATGTCTGCCAATGTTCGGTAACGCATAAAATTTTTATATTTGATTCTTTTAGCAATTAATCTAACTCGTTAATTGAGGTGTATAGACACTGAACATTGTGATCCAATAATTCAATGTCATAATTCTTTTTTGACTTACAAATGATCTTAGGCATACTATTTATTGTTTCATAATTTTTCTGATTCTGCGCATTATTGGCAACACTCGGTTTTATTACAATTTTTTGCTAGATGCCCAAATCCTTGGCATTTGTAACAGCGTGTTATATTTACATGGTCATATATATGACATTCCTTCCAGCCAATACCAATTTTTTTTTCATGCTAATTATTTGATGCGTATATGGGTCTACCTGGAGAATTACTGTCGCGTTGTTATATTTTTTATTGGGTATTTTTTTATGACTCTCATGTTAAAATTTTCTTTTGTTTCGTCAATTTTGTTTTGTTTTATAATTTTATTTATTAATAATTCATCCTTTTTTATATCCTCATTATAAACTGCTACTATTTATACTACTATCGGATTCTTAATTAATACTTGTGTCCTGTATTGTAAATATGTTGTGCAACAGTTGATTTCTCAAACCTATTGTGAACAAAATTCACAGAAGAATGAATTACATTTGCACCGAATATTTGATAAGCAGAGGATTCTCCGAGATATGATTTTCCTAAAGTGTTCTTAACTTGTGGTTTGTGGGTATGATTTGCTCTCATCTATAGGTTGTTTTTTGACAATTTATACATAATATATACATTTTATTATATTTTTTAGGATTTTTAAGTATCAAATAACAGGGAATTATATACTTATTTATTCGTTAAAATAAGAACTTTTTTCGGGTCTTTGGACTATTTATTTCCGTATTTCCGTGTTGTTTGGTTAGCTCTTATTTGTAAGGTTTTTTTGACGGTTCATTTTAGGTATCTACATATTAATTTATATTTGTTTTTTTTTGACGATTTATACATAATATATAGGGCGTCCCAACAGTGCGTTCTCGGGCTATATCTCGATAACTATTATTTAGTTTACCTGTTTTCCACAGCCACCTTATACAATTATACGTTTTAAAAGAAATAACTCAAGTAGATATGAGGCTCTCGAAAAACATTGCAGATAGATATAGAACATGCATGACAAAAACGAAAGTACTGTATTAGATGAACAACTTAGGATATTAAAATATAGGGCATGCTATTTAAGAAATTTGACTTATGTCATTTCGAAATTTCCAATATTTTGCTTAGTACCATGATCACCCTATAATTATAAAAATACATTTAATAATGGCTTAGAATAAGCTAAAGTACCAATTAAATCTAATCTTTTCGCTAAAGTAAAAAATAAATAAAATATGAATAAATAAAATAATGGCTGCAAGCGACAGTTTTTAGATAAAATGTTAAATATCTTCAGAACGGTTAGAATTAGACATAGATTATGGTACATAAAAAATGTGTAGAATTTTATGGGAAATTCAAATTTGATATCATATATAAGGTGTGCCATTTGAAATAAAAAAGTTGCATTCAGTACCGTTGTTACGATTCACCTTGTATAGGTTAAAATAATTTTATGTCCTAGACTTTTAAATTTTAAAATAAAAATGTCTTGAAACTTTTTTATATCTGCAGTAGTTACCGAGATATAGTCCAAGAAAGCACTGTTGTATATATTTTATTTTATTTTCAAGATTTTTAGATATCAAATAACAGGGAATTTATACTTATTTACTCGTTAGAATAAGAATTTTTTTCTGGTCTTTGGACATTTTTTCCGTACTTCCGTGATGTTTGTTTAGCTCTTATTTGTAAGGTTTTTCTGACGGTTAATTTTAGATATATACATATTAATTTATATTTACTTACATTTAGACATATATATTTTTTAGTATGATTAGATTGTTGTTAGCTTTTACATTTTTATGATTTTATTAGGATGATTAGGCTGTTTTCAGATCTTTTTAAGTGCTTTTAAGTTAGTAGCGTACTGAAGATGGCAGCTTAGCTGCCGAAATACGTATCTACGGATATAAAATTATTGTGAGCGGAGATTAATTTCAATTATTTTATTATTATTATTTATTTTGTTATTTTAGTTGGTAACATAGCTTCAAGGGCGCATTGAAGTTGGAAATAGTTTGATGGAATTAATAGTTCTCCCGAGGAATATTCATTTGTTGAACTTGGTGTACACATTGGTTGAACTTAGACATAAATTTCATGAATTCTTGAACTCTCTTGAATCTAAGAGTCCAATATGAATTCTCATGTGAATTTGAAATATTCTCCTTCATTCGCATGAATTCACATAATTTAATTCTGGCAAGAGTCACATTTATTTTATTTCAAATTCTAAAAGGAAATTTCTTTAAGTTTCAGTTGTTTTTTCTACGGCATCGTGTAAATTTAGTTTTGTGATTTTACGTTCCTGTTAACCATAACCTCTTTTTTGATTTATTATGGTATGATCCTGGGGTATCGACATGTGTGCTGCTCGTAACAGTAATGCTACAATCTTTGAAGAACAACAGTGAGTTGCAAATTTCTAAGAGAGAAATAGAGAGAGAAATATCTTGCTAAGCGTTTTAGAACACATACGGCAAAGCACCAAGATTTATTTAATGATAAAGATAATTCTACCCTAATATTTTTCCAAAATTTAGAAAAAAGTTCGAGTTCGAGTCCAAGCTATGATATGAATAAGAACGAGAAATGTTCAGATTTTGATAAAGAGTCGTGAATTAAATAGTGCAGGAGAAAATTCTATTTTCCATTACTACGAGCTTCCCGGCCAGAAATGCAATAAGCAAAGTGGCGACAGATTGCAAAGAGTTATGGAAAAATAAACTTTCTTGTTTCAAAATGTGTTCTGAAATCGAATTGTCAGGTAACCAGAACAGTTCATGCAGTTTTTTGACACAATCTGTATTTAAAAAAAGTATTTGTTTTTTGAATCAAGCAATGACAAGAAATGTATTTTCCACATCTAGCTCTTATGGCATTAAAAAAACACATGTTACTAATATTCGATCATGCATGTTGTTACATTGACGTCAAATCTATAATGAAATCTTGAAGAAAATACTCTTAGTTTTTTTCATCGGACAAGATTTGACATTTATGAAATCTTGAAGGTTTCCACGGTCGTTATCCATCTTTTTAGACTTCCGGAAATCCGCGTCAATTTCTTCAATTGCCGACGTTTCGTTTATCTTGCAAAACACTAGCAACACCAACAGCCCTGAACTGTTGCTGTCGATGTTCTTTTATATTGCTGGGGCTATTCGGTGGTAACTGACCACATTTTTTCTATTTAAGGCTGGGTTTCTCCATCTCAGTTTATCTTTCATCTACAAGTTATTTGCGTATATTCTGACGGACCTTAAAGATGCAATATACATAGAGTATTTAAACACTGTCATATTTAGAGTACAGTTCGCATCAAGGAGTTTCTATTTTTGAACATAAAGCCAATATCTCTGCGTGTTTAATCTTTAATCGATGTTTGATAAGTTGATATTAGTTTCTATATCTAATAAATTTAATATTAATTAAGTTGTAAATGTTCGAATGGACCTTGATTTTATTGGTTATGTTTTCATTATTAAAGTTTGGTTTATTTTCTTTCAATGTATTTTGAATTTTTTACATTGAAATTTTGTGTATAATAGGGGTCTAAGTAATCACTACATAGAAACTATTTCAATTCTTTTTTGTGGTATTTATTTCATCTTATAAAAATTTATGATATATTTTGCTTCGACGAGATTTGGATATACTCTCTAGCATTTTCTCAAATTTATTATCTACAAAAATTAAAGGCAATGGATTCCTAGTTTTTTTAAACTTAAACCACCTACAAAAGGAAAAATGTCGGTTAGATCTTACACGGTTTGACTCAAATTTGACAAACCGGCGAAAAAATGGAAGAAAAATGTAGTTTAATGTATGTAAAAAAATAAAGTTCCCTAGTTGAAACTAGAGTGTTTGAGGGTAGAAATTAAATCTCTTTCCACTTTCATCTCTAGGGGACGAATCCGTCTGAAAGTCTAGGCTTCTTTAGTTTTTCTCTCTTTGATCATTTCTCTTCTCCCTGTCCGTTACATATAAAGAAGAATGGAGAAGTAGACGAAATCTAGAATGCTGGGTAAGCCAACGGGAAATATAGCAAACCTAGAATATAAATAATTAAAAGAATGTGTAGGTAGTTAACAAATTATGAGCGGAAAACATACGGCAAATGTAATAAATACCAGAAAGTCATTTCAATTTATTGCCTGGACACAATTACTTACATCTGCGTTAAACTGCGGGGAAAAATAAGAAAAATAAATAAAATTCGGATAAAGGGAGACAAAATATATTTTCAAATGTGGGATCAGAATAGTTGGAAATCGACATTCATTTGTATAAAGATTAATTATTTTAGTATAGCCCATTAATGCATGTATATAAATCATTATTAAGTCAAGCATTACACTAAAATTCTAAATTTTCTAAAATAAAAGTTAAAAGGAATAGGCAAGGAACAGGAAACAAAAAGTGGCTAGTTTTCTGATGTTTATTTTACCATAAATTCAGCAAAATTTTTGTTGCTTTCGAAGCAGAAAGGAAAGAATTAAAAAGTGATCTTTTACTAATTTTGAACTGAAAGTTGCTCTTATTTCAGTTGTGTTGTTTTCTTTACTTGAGAAGATTTGTTGAAAAGTGTAGCACAGGTTCAGTAAAAATGTTGCCAAGATTGTTTATTTACATGTCATTGTTTATTTACGTCTTATTACATGTCATTGTTTTTATGATTACTTGATTAGAGGCCTATTTGAATTGTCTTGATCTCATAATACATCTTTAACAAGATTCTTTATGAAACAGATTATGTTTTATTCGTTACGCCTTACAACTTACAAACTGCTTTTAAAAATTTCTAATTTGGGATGCTGGACCCTGTTACAATTTTACCCTCTCGCTCCTCTAATCCCTTTTTCCGATTAATAAAGGCAAAAGTTTCACAATTTACCGTTTATTAGTTTTATCAAAGAGTTATTGTAAAAACCCAGAATATGTATTTACCTTCTCCCTACTCTCTACTCCCGGCGTTCTCGAAAATTTTTGAAAAATAGTATCGCATCACATAACTTCATTCTTTGAAGCCAAAAATACTTTTCTATAAGACTGTATTAGATCATTACTGCAATACATATATAATGCAAAATATGGAAAATAGAAGCTTTACCACGGCATTATTTTGTGACCTTAGTAAGGCATTTGATACTATGCCTCACATGGAATTGTTTTATAAGCTTGAATATTACGGAATCCGGGGTGTAGCTAGTAAATTAATAAAATCAACAATCAAGCAATTTGAGAAACACTGAATCTGGAATCCCACAGGGGTCTGTTTTGGGACAATTGTCGTTGATTATTTTCATCAAAGACCTGCCTCAAGCATTTAATTGTCATGTCACCCTCTATGCGAATGATACCACATTTGCAATAAAAGATACTGACTCTTCAGTTGCAAGACAAAGAATAATAAACACAGCAAAACTATGGTTTGCAGCCAACAAACTTACACAAAATGAAGAGAAAACAAATAAGGTAAATTACACGTCCAACAGAAATGCTGATATTCATTGCACAAAGTTCTTGGGAGTATACTTGGATATTCAAACATTTTCAGCACCGGTGAATTTTAAATGTTTGCGCGTGGCCGCCAATACATCCATTTATTAAAATAAGTAATTATAAAAAAATGTAAGCCATAATCAAATTCATAATTTCACATTATTTTGTTACACAATTGTCAAATTTAGCGTTAAAGTAATAAAATAAGGTCGACATTAAACGGACGTAATTGAAGCAAACCTTAACGTTAATAAAGGAACCTTATGCTAAAATACGATCTGCACTTCCATGAAAGTGAAAATACAGTGTGCCCTTATTATAGTTTTCCCTGTTACGTACGATTTTAATAACTCTCTACTTCTTTTGCGGAAAACGGTTTCTTTAACTAAAAAATAAAATCCGATTCAAATTTGTTATAATTTCGATGTTTTCCTTTAAGTTTTGGTAACGAAATTCCTTGTGAATTTGAATGTCATTTGCTTCTTTTGTCTTTACAACAATTGCATAAATATGTATATTTTGGCATTTTTATCATATTTTACCGAAAAATCGACAAGAACTTGATTGCTTTGGGAGAGAGAAAAAGAATTTAAAATGTTCTCTAGGTTAACTTCGTTAATTTTATCAAGTGAGTGTTGTCCTAATTTCTTAATATCTTTTTTTGTGAAATCGATTGTTTTTTGTTTGTTTTCTTTTTCAAAACTGTTGGTGTTCCACAAGGCTGCATATTAGGATGTCTCCTGTTTTTGATTTACTTCAATGATTTCTACAAGTCCATACCGCGCAGACTGTATATTTTGCCGATGATGTTGCCTTTAATAACAATTCTGTAGTTCTGTTATAGTACAACTTGACCAGACTTCTACAAACATCAACTGTTTGCTTTGCTTGTGTACATGTAAACTTCACTTAAATGTTGTGAATACTAAAAAAGTTCGGTTTTTTTTAAATAGAGTAAAATATTCTTATCCTAATTCGGAAAATTTTTTCGCGTTTATCTTGCTTCAAAGTTAAAGTGGAATTCACGTATCTATGAATCATCTAGTTAATTTCCTACTAAGAAAGCTAGCCAACCAATCCTCCAGACAAGCAGTATTAATAGCTTATTATGCGTCTGTACATTTCATAATAATCGGTGTACATTGTCTTGGAGCTGACCGAGCGTTAGCTCTATTAAGAAAGCCCTTTAAAATAACAAGAAATTTTCCTATCTATTTTAATTGTACAACACCTTCTGTTTGCACATTGACACTTGACACCTCATTACCCTTGGACAGTTGCGGCTCTTGAAAACTGGTACATTTGGGAAATAGAAAGCGGGACGGTAAACTTCCGTTAGTTTAAACCAATGATGTAATAAGGTTAGATGGAGTCTAGCGTCATTTTGAATAGGACTGCATCAGCTTTAACATTAGAGAGAGAAAGACAATATGAGCATTCCCTAAGAGTAACAAAGATCAGAAATGGCCGATACCACGTGGTTTGGGGCAAATGAAAGCTTAGTTCAGATGCATTCCGGATACGCAAAATACCAGCCAATCAAAAACAAATTGCAATAAATATTTTGCATATTCGGAATGCATCTCAACTAAGCTTAATGCGTTTGCAAACACCGTTGCCATGGCGAGTAAGTGGTTGAAAGGCGAATTGTCAAAAATTAATGAACTTCGTAATTTATAGTTCATATTCCAATTTTAAATTAGACTATCGAATCTATTTTTACAATTTGCACATGCGTGTAATACGAAATACATTCAATATTGTAAGTAATTTTATATGCGTCTACCCTCTCTGTGGTTGGAGACATTTACATCTCTTTGTCGCATATTTATGCAATCATCAGCGAAACAAGTAGGTATTCTACATATTATTAACGCGATTATTGAAATATTGTAATAAAAGATATTTCAGAAACCTGCTTATCTTTTTAGAGTAAAATAGTCACTTACATAAAACTAAAAATCTAATAAAATGACATTCAAAATCAATTTAAAACATCCCGTGAAAACTAGAAGAGAAATCAATGGATGTTGAACTTTAATTAAATAATAAACAAAAACTTGATAAGTCGCTTGAAATAACTTAAAATCGGGAAAACGACCCCACAAAATCCAATTTGAAAACTAACAGACTAAACGCACAGATAACGAATGTTTTCACGTTTTGACATTGTCAAACTAATTTTGACGTTTTGCCCCAACCCAGCTACAATTGGGGAGAGAAGTGAACCCACGGCTGTGCCTGACACTTGTTCATAATATTGATCGAATCACGGAACATGAAATAAGTTAAGGTTAAACAACATTCGAGTAAGCGAATTTAGTTTGCGGGTTGATGATGGGCTCAGTGTTAGCGACTAATGAGAAGTCGCAGCAAGACCACCTGAGGAAGTTCTTCTGCAATGAAGAACGACTCCGTAGAAGAAATCCAAGTGACGCGGTTCCAACTGAAAGCCAATTCAGTTATAGTCGACGATGCGGAACCCTTTAAGTTAAACTAAGTCCAAGTTTTATAACTACTAAAAATTTTTTGCTAAAATTCTTTACCAGGAGTCTAACACGTTTAAACGTAGATTTATTGAAATGTGTAAAATAAAAATGTGTGATAATTCAATTAATAAAAGAACAGATTTTGCAAATTTGAATGATACAGTTTAAAAAAATTTTGTGCAAATCGTTTTTGATTGCAGTGAGAACCTCGAGCAGCCTCTGGACAGCTGTTTCCGCCCTGCTTGGGGCTTCTTCAGCAGAAACGTAGCTCGACATTCCCACTGCAGACCAAAAACGACTTGCCCAATTTATTCGCAAATGCGATGTAAGAATGATGAACATATAAAATAGCGACATCTTACTATCGCTTTTTGACCTAACATTGCAGTAGGATAGACAAATTGAAGCGGGATTTGCTCCTAATGAGTCCCCCATGCAAGGCGGCCATGCTTGCTGTCAAAGCATAATG
Organism: Prosopocoilus inquinatus; assembly: GCA_036172665.1. Classification (NCBI taxonomy): domain Eukaryota; kingdom Metazoa; phylum Arthropoda; class Insecta; order Coleoptera; family Lucanidae; genus Prosopocoilus; species Prosopocoilus inquinatus. Next base: position 30,173,115 of record CM069869.1, read on the forward strand.
AAAGATTTTAGAAAAAATTTTTTTTTTTTTTTCCCGCTTCAATTTGTCTATCCTACTGCAATGTTAGGTCAAAAAGCGATAGTAAGATGTCGCTATTTTATATGTTCATCATTCTTACATCGCATTTGCGAATAAATTGGGCAAGTCGTTTTTGGTCTGCAGTGGGAATGTCGAGCTACGTTTCTGCTGAAGAAGCCCCAAGCAGGGCTGAAACAGCTGTCCAGAGGCTGGTCGAGGTTCTCACTGCAATCAAAAACGATTTGCACAAAAAATTTTTCTAAAATCTTTCATTATGCTTTGACAGCAAGCATGGCCGCCTTGCATGGGGGACTCATTAGGAGCAAATCCCGCTTCAATTTGTCTATCCTACTGCAATGTTAGGTCAAAAAGCGATAGTAAGATGTCGCTATTTAATATGTTCATCATTCTTACATCGCATTTGCGAATAAATTGGGCAAGTCGTTTTTGGTCTGCAGTGGGAATGTCGAGCTACGTTTCTGCTGAAGAAGCCCCAAGCAGGGCTGAAACAGCTGTCCAGAGGCTGGTCGAGGTTCTCACTGCAATCAAAAACGATTTGCACAAAAATTTTTTCTAAAATCTTTCATTATGCTTTGACAGCAAGCATGGCCGCCTTGCTTGGGGGACTCATTAGGAGCAAATCCCGCTTCAATTTGTCTATCCTACTGCAATGTTAGGTCAAAAAGCGATAGTAAGATGTCGCTATTTAATATGTTCATCATTCTTACATCGCATTTGCGAATAAATTGGGCAAGTCGTTTTTGGTCTGCAGTGGGAATGTCGAGCTACGTTTCTGCTGAAGAAGCCCCAAGCAGGGCTGAAAGAGCTGTCCAGAGGCTGCTCGAGGTTCTTACTGCAATCAAAAACGATTTGCACAAAAATTTTTTCTAAAATCTTTCATTATGCTTTGACAGCAAGCATGGCCGCCTTGCATGGGGGACTCCTTAGGAGCAAATCCCGCTTCAATTTGTCTATCCTACTGCAATGTTAGGTCAAAAAGCGATAGTGAGATGTCGCTATTTTATATGTTCATCATTCTTACATCACATTTGCGAATAAATTGGGCAAGTCGTTTTTGGTCTGCAGTGGGAATGTCGAGCTACGTTTCTGCTGAAGAAGCCCCAAGCAGGGCTGAAACAGCTGTCCAGAGGCTGCTCGAGGTTCTCACTGCAATCAAAAACGATTTGCACAAAAAATTTTTCTAATATCAAAATAATCTAAAATTTCGTTATAGGACTTGTCCCGCATTATGTTTCCGCTGCTGTACATGGAGAATTGACATCAATGTTAAAAATTCCTAATGTTCTAGCGTGTAAATCAAATCTTCATCTGTGCACTATATACAGTCGAACCTTGTTCTGTACAACTGCCCAAAACTCAATTTTCGTAAATGGAACACCCTGTATATTTTTACATCATGAGATGCAGAATCAAATTCTACATCGAATAGTAGTAGAATTATCGCAATTTTTCATTTTTGAGATATTATTTTTTTCAAATTTTCAACCATATTTTAAATGATTGGTTGAATGGGACCGTGTTGTTTTTTTATTTTAATTGATGCACGAACTAACTGCAGTAAAATGTTTTCATAACATTTAATAATAAATTTTTTTCCCATTTGTTACGAACTTTATGAAAGAACAGTACACATAAAAAAAAACTTATTACCCTAAGGTATAAGGTGCTTACATGACACTACTGATTCCTATATACTATGCTACTGCTTTTCTATTATGTTACTAACAGGCTCTACTCTTAGTTCTTTCCTTACTATGTCGTTTCTTATATTGTCTCTTCTAGTTATTCCCTTAATTCTTCTTAGGTACTTACTGTCCATGGCTAGAAATCTTACTCTTCATGATATTTGATGGAACCCAGCTTTCACTTCCGTATGTTAAGATTGGCCGAAATATTGTTCTGTATACTGTCATTTTCTTTTTTCTGCTGATTTCTTGTTTGCTTATGAAAGACTTGCTAAGATTATGGAACAGTCGCGCGCTGTTATAGATTCTCTTATTCACTTCTTCTGTCATATTTCCATCCTTATCTAACAGAAATCCTAGGTATTTGAATACATCAACCTGCTCTATCAATTCTCCATATATTGCTATATTTATATTCTTGTTTTCTTTACTAATCACCATTACTTTTGTCTTGCTCGTATATATTTTAATTTTTCTTTTTGATAGTTTTTCCCTTGGAGGTTTTCTTGTAGATGTTCTTTTTAGCAGTACAAACCATTATTTCATCCGCGAGAGCACATTCTGACACGCTTATTGCTGTTAATCTGTTGTAACCTACATGTAGCTTTTTGGTTCTAATCCTTGCCCCTTTCGTAATGTCGTCCATTACGAGCATACATAGAGATGGGCTCATTACTTCTCCTTGTTTTAAACCGTCGTTTACAGTAAATATTTGTGCATTGTCTTTCCCGATGTAACTTTTATTGTTGTCGCAGAGACTTTTAATCCCTGCTATCAGTTTCTGATTTGTAAAAATATGGTAAATTTTAGGGTATCAATGTTATTAATCATAATTCCTAGTCGACAGTTAAGCAAAAGACAAATCTTAGAGGATATTCATACTTGAAGAAACGTCCAGCTCTACACATTCAAAGTTCTGCAACACACACGTGTTGGTACAAAAAAAATTGAAAAATATGTAAAATTATTTTTTTTTTCATCGTAGACAGCCATGATTTCATATTTGAGATCTCATATTAATTCTGAGTATCTTTTCCAAATAGAATTTCCGCGTAGCGTGGAAAATAAAGCTACTTTACTCTTAAATCTATTTAAAATATTTTGATTTCCTCGGTATATGACAAGAGGTACTCAAACCTTGATACATGCATCTTAAGTTTGAAAAGATGCAGGAGCTTTCATAAAGAATATTTTTTTTCTGAGAAATCAATAAAAAATTTTCCCATATGTAGCCAACTTTCTGCCGGTCACTGTATATTGGCACGATTACCCCAAACTTCCAGTCTTCGGGTACTCTCCCTGTGTCCCAGGCCTCGTTGAATATATTTTGTAACAATTCTAGGCTCTTTGTATCTAGATTCTTCACCATTTCACCTGTTATTCTGTCATGTCCAGCTGCTTTCCCTCTTTTTTTGTTTTTTATCGCGTTTAGTATTTCACTAACTGTATGTGATCCTCGTCTTCATCTTCTGAGTATTCTTTTCTTTCCTCATTTGTGTTGTCCATTTTGTTTGTACTGAGAAGTTCTTGGAAATATTCTTTGCATCTTTCTATAATTTCTTTTTCTTCGGGTAAGATTTTGTTGTCTTTTGATTTTATTTGTCGTAGTTTTTATTGGTTTCCTTTCCTTCCTCTTTAATATTCGATAAAATAATTTTGGATTTTCTTTACTGTCTTCTTCTATTATTTTACTAATTATTCCCATGTACTTTGCTTAGCTTGCAGTACCGTTTCCTTTACTTTTATACGCTGCTATTTGTATTCTGTATAATTTTGTTCCGTTTTATTTCCTAAGTATTGTTTCCACTTTTCTTTTTTGATATTTACTTGTTCTTTCATGTCTGTACTCCACCGTTTGGTTTGTTTCTTTCGCTTATTTATAGCAATTGTTCCATATACATGCTGTCGTCAGAAGAATCTCCTTAAAATGTATCCATATTTGTTCTAGACTCATGAATTCCCATTGATCGGAGTTTTTTGCTATTTTTGTTTCTATATTTTTTCTGATTTTGTTAGCAGTCTCTTTTTCTTGTAAACACATTTAATATCTTTCCTGACTTAAATTTCCATTTATTTATCCTACACAGAGAAAAATTAATGTCAAAATGAAGACAGAAACAAATTTTATAGGAAATATTTACACAATTGTCGGACAAGGCGCTATTCTTGCAGTAAAATTTGCTACAATTGTACTCATATTTGCTACAATTTGTTTCTGTCTTCATTTTGATTACAAGTTGTGTTATTTTTTACTATTCATTTTTCTCAATATATAAACGTGATCTTTTCTTTTTATATACCCCACTCCTTCAGCTGCACGCTCGTCTGGTTTTACTCCGCTGTATATTAGTAAATGTGAATTTTCCATTTCTATCATCCCATGTCATTTTTCTTTGTTTCTGTTATTGCTAGTATGTCTAGATTTGCTAAATCAAATTCGTCTATCAGTTCATGCTCTATCCCATTAAGTCTTCGGATATTCCATGTACCTAATCTTAAAATTATTTCTGTTTTTTTTTTTGTTTTTATTTTCATTTCCTTTATTTCCGTCTCGTAAATCCTTTTTTTATCCCCGAATCCGTCGTCTTGTGATCAGTTTTGGTATCGTTTAGTTTTTTGAGTTGTTATCAGTAGTTATCGTGATCGTATCGGCTTCTTCCACTTCGCTTTTTTCTAGGTTCCATCTCCATTCTTTCCCGTCTACTATTAACTTTTGGTAACCGATTTTAACCTCTTTTGCCTGCCGTTTCTTTTCACTTGCTATCTTTTTAATTTGTTTGTATACTGGGTGTCTCGTAACGTACGGAGGAGAGGCAGCTGTAGGACATCAAAATAGAGCTTTTTTTTAATTCGCTTTTGGCCAAAACCCATTAATAAGAAAGTTACCGCAATTTAACATTCATAATTTCTTCTTTAATTTACACCTATGGCTTCTTAATTAATCAAAATTATTTCACAAAATGCAACTTTATTGCTAAATAAATTCTAAATTTATCAAAACCACCATTCATAAAATGTCTATGTTAATCTGTTTCCTAGTTTTGTTTTTAATTAGTAGGCGGTGCAAAACGACATGAAAATCCGTTTTTGGGCATTTAAAGAAAAAATGAAATAGCCGTAACTTTAACGTGACTACATTATTTAAAATAATTGTTTATTGTAAAGCAGTATTCAGTTAACTCATAAATGCCTCAAATTTGTATTTAAAACGTAAAATATCAGGGAGTAACTTTTGCTTGCTAATTAATTTCACTTTAAACTCTTGTAACTTTTTAGTTATTGACTTTCTACCAAAAATTTATTAAGATAAAAGCTTTAATTTGATCTCCTCTAGCTACCCGTTTAATCTCCTGCGTAGGTTATGAAACACCTAGTATATCTCTCTTGTTTTATCAAATCGTTATTAATGTATACCCATTCGTGTCCCCTAATTCTCAATTTTGCTTTGTTCTGCATTAGCTTAATTTTATCTTCAACATTTTCTAGTTCCATCAAACACATTTCTTGCGCTACTTTATAAAAATAATGTTCGTCCTTAATTTTTCAGGTTAAGTACATCGAAAAATGGATCAAACGTTATAATTAACTACTGCTAATAGTAAAACAGTGCTATCACGAACTAAAACTGGCGTCCTTTAAAAAAAATGCTTTTTATTTGAATGACAAATTTTCTAAAATTTTGCAACACATGCAAACTTTTGCTGGATCAGAGAAGAGGTCGTCCTACTACTTCTCAATTAGTATTACGTGCTTTGTATAGCTTGCTAATATTTGCTGTTTTCGTAAAACACATAGTGGTTAATAGCAACCATAAAATACAATTACCTTTAAATAAATTACATGAAGTGATAACTCCAGATGATTGTGTAGCATTTAGAGGAGTAAAAAATGTTGGTGTACTATTTTTTAAGGCGACAATCGTACTTCGTTAGTGTTACAAATAACGAACTTAGTTTTTATTTTCTTATTTAAGGAATTTGAAGAATAAAAGTAGAGCTGCGTTAGAAAACTTCATACTCAATGAACAATAATTTGTGTTGCATTATAATTTACTTTCGTTTTTATCAGCCAGTAATTCTTAATAAAATATTCGCTCCGGTCTAGCGCGGCGTTTTTCTTCAAAACCTCTCCGGCCTGACAACTGATTTCACGAAATTAATCAGTCGCACACGAGTCTTCCTTTTTACCGAGGCAACGTTTCGCACGAAAAACAAAAGCGGTCTTGGTATTGTGGGGAAGAAAGATACGATCTATAGACTAAACCAAATTCAATAAGATGAATGCACGGTCCATTGGCTCGATACCGCCAAAGAAGGCGCCAGCTTGGTTTGTTGTGACCCGGGAATCAGATTATGAGAAGAATGAGAACAATGCATACGTAAGTATATTCCGCAGAAACGAGTTTTACGATCGAATGAATTAAATTTACTTCTTTCTTTGGATTATATTTATTTAGCGTAATTGGAGAAGAATTTGACTATAAAGCGAATTTTACCATCAATTTGGGCAAATACACTAACAAAAATATTGAGGGCAATTTTCCTCTAAAAAGCGATTTAGCGTACTAAACTGACTTTTCTTGGCGTACCACTGTAAAATTGAGAGATTAGAATGGTTTTTCTTGTGTATCACTGAGAAAAATCATTCTCATACTGTTAATTTTACAGATCAGTACGCTGTAACGTTTTTTTAAACAAGATTCTGAATAAAACGTACATTTTTGTCAGCGTAAAGATACAGTAAACCCAGTAGTAAACCCTGGGAATAAAAAATTTTCGGAAGCTTACAAATAATAAGTCCAGACTTATATCATTTGGCCCAACTAAGATTTTGCAAGTAAAGTTTTAAAATAATAATTTCTTTTACATACCCAAAAAAAAATATTGTTACGAATTTGGGGTTCACAAATTATAGTCGTTAAATTTCAGAACACTTTAATTTAAAGCTGCCGCTTTACACCATTAACAACACAATTGTAATGAGCTTGTCTATCAACTAACATTTTTACAAAATGTACTTTCTATTTATTCGAGGTACGAATCCTTCGCTCGCTAACTTCATAACTAACTCCTTCTAACGGATGGTACGGCTTATATAACAGAGCCCTCTATTGCCTGAACATGCTAGAATGATCGAGTAGTTTCCGGTCATGTTCTGTGACGCAAGGTGGCGTACTGATGCTAAAAATAGATCTGTTTGCGCGTGACAAATGTAACAATTGTTTCAATTAATATTTCTTAATCATGATTTTCAAGGTTTTCAACAATATTTCAAAAATGTTCAGCAGTAATAAATGTCACCTCTGTTTTTCATTGATGTAAAAGGGAAATATGATTGGAATTTATTTCGTCACATGTAATGTTTGAACTAAAATATATTTTTTTGTTAACAAACTAGAACCTGTTGTCACTACCGGTTTGATTCTTGTAACGACAACGAAGCGCACAGCATTGTTTGGACCCAAGACCGTAGTAGAAAACAGAGGAAGGCCTGCGCCAATCCGTAACTTACCGTGTGCTCGGAACCGAGTCGGTCGGAACCTCGAAGACAATGATATTGAACAGTGTAACTGTGCCCACTCAGTAGAGACGACGTGGGAAGACTCAAGAGTTGTTATCGGAAAGGGCGCCTTCCAGCAGTGGTTACGTAATTCAAGAGTAAAGACTTATTAGTATTGTTAGCACGTTCGTACAAATCAAGATTATGTACACATACGCCCCGATACGGAGCGAGCAATGACCGTACCTTAAATAAATTAAATAAATTCATATAGTTCAGTTCAAGTCCAGCTCGTAGACAGAAAAAGTGATAGCAAAATTTTAATTCGTCCCTAATAAAAGAGAATAGAAGGGAAATATGCGCAGTGCGCCAACGAAGACTGCGAGGGGAGAGGGGAAGAAAAATTTTCCACACAGCGACGATGTAAAACAAAGACGTCAAGAATAGTGACTAGAAAAGGAGAAAAAATAAATAAAACTACCTTAATATGCCTCCGACTCGGCATCGACGGTTCTGCCCAGGACGTCCGGGCAATAGTATTCCTTTTCAACGGGACAGAAGATGGCGGCTGTCAGGCTCGTCTCGTTGATGCAAGTCAAACGGCGATCGGTCGATGTTACAAAGGATTCGCGCTCCTTGCCAAGCCTTCTCTCAGAAAATTTGACTTCGTCCCTGCCAAGCGCGGGCCCACCTGTGTTCCACCCACCAAACACCGCAATGCGACACATTTAGCCGCTACAAAATGGAACCTCAGGCGAAATCTAAACGTTTTAAACTCGAAAGAGCGGGGAAAAGAAAGGAAACCTTGAAACTTGATTACAGAAAACTTAACGTACAAAACAAAAAATGAAAAAGAGAAACCAATATTAACTGAATCTATCTTCAAGAGATTGAGACAAATTTCAGTCTAATTACAAGCAGGTATGCAGTACTGTAAAAAAATTGCTAACACACGAAATCACCTCCAAATTCAAGATAACCGCCAACTGTCTACTCGTAGCTGTAAGTCCGAAGGCCACGGACCAGACACAGAAAACAGAAAAATCGAAACAAGCACAAGACCTCGACCATCATACAACAGCTACACTAAACGGTCCTTCTACGAGAAATGTTAACAAGCGAAGAATTTTCCAGCAAAACATTATAAGCAGAAGTAAGCTTTTTTAAGCCAAATCGAAAGCTGTGACGTGTGAAGTGTTGCAATTTAAAACAGTTTACGAGTACAAATTTTAAAAGTGACACGAATTTAAACTTCTAGACTTTCAATTATTAAAATTATTTAAGAACAACAATTAATGTTAAGATGAATGCGAGCGTCGCTCTGAATAACTACATTCAGATACATAAGGTGATTCAAGAAATGGCGCTTAAACACTACAGCATGTTGGTTGTCAACTAGTAATAGTCGAACAGGAAAAAAAATGTTAAAAAGTCCAAAAAAGGTTTTTAATATATTTTTAATTTTTGGATAGTTCTTGCTCGTAAGAATTGCAGAAAATATAAAACAAATAAAAAAGCTTTTTTAAAAACGAGCTAAAAGAGTAATTTATTGACTTACTTGATGTTTCGCAAATATAATTATTTGCTTTATCAAAAGTGAATAACGGAAATATGAACAATTCAGCCTACTCAATTTTTTAAATTAGTTGTGAAGAGATTGTTAGTGGTAAAAAAAAATTATCAGCAAAGATATAACCTGTAAACCAAAAATATCATTACTGATGCGACCAGGTCCATCTTAACATATACGCCAGTATTTACTGCAAAAGTTAGGGAAATCCTGGTAAAACCTAACTAGAGTATGCAAATAAATTGTTGTAACAAAAGTTACAACAATTCTAACAATAAAATAACATAATAGTACAGTTTTTCTAATAAATAAACAGGGAAGTTTCCGATTATTATATCTCATTTAATGAACTTAGAAAACTATAAAATATATCGTTCAACGTTGAATTCCTGGCTTCCAGTTGGAACGCGTCTCTCCTCGGATTTCTTCTACTGCCAACGGTTCGTTCTCCATTGTAGAAGAACTTCCTCAGGGCTGCTGCTGCTGGTGGTCTTGCTGCTACTTCTCGTAAGTCGTCGAGAATGAGTTGGTACGTCTGTTGTCGTGGTATTTATAGTGATCGGTGGGGGCAGCGGGCTGGAACGGTGGGCGGAGATCGGTCCGTTGGTGCGTGACGGGTCGTTAATGAGATGTTTCCATGTATTGTTAAGGTAGAAGCCATTATCACGGTTCAAGTTATTGGGGTGTTTGAAAATTTCTGTAGATTCACGGATTTTACGATTAAAGAAATGAGATGAGCTGGCTAGGAATTTTGTGTCGGAAAAGTAAATACCACGACAACGGACGTACCAACTCTGTCTCAACGAATTACGAGAAATAGCAGCAAGACCACCAGCAGCAGCAGCACCACCACCACCAGCAGCAGCAGCCCTGAGGAAATTCTTCTGCAATGGAGAACGAAACATCGGCAGTAGAAGAAATCCGAGGAGAGACGCGGTTCCAACCGGAAGCCAAGAATTCAACGATGGACGACGGCCGCGGAAGCGTTCAAGTTAAACTATATCATATAAAATAGCGACATCTTACTATCGCTTTTTGACCTAACATTGCAGTAGGATAGACAAATTGAAGCGGGATTTGCTCCTAATGAGTCTCCCATGCAAGGCGGCCATGCTTGCTGTCAAAGCATAATGAAAGATTTTAGAAAAATTTTGTGCAAATCGTTTTTGATTGCAGTGAGAACCTCGAGCAGCCTCTGGACAGCTGTTTCAGCCCTGCTGGGGCTTCTTCAGCAGAAACGTAGCTCGACATTCCCACTGCAGACCAAAAACGACTTGCCCAATTTATTCGCAAATGCGATGTAAGAATGATGAACATATAAAATAGCGACATCTTACTATCGCTTTTTGGCCTAACATTGCAGTAGGAAGACAAATTGAAGCGGGATTTGCTCCTAATGAGTCCCCCATGCAAGGCGGCCATGCTTGCTGTCAAAGCATAATGAAAGATTTTAGAAAAATTTTGTGCAAATCGTTTTAGATTGCAGTGAGAACCTCGAGCAGCCTCTGGACAGCTGTTTCAGCCCTGCTTGGGGCTTCTTCAGTAGAAACGTAGCTCGACATTCCCACTGCAGACCAAAAACGACTTGCCCAATTTATTCGCAAATGCGATGTAAGAATGATGAACATATAAAATAGCGACATCTTACTATCGCTTAGGTCAAAAGGTCATGGCCGCCTTGCATGGGGGACTCATTAGGAGCAAATCCCGCTTCAATTTGTCTATCCTACTGCAATGTTAGGTCAAAAAGCGATAGTAAGATGTCGCTATTTTATATGTTCATCATTCTTACATCGCATTTGCGAATAAATTGGGCAAGTCGTTTTTGGTCTGCAGTGGGAATGTCGAGCTACGTTTCTGCTGAAGAAGCCCCAAGCAGGGCTGAAACAGCTGTCCAGAGGCTGCTCGAGGTTCTCACTGCAATCAAAAACGATTTGCACAAAATTTTTCTAAAATCTTTCATTATGGTTTGACAGCAAGCATGGCTGCCTTGCATGGGGGACTCATTAGGAGCAAATCCCGCTTCAATTTGTCTATCCTACTGCAATGTTAGGTCAAAAAGCGATAGTAAGATGTCGCTATTTTATATGTTCATCATTCTTACATCGCATTTGCGAATAAATTGGGCAAGTCGTTTTTGGTCTGCAGTGGGAATGTCGAGCTACGTTTCTGCTGAAGAAGCCCCAAGCAGGGCGGAAACAGCTGTCCAGAGGCTGCTCGAGGTTCTCACTGCAATCAAAAACGATTTGCACAAAATTTTTTTAAACTGTATCATTCAAATTTGCAAAATCTGTTCTTTTATTAATTGAATTATCACACATTTTTATTTTACACATTTCAATAAATCTACGTTTAAACGTGTTAGACTCCTGGTAAAGAATTTTAGCAAAAAATTTTTAGTAGTTATAAAACTTGGACTTAGTTTAACTTAAAGGGTTCCGCATCGTCGACTATAACTGAATTGGCTTTCAGTTGGAACCGCGTCACTTGGATTTCTTCTACGGAGTCGTTCTTCATTGCAGAAGAACTTCCTCAGGTGGTCTTGCTGCGACTTCTCATTAGTCGCTAACACTGAGCCCATCATCAACCCGCAAACTAAATTCGCTTACTCGAATGTTGTTTAACCTTAACTTATTTCATGTTCCGTGATTCGATCAATATTATGAACAAGTGTCAGGCACAGCCGTGGGTTCACTTCTCTCCCCAATTGTAGCGAACATGACATCTAAACAAGTAGATTTTTTCCTGAAACAAAAGAGAAGGCACGTGAACGATCCTTGTGATGACATACAGAAGAAAAGACTTCTGACTGAAAACGTTGATAAACCAAAAGAAAAAAATCCGGATCAGCACGGTTTGAATATGCCCTCAGTTCGAAACGAATTTCAATTTGAAATGCTCTCCCAGACTTTCTTGACAGATGAAAATTTTCGCCAATGTGATACTAATGAGACAGCATCTTCCGAGATTTCAAAAGCAAGAGAGGTGGCTGACGTAGATCAGTTACCACTTTTAGCTCAAAGTGTATATTTTCTAAATAAGAGCCGTACAAAGTGGATTTGTGTCGGACTGTGTACCGAAACATTTTTTGATCCGATAATACGTATTATAGGTTCCAGAAGGCAGAGCATATCGTTTTTAGAAGAGGAATGGAAAGAATTTTGTTCTTATAACTACTCTTTGAAGTCATATTTTACTGAGAAGAAAACTATTTTTCCGGTAATGAAAATCAGCTCAGTGAAGGCGTCTTTCGAACGCTTCGAAGGAACGACAATACTGAAATTAGAAAGAGGTGTGGAGACATTATATATATCTTATAAAGGTCTACTGGAACTCTAGAAATTGTGTGATATTATATTATATCGTTTAGAAGTTTTGAAACAATTGAACTATAAATTATTCTATAGCAACATGATTCCATGCTTGAGTGTTATGGAAAGTGATATGAAGACAAATGTTAAATCATTTCTTAATAATGAAATATCTGAGAAAGGAGCAATTACAAATGAATTAATGATGTTTGGAATTAGTAAATTCATTTTTGATATAAGTATGCATAAAGCTGTTAATATGTAAATGTTATGTGATTTAATATGTATATATTTCTAGATATGACACTGTCAGTTATAAATAAAATTTTCTAAGAACACTGATCCTTTATTTAATAAACTAACGATACTTAACCAAAAAATTAAGAGAAATTTTTACACTCTATAAAGATAAGCAGTGAGTATTGAAGTAGTACACATATAAAATCGTTGACTGTTAGAAAGAAAAGCCATAAATGCGACGTCGTGTCAAAACAGATTACACTGCGAGAAGTACCGTAAAACGAAAAGGTCGTGGTTTACTTAATACGTTAATTAATAAACTACCAGTAGAGTTACACTTACCAGGTTACAATTACTGCGGTCCGGGTACAGAATTACACGTTCGACTTAAAAGAGGAGACAGAGGTGTGAATGCGTTGAATGAGGCGTGCAAGCAATACGATATCGCATATTCTGTAAGTAGTGATTTAGAAAAACGTCACGAAGCAGATAAAAAATTGTATCAAGCGGCAGTGAAAAGAGTGAAGAGTACAGAAGCGGGATTTGGTGAAAAAGCATCTGTGTTATTTGTAGCAACCTTAATGAAAGCTAAGACAAAGCTTGGAATGGGAACCGGAGTGAAGAGAAAGCGTAGTAAACGGAAGAAGCGTGGTGGTAAATTATCATTTCGACAAGCTGTAAGGAAAGCTCAACATGCAATTTCACGTAATGGTAACAAGTGTCTGTTAGGAAATGTGAAATTGGCGCAGGCTGTTTTAAAGAAGGACCACAAGAAAATAAGACCTCCACGTCGACGAACCATTGACTAACATTGACATACTGAAATATGCTAAAATATGGAAATTACCTTTCTTTCGAGGTGTGCTTATGAGAGAAACTTTACCTAAAAAGATATGGAAGCATGAAAGTGGAGTTGTGAATTTAGATAGCGATTCTGGTAAAGGAGCGCATTGGGTGGCGTATTATAAGAGAGGAGGAATCGTAAAATATTTTGACAGCTATGGAGATCTACGTTCTCCAGTTTTGTCGAACGGATTGGGAGTTATTAATTATAATTATGAAAGGTATCAGATACAAAATACACAAAATTGTGGACACTTATGTCTACAGTTTTTAAAGTCCTTTACAAGTTAAGTAAGAATGTAGTACTTGAAAGATGGTCAACATGGAATCTTCACCCGTTGCGTGTACGTTCACTCTTACGGGAACTGAATCAATTTTATTTTGTGAATTGAATCCACCACTATGCCTCGATGAAGACGCAACATATGAAATGTGCTAGTTAAATTTTCAAACGTTTAATGCAATACCTAACATAGATGAAAGTAATAATTTGATACATTATGAAGAAACAGGAAAAACGACGGTTTGGAAAACTATCGTTATACCTACAAGTACATATGAACTAGACGATATCAACCAATATCTGAAAGATTATTTTCAAAATAACAATAACTCTGATTATATAAACATTAAAGAAAATAATAATACTTTAAAGGCAACCATATACAGTTCGGTTAAGCTCGATTTTAGTAAACCAAATTCATTGGGAAAATTGTTGGATTTTAAAACGAGAACGTTGAAAGTAAACGATAATAACATTGGTGATTTTCCGGTGGAAATAAATAAAGTAAATGCTATAAGAATAGAATGTAATCTAACCAGTGGATCTTATAACAACGGAGAACCCGGTCATGTTTTGTATCATTTCTTTCCAAATGTATCTCCAGGGTTTAAAATAATAGAATCCCCTCCTCAAGCTATTTATCTTCCAGTGACCGTGAACGTGATTACGAGAATAGTCATTCGACTATTAGATCAAGAGAATCGATTAGTTAATTTTAGAAACGAAGTAATTACTCTAAGACTTCATTTGAGAAGATTCACATAATGATTATTTACGACAGCAATTATTCAAAACGGCAAGAGTGTAGCAGAATTAGATGTAATGTATTATTTAAACCACGGAAACAGATACTGAACTGTTGTCGACAAAAAAAAACTGAAATTGACACAGAGAAATCGAATATATTTAGAGAGTTTAGGTTATAAGGTGCTAACATAGGGGGAATTATTCTGTAGAAGAGACGTAACCGTCAAAGGGTGAACACCATCATTACACGTAAGGCAATCATCATCTAAACAGAACGACATGGATATTTTGGGAGTACCTGATAAAATTAAATTGGACACTTCAATAACCAGTATGGAGTTCCATTCACACTTACCATTCAGTTCATCATTTGGTAATAACGATGAAGTGCGTATCACCGTACCTGAGATCGACAATTACACCCTCCCTTGCGAAAGTTTTTGTACATAGAGGGAAGACTGCGTTTGGTTAGTGATAATACTAAACACAGTGCGACGGCACAATTGATAAATAATCCGGTAGTTTATATATTTAGCGAGATTAGATATCTTCTGAACGGAGTACAGGTGGATTCGGTAAGAAATGATGGCATAACATCAACAATGAAAGGGTATTTTTCTTTTACTCGCAACGATACCGTAAAATTGGAAAATGCAGGATGGATCTAGGAGAATGATAAAATGAGTGATATACTCAACGTTAAGGGAGATTTCTCAGCAAGTGTACCTTTAAAAACATTTTTAGGTTTTGGGGAAGATTATAAAAGATCGTCTTGAATATGAGGCAAGAATTAGTATTGACAGAGCAAATGATGACGTTGATGCAGTAGTGGAAACAAACAAAAAAATATTTCTATTGGACTACGTGAGCAATTGGCTTTAACGAGAGTGACAGACAGAGATGTTAAAATAAAAATTGCTTTCAGAAGCTGGGAGTTGCACGAGTATTCGTCGCTCCCAACTACGACAAGTCATTCTTGGACAGTAAAAACGGCTCCGCAGTTGGAAACGCCAAGGTACATAATCATCGGTTTTCAAACTAAGCGAAAGGGTGTCGTCGATGCAAACATGAGTCTGTTTGATGACGTTAAAGTTAAAATCATTAACAGTATTTCTAAATGGCGAACGCTATCCGTACGACAACATAGAAATTGATATTGAAAATAACAAATACGCCGTTATATACAACATATACTCTAGATTTCAGGAAAATTATTATAGTGAAAGCAGTCAACCCTGGTTCAATCCAAAAGGATTAGCTAGTTGCCAATTAATAGGAATCGACTGCACTTTTCAGAGAGATGTAATGCATAAAAGTGCAGTAGAAATAAGAATTGAGTTTACAACTAAAGAAAATATTAAAGCTGATACTATTGCTTACTGTTTAATTCTGCATGACAAAGCGTTCTCTTATTCACCTCTCATCGAAATTGTCCGTCAGTTGATGTAAACCATGAATGGCAGTGTTAACAGAGAAGCTAAAACTATTTGATTTCATTTGATTTTATAAGAAGCAACTTCAACCGAACCATGAAAAAACGATTTAGTGTCATTGACATTCAAGGATTTAAAGCGGAAAATAATCAATTTATACCAAAAGAGTTGGCTTTTTACGATAGTGAAAGGAAAGTGAGTCATTTTTTATTTCAAACTTGTTAACAAACTGGTTAATGACCAATCACCATTGCATTGATTGGAATAGAGGATTAGTCCCCTTATCTGAGTTTGACGCAATCGTCACCTTTTTATGTTGTACAGCCAAAGTCGTTTACGTTAAAGGAATGGAGAAGTCTCGATTTCTATGTGAAATTCTAGCGAAAAGCAATGGTGAAGGTGTACCTATGTTAGATTTGGGTGAAATTTACGAAGATGTAAAAGAATTGCAAAAATCCAAACCCAACTGTCCGTTTCACTCAAGAAGAAATTGCATGTGTGCTTTAACGAACGTGTTTGATTTACATAAATTTATTCAAACAAAGTTATATGAAGGATTTTTTACAATAAGCATTTGTGATATATTATAAGGAAACTTTGGTTCTTAGTTAATATAAGAACAGTTCAGCTTCGCAATGGATTTCTTCTCCCGTCTATTTTGCAAGAACATTATAAAGCATGTTGTAGAGAAGGTTGGCGAAGTTATTGACAAGTACGAAAAAGATTGTTCGTTCAGTAGTATACCAGACAAGGATTTGAAGTACTTTCCAAAATCGTATCTATGTACCAGAGTCACAGCCGTAGGTCTAGAATATATCTGGCCTAAATTTCCTATTCATTATCAAACGGATAAATATCTACAAAGCCAGACACTATGTCACCAACATTGGAATCAAACCGAATTTTCTTTGGATGAAATAGTTGGTCCACCTCCACGGAAGAAGAATTGCTATATGTGTATGTATTCTTAAATATTATTAATAAAATATTAATTATTAAATATTGTTGTTATTATTATTATTATAC
Organism: Prosopocoilus inquinatus; assembly: GCA_036172665.1. Taxonomy (NCBI): domain Eukaryota; kingdom Metazoa; phylum Arthropoda; class Insecta; order Coleoptera; family Lucanidae; genus Prosopocoilus; species Prosopocoilus inquinatus. The sequence continues at coordinate 30,189,791 of CM069869.1, forward strand.
AATAAACTATAATCAGAAAGGAGTCGTTATTTTATTCGTTATTAATTTTAATAAATCAATTTAAGGATTTAAGAATATAAGTTTAAGAAAGAATTTAGAAATACATTGCGTTATTAAATTATTTAGATTAATTCTTGTTGTGCAATTTAGCTTGACAGATTTTTATTGTCTTTAAAAATATCGCTTTATTCGATTGAACTTTCAAACGTGTCAAACTTGCGAGAAAAAAAGGAGAGAAAGGAAAGAAAAAAAGAAGAGGAAGGAAAAAAGGAGGAAAGAAAGGAAAGAAGAAAAGAGGAAAGGTTAGTTCCAGTGGGCCTTGGTTACGCCTTTGTTACGCCTTCGTGACGCCCAGAAAATGGAAAGGGAAGAGTAGGGATGGGAGTGGGGAGGGGGCTTTCTTACCCTCCCCCCACATTATGTCCAAGATGTTGTAATACAAAATACGTATTGCATCATTTTGGGCAAGGTGTTCTTTCACTTTTCGAGTGTTCATTACGTGACCTTTTATAATATTAATTTTGAATAACATATTACATAATTTCTTACGTGCAGTTTTAAAAGGTTTACCTTCAACTTTTCGAGTATAAAAGGAGGCATTTAGTTCGGATAAACTCACAAGTTACTTGTAAAGTTAATCTATTGGTATGTGCTTTTACTTCTTTATTCGTTAATAGATCATGATACTGTATTTTTGTATGATACTCTATTTTTTCCAGATCTATCTGTTCTTTTTCTTTCTAACAATTTAACTGTAAGTATTATTAAGTAAGATTTACGTTTTACTGTTTTAATATACTCCGTATTTTTGCATGCTAGTAATGTCGTTTGGAAATGAACGCCCAATTTTACAGCAATATTTACAAGGAAATCCTTCAACAGTAACTACTACAGTGGAATCTGCATTTAGAGAAACACAGACAGGAGTGGCAAGTACTGCTCAAGTAAATGTTTCTCAGAGTACATTTACCACTCGAGCAAATGTGCCGCCTTCATGGTGGAATGAAGTTGATAATTCCTTTTTCCTGTTGCAAGAAGGAATTATCAATGATTCTGCACTGAACGAAGTTAGTGAAGTAATAGATCGTGTGGATTCTGGAGACATTCATTCCAGTCAACCAATTCGTCAACCAATTGTTAGCCAATCACAATCTCTTTTAATTCCCAATCAACCTTTTGTTGTTTCTAGCCCTTTTCTGGTTCCTAGCCCTTTTATTCGTAATCAGCAATCTACCCAACCTCCTTTTATTATTCCACAACAATTAATCGTTACTTCTTCTTTAATGAAACCACCAAATGAAACTTCGAAACCACCAAATAAACCAGTTTCCTCATCAAATAAATCAGTTCCCATTCTTAAACAACCCCTTATTTCTTCTTTCCTTACGCAAACCAAACCTACTCAACCCCTCATTTCTCAACAGTCAATAGTTACTCCTATTGTTACATCCACATCCGCCTCTACTACTTTGGTTGCTGTTACATCCATTCCTAAGGTTGCTGTTACATCCGTTCCTATTGCTATATCGGAAACTGTTCCTATGTTACATCCGACTTTACAACTCCGAGTGCCATTTCTAGATCTGTTATTTCTAAATCAAAAACTCCGAGTTCCATTTCTGGATCTGTTGTTTCTAAATCTGTTTCTAATACTCGTGAACCCACGCGATATGTACGCATCCTACGTGGCAACCAATATTCTCGTTTAAGGACCATTAGCGACAAGTATGAAAGAGTGTGGTTGCCTAAAGCATAGTATTCGCAACGCAGAAGGGAACGCACAATGGAACGTAGAATGGAAAGAATTGCTAATGAAAGAGTTTTTCTTTCTTCTTTGCAATTGCGAATAAATTGGACAAGTCGTTTTTGTTTGCAGTGGGAATGTCGAGCTACGTCTCTGCTGAAGAAGCCCCAAGCAGGGCTGAAAGAACTGTACAGAGGCTGCTCGAGGTTTTCACTACAATCAAAAGCGATTTGCACAAAATTTTTCTAAAAACTTTCATTATGCTTAAAAGCAAGCATGGCCGCCTTGCATGCGGCCATGCTTGCTGTCAAAGCATAATGAAAGGAACTTATTAGGAGCAAATCCAGCTTCAATTTGTCTATCCTACTGCAATGTCAGGTCAAAAAGCGATCGTAAGATGTCGCTATTTTATCTGTTCATCATTTCTTCTTTGCGTTCAAATGATGATTTGATGCATAGTGCGGAGTTGCAAGGTCAACTGAGTCAGTCGCAACCCCGTATTGTTGCACATAATATCCCACTAAATCCTAATGATAATGACTCAGTTTCTGAGATAATTGATATATCAGACCGTTCAATGGAGATATCTCAATTATTACCAATTGGGAATAATAATAACACGAACACGTCAATTAATATTAATCTATTAATGATTAATAATTCTCCTTCTGTTCTTCGACCGAGGACTATTAATCTACCGATGACTAATGTTAGTGAATCTGCTAATATTATTTCCAATAGTCAGAATTTGTCACCTTCACAATCACAACCGGAACTGCATATTCCACCCTCTCAAATTCTACCTTCTCGGCTTGAAATTTCCTCTCCTAATGTCCGAACGTCTACACCTATTCGATCCCTTTCCTCAGGAACAAATTTAATAGGAATTTCATCAAAACATATTATACCCCTTCCTTCACTCTCTCCCAATTTAGTGGGAGTTATCTCAACAGCAGTTCAAAATTGTTATGACGGAATTATGCCTGAAGTCAGGAACTGTTGTTTAGAGGGTGAGAAAAGTTACGGATGAGTTGCAATCTTGTGAAATTTTACGTACAGTTCGCTTAAGGTCTCCGACTGACCAGGCTTTAAACGAACAATATGACAAAATTTCCCTCATTCACAACCGTCTGAGCCTGATTCAAGATTTGTTTCATAATATTGTCGCGGAAATATCTATTTAAAAGATTAAGATTTAACTTAAGTAGATGAGTCTTAAGATTTAACTTCTTCTCTTAAGTAGATATGTCTGTGAATTATATTGTTGTTCAATGGTTTGTTCCTCACGTGAAGTTGGAAATGTTGTCGAGATATTAGGTATGTTTTCGAGGATATAAAAAATTATTTTTCTTTGTACAATTTTTTTTATAATTGTTATTCGTTTTACAGATGAGTTCTTCTCCAAACACGCCTCTTGTAAAATCAATTTTTATGAGGCAAGTGGAACTGAAAGTGAGTAATCTAATTTGTATTTTACGGTTTACATTTTTGATTATTTACTTTTTCAGTAAATGACGGTACTCTGATTAATGCGGAAACGGCGATAGTTAATTATCCAGTGGTTCATCCACGACTCGCACGGTCGCCTTCACTCAGCTATACTCCAACGCCGCTAGCGGCGGCCATACCTGAACGACGGCCGCCGGTGCAGCAAGTGGCGGCGCCTCAACGCATCCTCCTAAAAAGGAGGGTATTTGCTTCGCCAGTGTTGGAGCCTCCTCTACCAAGACCTTTACCACCAAAGGTGGCGGTGAGGGTGGAGGAAACGGCAGAGGTGGAAGCGGAATCCACGATGGATGAATCTTGGGTTCGTTCTCGTTCATTACAACATTTTAATAACACCTTATTTTTTACAGTGAGGAGCATTAATCAGAGTGGCTAGAGCAATATTAATTTAGTTAGGAATATTAATTTATTATATTTATTTAAATAAATAATTTATGAGTTTTAGTAACAGTGTTTATATAATAGTTGATATTGATAACTACAACACAGTAATAGAGTATCGCGTTTGGTAAAGACGAAATTAATCGTGTTGTAAGGAGAAAAAATATTTTTGAATATTTTTGAAAAATATTATTTTAAATATGAATTTCTAACAACAGTTTCTAAAGTTACCCGTACAAAACTTCGATGATGCAATCGCAAACGAAACCTTTAAACGTCATAGTGAACTATTCGGAGGATCAAGTAAACGCGTTATCATTAGCGGGAGCTCAGGAGCTGGCAAAAGTAATTCATTAGTGACATTATACAACCCATCCGAACGGACTACGTTTCAAATTTATACATCTGCTGTAAGACCTTATCTCAAGGGAAGTATGAATTTCTCAAACATTTGTTATCAACAGTACCCGAGATAGGTTACTTTGAAATATCCGATATTGATAAAATGGTATCACCTACAAATGTAAAAGAATATTCAGTCGTTGTTTTTGATGATGTTCTACGCACTACACAAAATTTAATTAAAAAAAAATTCTCCTTTGGACGTCATAGAAATGTTGACTGCTTTTATTTAAGTCTGTTAGTACATTTTCAGTCAGCAGTGTTCGTAAGCGTTCGTGACAATAAACAAAGTTTTTTTCGACGAGAACAGGTGAGTCACGTACTTTGAGTTTTCGAACCTGTAGATAACGTTGAAAGCCACTTTTGAAGCTCGCTTCAAAATTAAAGAACAAAACAAAAGCGAAATGCGCGCTTCGGTACTTATTGATTTCTTTATTTTCTCATTCGCAAAACCTTCCTGCAGACTTCGCGGTTTCTCTTTTATTCATTCATTCATTCGCAAATAGCGCGAGCGCAAGTTAAAAATATTTATGAGTAATGCAAGTATGTTTTGTTTACATACGAGTTTATTGTTGTTTCGCTTTTCTATTTTATTTATTTATCTGTGATCGAGTCAGATAAGATAGTTCGTCGTGTTTTCTATATTTTATAAACTTACAGTGCAATACCCAAACAAATGATTCGTGATAATTGTAATTTCTTAGTACTATTTCGTCGAGATTTCACAAATTTGAAACACGTTTACGATGATTACGTCAACGGAGACATGACTATGGACCAGTTTCGTAATATCTGTTACGCTTGTTGGAAGGAACCGTTTGGTTTTCTAGTTATTGATACCGATTGTTCCGTTAACGCAAGAAGATATCGTAAAGGATTCGACACGTACATATATCTTTAAAACCACTACATTTTACGTAGTTCTTTCATTTTTACATAGTTCTACAGTTCTTCGGTACTGTAACAGACGTTAAAGGGTGCGGATGCGCCATGAGTAACAAACTTAAAGCAGAATTAGCCACTGCGCGCGAAAGTTTGCGTACTAAATTAAAAACACTTAAATCCGATATTGCACAAGCAAAACATCATGCGGAGCAATCAAGAAAGTATCTGCAGACAACTTATTCACCTATTGTAGACCAGAGATATTGTCAATAATCTAGATGTTGTTTGCAGCGTATTACCTATGAAAGAGGAACAACAGTCATACGAAGCCAGTGAAAAGAGATTGAAAGAGGAGCCAAAGAGTTCTTTCCTACGAAAAAGACCGATTAATAAATTGAGATCTGATCCTTCTTTCATACGAAGAAGACCGAGTTATAAATTAAAATCCTATCCTTCGTCGCGAATTGGATTGTCGAGGAGCATGATTCAACACCACGTGGACGAATCCCTGGCTCATGCTCGTACATTTCTAGAAGAACGAAAATCATTACTTCAGACTAGATTAGAATCACCGCTGGTAGAAGCTGCCTTAGAACCTTATCATCCGTTGGCACCTGATTATGTTACCCGATTTGAAACTGATTTAGAAAATGAATTCGATACAAAATACGGTGTAAGAGAAGAAGATGAGAGATTGTTTGTTGGGAACCAGGAGCTTAAGTTTGACGGTCCCGATACATACAAAAAGCGATAGTAAGATGTCGCTATTTTATATGTTCATCATTCTTACATCGCATTTGCGAATAAATTGGGCAAGTCGTTTTTGGTCTGCAGTGGGAATGTCGAGCTACGTTTCTGCTGAAGAAGCCCCAAGCAGGGCTGAAACAGCTGTCCAGAGGCTGCTCGAGGTTCTCACTGCAATCAAAAACGATTTGCACAAAATTTTTCTAAAATCTTTCATTATGCTTTGACAGCAAGCATGGCCGCCTTGCATGGGGGACTCATTAGGAGCAAATCCCGCTTCAATTTGTCTATCCTACTGCAATGTTAGGTCAAAAAGCGATAGTAAGATGTCGCTATTTTATATGTTCATCATAGTTTTACAGTTAAATAAATTCCAAACGCGCTGTGTTCTCTCATAATCTTCATCACTTACGTGTTCATCATACAGCACATCATAAAACTCTTTCTTAGAAGTTAAAGTGGGAAAATCTAATTTCATGAGTGAGTCAATAAAACAATACGGGAAAATACCTTTTTGACGTATTAATTTAAACATCTCCTCATCGTTAAAATATTTTCTAATTTCCATACATTGCCAATCTTCCAATAATTTCTCTAAAGACGATTGCATGAAATGAAAAGAATCTACAAATCTTATTTTGAAATATACTTTACGCTTTTTACCTTTACAGTCTGTCTTATCCCCCACGTGTATTAATTTCGAAAAGGATATATATTTTTGCTTATTTTGTGCGATCACGTCCACATCTTCACCTTCTAATGCCATTGTCTTTACAAACAAGTGACGTCATAATTAGAAAGATTATGAAAAAACACTGGAATAAATTTTGGTATTTTGAAATTAATGTTGCACACAGAATGAGCAGCATCTCTAAACGCTCCCAATAAATATTCGTGATCACGAACCTTCTCCTTAACATCTAATATTGGTTTTTCACAAATATGACACATTGTTGCACGGTCGTATGCCTCTTTTTCTTCTCGTGTTAAATCAGTCATCGGCTCAATTTTACTTAAATATTTATCGTAAATTTCTTTAATATCTTTTTCTAACCATTTTATAAACTCAGTGGCGGCATTCTCTCCGCGATGTAACTTTAATATTGACAAATTAGCATTGAAACTGCACTTAATGTAATATGCAAATGAATGAGGTTCGTGTTCATAACACTTAACAGTGAAAGATTTATCTGGATTTGGTTCTACTCTGTCCAGTGGTTTTAGCAATGCTTCGAAATCGGCATATATAACAAAAGGAAGTTTTAATTGTTTTTCAAAATTTTCAAATTGTAATATATTCTCTGGCAAAGATTCACCATACTTATTTATTTTTAACTCTGTCGATGGTAAAACTGTTTTGATAATTTTACAGTCTTCCGTCTCGTGTCTTTGCAATTTTTCAATACATGGAAATTACACTAAACATCCTTCACAAATATATTTCTCGTGACCGTGATGTGAAGTCTATTTTGACACTAAACGTGATAAGTTTTTAATCCAAAAATAGCGAGTATTTCCGTTGTTGTCATCAATTAATAATAAATTTATATGAATATTTTTTTCTGTTTAGTAAAATGTAACGGTCCTACAACTTCATCAACCGTAACCTTACCATTATAATGGGAACCTTATTGAGGACGGTAATGGCATGAAGCTGGATGCTTTCAGTGGATTGTATTTATTAATGATGACTTCCATATATAAAAATCTGCACAAAGTCCACTCCGTAACAATATTTGCAACTTTAAGTTTTATTCTCAACGATTCCATCTATTACTTTCTTTACTTGAATCTCACTCCTGAAATTCCGATATTTTTACATTTATCATGTATCATTTTACAAAATCACGATTATATTGTATATATCTGTTCCAAAACAAGTCATTTTATTCTTGGTATTAAAAGATTTTATCTTAGAACTTTCTTTAGTTTGTAGTGTCTGAAACTCTGTTAGAACAAGGTGTCACAAGTGTGTGGAACTGAATGGTCGTCATAATGAACAGTTTCTTTAAGTCAACCTCAACTTTTAGTATGCTTTCTTTACTATTTTTTCTTTTATGACTTTTATTATCATTTTGTTATTTTACAGCATGCATAGCATATCTTAACATATCTTCTCGTTGGTGTTTAATTCCATAGCCTACTAATTTCAAAAGGGATTAGTTTATGTTTCTGTTAATATCTTCCCTAAAAATAAAAAAAATTCGGGTATGTTATACATCGTTGAAAAGTTCTTTTTAAAGACTATCTAACTAACCAAAAACCTAATATGGGTGCCATATGAAAAACAAAAGTTAGCCCTATAATAACTTGAAAACAAATGACAATCGGAAGTTTCTGTTGCATCAAAAACTTTGTCTTAAAAAAGTGTCGGAACAATGTAAAAGTTTAGAAGAGGTCACATCAGGTGTCATCGAGTTATTGAGGAATTTTGAAATCGTCAAATTTTGGTTTTCTTAAATTTTCTTAAAATTTAAAAAAGTTATGGTGAATTTGAAATGAGATTTGGTGCGAGCATTGAATTCTTCAAAATATTCCCCATTTAACCGTTGCTCTATGTCTTCTAATAACCGAGATGCCAATCGTGAGCATCGAAATGTGGACACAGTGTGTATATAATTAAAGGTTAAATGTTGAAAAAGTATTTTTAAATTTTACAATATATTGTTCTAATGATCAATAATTATTATTAACTGATTATAACCAATCTAGGGGAATCAAATTACTAGAGCTGCCGTGTGGTCAGCCAGGAATTGTCTACAATTATGAAGAGAATTGACATGGGAATAAACTAAAGTTTAAAATTAATCCGTGACTAAAATACCGGCCGTGACAATTTGTTTCTTCAGTATTATGTTATATTATTATAAAAGCACGTATTCCACAATAACTTAGGGTTTTGCAAAATTACTAGCGTAATTGCAAAAATACATATTATTCAAAATTCCTGCGACGTATACATACCGGGTGGAAAGTTTCAAACCCGAACATAGCAAACTTGGATTGAAAACTACATTTATGCAGATTACTGTTCGCCGCTTAAAGTTAAAAAAGATAAAAAAATTGTAATAGTATTAAATGAGAAAGAAAAATAAAGTTAATAACGTCGTGCTAAAAATATTCCTATAATGTTAATACTTTCGGAATATAAATTATATTTAAAATCTGACATAGGCGTCTAAATTTTTCCTTTGAAATTTGAGAATTTAATTTAAATTCCAAAAGTATCAATATTTAGGAGTAGTTTTAACTCGATAATATTGGCCATAATTTTTTCTTTACTTTAATACCGCTACCAATTTTGTATCTTTATATGGCGAGAAGTTATCTACAGAGGCAAGTTTGCCGTGTTCGAATATGAAACTTTCCTTCCGGTGTATTCGTTATTTATGTAACATAAACATACAGGGTGTCCCAATAGTGCGTTCTCGGGCTATATCTCGATAACTAGTGCAAATACAAAAAAGTTTCAGGACATTTTTGTTTTAAACTTTAAAGGTCTACAACATAAAACATATTTTCACCTGTACAAGGTACTGAATGCAACTTTTTTTATTTCAAATGGCACACCCTATATATAATGTCAAATTTAGATTGCACATAAAATTCTACACATTTTTTTATGTACTATAATCTGTGTCTAATTCTAACCATTCTGAAGATATTTAACATTTTATCTAAAAACTGTCGCTTGCAGCTATTATTTTATTTTCTCATATTTTGTTTATTTTTAAGAAAAGATTTTCGGTACAGACACACTGAATTGTCATACGCCCAATCGTCGTATACCGAATTGTCGTACACCCAATTGTCGCACACCCAATTGTCATAGACCGAATTGTCACGTACACCCATTTGTCGCACGCACCCAATTGTCATACACCGAATTGCCATACACCAAATTGTCGTACACCAAATTGTCTTATACCGAATTGTCGCGTTCCGGATACTTTTAATTATTTATAATAATTTGAGCGATAGATGGGGAATTTAGAATTAGTAAAACTACAATGATAAAAATATTAAAAAATTGGGTACCCGATGGAAATACACTTACTCACAAATCATTTTTATAGAAATTTTAATGAGTAGTACAGAACTTCAAAACACACAGTTTAATTTTTTTTTAATTTATCTAACTAGATCAGCGATGCTCTCGGGCGCTTCGAACGAGCTATCAATTGTATCATGGAAACGAAAATTCATTCGTAGAGAAGCGTTCGGAAAATAAATACTACTTAATAAGTACAATAGTCGCACTTCTAAAGTTTAGCATAGGGTCGGTACACTTCCCCGTTTAGTGCCCAGGTTTTCGAACATGTACCAGTTTTTTTTAACCGTATATTATATACAGGGTGTCTCAAAACCTCTGTTTTTAAATGAAACTGTAAGTTCCTCGTTACATAAGAGATTAATTCTCCAATTCTAATTTTTTTTCCCAAAAATGAAAAACTGACCCATCACAAGCGGCGCAGTCCCTTTGTTTTGAAACCTCTGTTTGGTTTATGACTTGTTTCAGAAATTTACTCCGATAAAAGCAATAAACCGCAATTAAACTTTTTATTTACGTTTACAAGAACTCGGTCAAGGTCTTATTGTATACGAATATGAATCCGACTTGCGGACATCGGCGTGTTTATTTGTACCATGCGAGCAACGGAATTTATAATTAGAGCAGGTTGTGGTATTTATCATACGTTGGCAACGCAGGCTTGCAGTTTGAAATTAAAGATTTTAAGTGTCATAATGACAGTTAGTTTCGAAAATGTTTGATATTCGACATAACATTTTTCTCACTGAAAGTTATTTCAAAAATGCACAGAAACAAGAAAATGGCACATGGAGCTATTCGATTCCTGGTTGTATCCAAGCTTTTCGGGAAGCATTCTCTAATTTCAGAGTTGATTACGTCACAATTTCGAGAAACGAAGGCTCTTACTCGGAAGCCAGGTACTAGGGTATTTTCAACAGGATAATGCAACTGCACACACAAGGGAAACCATTCAATTGATACAGGAGTTTTTTGACAACCGCAATGTGAATTTTCCTGCCCGGTCTCCAGATTTGATAATCATGGATTATTTTATTTTTCCATTTCTGAAAAATACAGTGTTTACCAGTAATATGCACACTTTGGAAGACCTGAGAGAAGCAATTACAGAAGCGTGCAATTTAATTACTCCTCAAAAAATGCAAAATGCGTTCGACAATATGAAAAAATGAGTTGCTCGGTGTATTGAAAGTGACGGACAACACTTTGAAAATTTATTTTAATTTCAATACAAATATCCACTTTTTTCTTCACACTTATGTTATTTCTGAGTTTCAGCAAAATAATGTTTACTATATCATTGAAGATCGAACTCACAAAGCACGAATATAATCTCAAAAATAACAACTGTCAATTTATTATTAATTTCTCAGTGTTTCCAACCACGCAACGTAAAATAGCAACTGTCACAGCCTCCTTCAATTATAAATTCCGTTGATCACCCGGTATTTTCAACATGAAATAAATAAGAACGTCTGTTTACGCACCTCTTTGTAATAGATAAATACAATTATGTTAAAAACACCTACTTCGTAAGATTTTTGCTGAAGTAATTAAACATCTTTGTGCCCTAGTTTTGTAACTGCGTTCAAAATGCGTGAAATTATTTTTTTAATTATCGCAGAATAAGTATTGCAAGAGCAGAAACTATTCCTATCGTAAAAACGGAAAGCAAGTATGATACAATGAAAAATTTAAATAAATTAGATTGCCTGTACACACAATAATCTATGGGTTCTAAATAAGTGATTGAATAACTTCACTAGCTCTCAATCGATATATTTTATTAATTGTTTACATTCCAACACAAAACATTTGCTTTTATAAGGATAATATTGAACCTGAATTTCTGCGTCGGCTTAAACCATAAAGACATGAAAGCTCTCGCATAGACGTTTATTTCGTCATTTATTCAAAGTTTTAATAAAGAAACAAATTAATTTTTGCTGTACAATACAATAACTTTAGTAATCAACATTGTAAATTGACAATTTACAAATTAATATGATGAAGAATTTCTTCTTTTTCGATTGCCTTTAGATTGAATTTTTTAATTTTAATTGATAAAGTACCGATTAGCACAAAACTAATCATCAATTAATGCAACACGCACGTAACATTTTAAACTATTAAGAATTTATCTAGTTGAAAACCAAGCTCTGCCGGAACATTTAAGCTGCATTCAGCGACCCTCAAACAATTTTTATGAAAAAGTAAAATAATTTTTATCTGCGTAACTATTGCTATCTGACCAATAGTTGTATAACAAATTTTGCTTCTTTTCTTGACCACTATTTGCGGTTTCAATTAAAGACATAGGTTTAGAGACATGCTGTATTATGTTTAGTTATTAATAATGCCTATTTAAATTAAAATGATATTTTTGCGGATTACCAGATAAATAAGTCCTATCATTTTGAGCAAGGTTACCCTGTTAAAAATCAAAAAACTGTTGAAAGTAACAACTAGTTAGTGCTTAAAGAATTTTTTTTTCTAAAATATATTTCAACCAAATATTACAAATAAAAAATAATCCTTGAATTTATCTCACCTTCTCTCGAACATACAAGGAAGTAAGTAATTGCAAATACTATTCACGATTCATCTTCATTACAATAAGAGATTCCATGAAATTCACATCATTATGACATTATAAGAATAAGCAGTTTGTTTGCTACGGCATCTAAACAATAACTTATTTATCATTCCATATTGGGTAACGCCTGAATATTCTTTTCCTCCTCACGTATGTACAGCCGCGAGCATTAAATTTTGGATGGCACTGCCCAATCATAAGGTCTGTTTTAATTCCAGAAATTAGAAATTGTCATATTTTTTTGTGTTTTACCAAAAAACAGTTGAAAATAAATGAAATTTTTAAAAAACTATTCCCATGAATCTTTTTGGTTTTCATAAAATGCAAGACAAAAATAAATATCTGACAATCAGTGACGATCAAAATTTATTGTTCGCGACTGGACAGCTTATTATTTTTTTAAAGAAACTACTGAGCTTACTTACATTCAAAGTTCATCTTTTTTGCTATTTTTAGTAGTGTTAATCGAAAACAGACTTGTTAAACAAAGGATAAGATAATTAAGACGATAAAGTAGGCAAATGTCTAAACAATACGAGTTAAACAAAGAAATAAAAAAAATGAGCTACTTAACATCATTCTTTTTTAGTTCACGAGAACATTTCCTGAAAATGCAATTGATGGATGATTTGATTTTCCGACTAGTGAAAACTCTTATTGTATTTTATACAGGCTGTTTAAAAACAAATATCAGAAACCTTGAAGGAGAGTAGTATGGCCTATATTTTGCATATTTTGGGCCAGACTATTCCCTCTCCTGGTGGTTTCGGGACACCTGTGTAGTAAATGCGTGGAAATTATTTAAAATGTCATGAGATAATCAGTATAATGTTGTTGATAAACATAAGCAGAGTACGAATGTTTGATATTACAGTTATTTACAGCACGGTGTAGGAACTATATTTCAAATTAATTACAAATTGACAACTGAAAAAAAAACTTCTAAAATAATATATTACACCTAATAATACTTAGGTAATAATAGACACATTAACTGCAAACGACCGTGTGACAAACAAGAAAGCGAGCATTTTCCAATAACGCCCCTCATCCGAAGGCATTTTAATTCGAGAGCATTTCATCGACCATGGCTTGGAGGTTCGTATTCTTTACAAAAGTAAAGCCGGATAGTCGGTGTTTAATTAGAGGGTCGTCCTTGCGCGAGAAAAGGATAACTTCAGGACAGAGATGACCGAGGAGAAACAGGTGGAATGTGCGTCTTCTGGAACACGTTCCGTTCGTTCCATTACATAAAAATGTTAAGTCTCACGAATTTCCGTGCAAATTTTCCTCGTTTTCGGGAAATGTCATCTAAAAATTAGCTAATTTTTCATTTTTATTTGTTTCTGCAAAGAAAGACTTAATAGAAAATTCTCTGCCATCTTGCTCGTGGTCAGTGAATTTGCATTCCAATTTTAGGATTCCTTATTTTACCCGCATATCTGCTACGTAATATATTTCAATTAATTTAAAACTAAAAAACAGACACATTGGAAGTGTTAAATATTTATTATTTACAGGATTAATAAATTGAACCATATTAAGTATGTTCGGGATTTAACTTTTAAATACTTTCACACACAAACAGCGCTCGATGATGCAATATTCTGAAAACGATATGCAAATTAAACCCACACAGGTTTTTTACCTGCATACTCTGCACGTTCTGTTTTATGGAATTAGCTGATTTGCATTCTCAATGGGTCATGTTAAACACACGTAGAACACAAACTCCTAAATAGACACAATTTGCACTTTTCATAATTATTGTAATTAAAATGACGCATGAACCAACGAATTCTAATAATTTAAAAATGTTGATACTTTTTGATAAAAGACTGCTTTTGGTATCTTCGTTACAAACTGATTACATTTTATTTCAAATTATTCTTTTCCTTTTGTTCAAAATTTTCTTTAATTTTCTTTCAGGATCGATTGAGCTGATTAATAATAATTTTTATTATGTAAGGCACTATTGGTTCTTAAAAATACTACTAAATTAGTCGATTCACTAAATTTCTGTTATTAATTGGAATTAAATTGAATTTATTACGCCTTGTAAATAACTTCGAAATTCGAAAGATTACATTATTGCGTGGCAGGTATTTTATTAATGATTACGCGTTATCCTGAATGCCACATGTTAGATTATACAAAGGCGAACTGCGTTTTGCTCCTTACTAAAGTTAATGCAAAGCAAATAGTCTCAATTGTGTTTGATATATTAACTATGGAAATGTACTGTCTAGTTTGAAAGAAAAATATCTTGTCCAGACGGCACTCCAATTGAGTGTCCCATAATTGTGTTTGTGACGGGAAATTACTAATTTAATTAAATTATTTAAGACGTTTACTGCTATTAAACTTTGTTAAGCTAAAATAAAGTTTATTAGGAATATTATTTTGAACATTATACATGGTGACGTTAACAAATTAACATCATTATTGCCCAGTTTTTCAATTCAAATTTTGCTTCATTCCTGTGGTGTCAGTTGTAAGGACAATTGTTGCTACATCACTAGATTGAAAGCTAGTTCAAATGTTCAGTGAGACACTATCTAGGAAGACCCTATTACATTGGTGTGTTTATTGCGTACCTTTTGTCAAATTGACAGTGCAATTTATCATTCTCGTCCCTGCAAAACCGAATTCGGACAATTTTGTTTAGTTTTAAGACAAAAATATGACGTCTTGTGCTATGCGTAGTTGTTGCAACAGGAAAAAAGCAAACAATAGAAGCTATTCTGTATCGAGTACGCTAAATTTAAAGGTCTGTTGCTAAGGTATCGACCAATCATAAAGCTTTTTAATTGGTTCTTACCACAACAAAAATGCGTTAAATTTAACGTACTCGATACAGGATAGTCTGTAATAAGTAATAGATAGTACTGATAGAATAGCGCAAATTTGCCATGCAAATACATTAGTGGGCTGTATTCTTTAATACTCTCCTGTTGATAACATTATGTTAGTGTTGTTAGCATAAGTGGTTCCGTTTTCGGAAATTGGCCGTTGTGTTGACTCTGTAGGCCTCTGTATTCAGTTTAAATTTGTAATGGAATTGTGCAATAATTGAGCCTTAATGGTAGATTATGGGAAAAATTTTAAAAGTTTAAATCCTGTAATTTTTGGAAACATAATTGATCAAAAATAGTACTCAAAATCACAGCATGACACTGGCGTATGCTATGGTGAATGAAAACTCATGAATTCTACAGCTTTGCTAATAAAATTGTAACTGTAACGCTGCACATACCACATGAGTTAATACATTTCCGACTCATATAAAATTCCACATAGGGATCAAAACACTAGAATACAGATAAAATGAAGCATTTTTCGTTTTGAAACCACTTTGTTCAGGATCGTAATGTGATTTTTGGATAAAATTTTTAATTAATTTCAATTTATTAACATTTCATAATTTCCTTTTTAAATTTATACACATTGCGATAATAACTGGCCATCCTAAAATAAAATATGTGAAAAGAAATAGAAACTTAATAAAAATATTACATTTGGGAACCATTAAGAAGAGACAACGTGAAGATTAACTGTGATGCATGTAATTTCAATTATCATATTAAAAAAAAGCAAAATTCACAGACATACAACAAAATTTACACATTACATTATAATACATAATACACGAAGAAACTACATGGAGAAGAGTTGATGTATCCTGAGTGGAACAACACTACATATTTTGGCGCCCAACGTCGGGCAAGAAACATCAACATATAAATTTTAGCTCCCAACGTTAAGGCGAAGATCATCCTTACATTATGACGCCCAACGTGAAAGGCGAAGAACATTACATAAAAATTGATAGATTGCCTTCACAATGTGTTTGATGGTGCTGTATGCATTCAAATTTTGAATTCAAGGAAACCAATAACTGAACAAATCGAATAGCAGCAAGAAGATCGGCAGTGGTAAGAAAAACAGCAGCAACTAGCCGAAGAAGTTCTTCTGAAACGAACGTGACATCGGCTTAACAAAAATTTGGTAATGTGGTTCAACCAAAAACTGTACGGAATATATTAATAATATATAACAATAATAAAGGTCAATGTCAATACAAAAAATCAATAAATGAAATATAGTAAGAGAAAATTGATTTTGTAGAAAAGTTTTGCTTACTTTAAAACTACTATATTGGAAAAATCAAGACGAAAAATAAATTGTAAACAGCCGAAACATAACAATAAATATTTGCTAACAAGAAATAAGAACTAGTCTAAAGTAACCGAGCTAATAAAAGTCAGGAGTAAAATTCAACATCAAGCAAAATTCTTCCATAAAATCATTTTTTTAGAAAATACGCGGAAAAGTCTTCCATTTGTTAAGTAAGGGGTAGACATTGTATAACTTTGCTTTAAAATGTAAATAAGTTGTAAAAATCAAATATAATGTTAAATTCGTTAATTTTGATAAATGTAATTGCTTTGAAATTTTTTTAATTCGAATTTATAGAAACTGAAAGTTTCGAAATAATTCAGCAAAGAGGTCGGTATAATTCAATAATGGGCTCATTGATGATAAGGTTAACTGGTTTTGTACGAAAAGAAGGCGTAAATTTTAAATCCAACGAAACGAAAAACAAAACTATTTAATTTTTTAAGAAATAAATTAGTAGTTTGTTGTTTTTGCTTATAAGTGACAAAGCACACAAGCACATTTATGTGCATATTCGTTTATACTTTTAGCCAAAAAGTTTGCATATACTTGCGCATATTTTCTTCTTTTTGGCTTGCATATAATCCCAGCTTTAATAATATGCATTCCTCAAATGGCTTTTTTTTAACAGAATTACGTTACTTTTGTAACTCACATCGATTGTAATAGTAGAGTAGAGTAGGTAGAATGTCATGTAAAGGGATGTTAGATTTTTGTACATTCGAAAAAGTAACTTACCTATATGAACAAAAAAATATTAGAAAAATTTTGTGCAAATCGTTCTTGATTGCAGTGAAAACCTCGAGCAGCCTCTGTACAGCTGTTTCAGCTCTTCTTGGAGCTTCTTCAGCAGAGATGTAGCTCGACATTCCCACTGCAAACAAAAACGACTTGTCCAATTTATTCGCAATTGCGATGTAAGAGTGATGAACAGATAAAATAGCGACATCCACCGATCGCTTTTTGACCTGACATTGCAGTAGGATAACAAATTGAACCGGATTTGGTACATAATAAGCTACCCCATGCAAGGAGGCCATGCTTACTGTCAAAGCACAATGAATGTTTTAAAAATTTGGTTGCAAATCGTTTTTGATAAAGTTAAGTCGTTTTTGGTTTGCAGTGAGAATTTAGTTTCTGCTGACGAAGCCCCAAACAGGGCTGAAACAGCTGTACAGAGGCTGCTCGAGGTTTTCACTCAATCCAAAACGATTTGCAACAAAATTTTTAAAACTTTCGTTATGCTTTGACAGCAAGCGTGGCTGCCTTGCATGGGAGACTTATTATATAGCAAACCCGCTTCAATTTGTCTACCCTACTGCAATGTCAGGTTAAAAAGCGATCGTAGGATGTCGCTGTTTTATCTGTTACAATTTTTTAGTTGATCTAAAACAATAAGTTTTATTAAAAGGAACCTTGAATAGAGTACGTTAAATTTAAAGGTCTGTTGCTATGATAACAACCAGTCATAAGGCTTTTTGATTGGTTGTTACCATAGCAACAGACGTTTAAATTTAACGTACTATATTCAAGGTTCCTTTTAATAAAACTTATTGTTTTAGAGCAACTAAAAAATTGTAATCGAGGATAATACTCTTATTTGAAATTCAGTAAAAATTATTATAGGTAGCATTTACAAAACCAAAGTTTGTTGCCATAGCAATAAGACAAAGAAGAGAACACGGAGAAATTATGTACGTCAAAGCATGCGTAAGAATATATATACATCAAAGAACTTTTACATTAAACATTTTTCATATCTTTTCAAATAAAAAGATTACTGCTATTATTTGATATTTTTGCTCCACCCTGTATACTCGTAGCTAACAAAATCGTTAACCCTGCATTAACGATTATATTATGTTATTATCTATGATCATAGTGAAATTTAGCTACTATTTTTGCTATATTCACAGTGTATCAAATACCGGAAGTTTGTGAGATAAGTGCAGAAATTTAAACCTGTAATACATCACCGTAAATGAGAACGATGAACTTCGAGAAAATCGCAGTTGAAAATCGGACAAGATATAATAGTCGTTGTTTTTAACATCGTAATAAGTCGTATTACAGCTGAACCAGAAAATTTGCTTCATTTTTTGTGATTGTGATACACAATTTATTGCTTCGCTTCTTTGGGATAAACAGTTTAGTTTGTGAAAAGTGATTGAACGAGTTACTATTACTTATTAAAATGTCGTAATTCACGAACGGCGAGAGAACAGCATTTCAAAGGAGTGCTGTCGACAGTATTTGCACTAATCCTGATATGCACACGAACACAAGAAACACTTTTTCGCCGAGCTCGTTTGTGTCACTAATTATGGACACCAAGTCGAACAATTGTTATAAACATTTCTAAATGTGTAATAGTGAACATCTGTTTGAATTTTATCCTCCACACATATGATATTCGGTGAGTGTGTCTTGCGTATTAGTCATTCCCACGATGTTTACTGGCTACGATCAGAGAAGCAAGTTCCGTAATTTTTTTTGTTATATCATAAACACCAAATAAGGGACGAATAAAGGAATTGTCTTTTTGATATACGAATCTTTTTTCAATTGTTTTCGTGTTGCTGGTGCTGTCGACGTACTCTAGTTAAAAATTTTGCACTTATTTTGCAAACGTCAAGTGAATTAAGTACTGGCCATATACATATCGTATATATCATTTAATGTTGAAAAGGTGAGCATACCAAGAAAATATATTAGTGCAGCCAAGGTTTCTTATTTATATTGTAGCCATTTCAGACAGGTCGTCGTATTTTTTTATGTGACAGCTGCTTTATCTAGTATGAAAAAAGTTGTAAATCACAAAAAGGTTTTCACGAAACAAATACGAAAGAGTTCTTTTTTGCTTTTGCTGCATATTTTTTTATGCCATAAGAGAAGATCTAATACTCAGAATCTTTTGCCCTAGACACTTTCATTTTCCTGAATCCTAGGATATTTTAATAACAAACAAACGCAGCTTTAATTTTAATACACACTGCTCAAAAAATAAAAATATGTAGTCACTGCTTTCCGTTGACGTACCTCCCTCACGGCAGAAAATTTTTAAATATTATTCATTACACGTTTCAAAGAGTTATTTATTTAATTTAGAATAATGTTTGATAAAAATTTTATTTAACATTAATGAAATTATAAGGAGTTGAACACAATCATGAAGTAAACCAAAACGATTTGAAAAGTTGGACTCAGCAAGGAAATTTACAAAACCTCTTTTTAACAAAAGTTGTACACAATCACTACTCACGGAAATAGCGTCATCAAATTTCAATTCGTCTGAGAAAATTATTCGACGCCGGTAGTGAAGTTGCCAATTGGCGTGCTGCCTACTAAATTGTTGCCTCTTCGGCAGTGCTGTCTAGATTACTTCTGCAGGACGTCTGGATCTCAAATTGATCTCTTTTAGTCTGTTACGAACAGTTACTTACTGTAAGATTACTAGTATGCAACGTATCCTGTTGAAGATCCCAAGGAGTGCTGCGCGATTACGAACTGCTTGCAAACAAAGAAAACGATCATCAACGGCAGTGGTTTTTCTTTGACGGTCTGTTCTTGGACGTCTAGTAACCTAATTTGTCTCCCTGTAATGTTTTCAAAATTTCGAAATGGTTGCTTATACAACTCCAACCTCGCGAGCAATATAATGTTGGGAATAAACTTCTTGCAGTAATGTGACACCTCTGGAGTTAAATGCCTTCCAAGTCATTGAGGAACTCGATAATGACATTCAGCCTTATCAACAAATGAATAAACAATAGAAATCATACATTCTTTAAGTATAAAATGTTCTTTGTTCACTTTAGCTCTTAGCACGTTCACATTGGACAGCTTGTAATTCGATTAAATATAAATTAAATTCTGTACACGTATGGGATATTTGAAATAAGTAATAGCTTTATAAATATGCCAAGTTTACAATACAATAAATACATATAATCATTTCTGTCCCTTAAAGGCACCTTAATCAAATTCTTATAACTAAAATACCTCGAAACTGATAGACTGATAGTTTTTTTTATTGATTATTAACCTAACTTTAGAATGATTTAACAGTAAAAAAATCACTATTCCTTTTAATACCAATGTTCTTTTATCACTTTATACGGTGTTTATTAAGAAAAAAAAATGCAATTAAAAATAAAGAGCGCTTCCTTGTGACATTTTAATGCTCTTCCAATTTTTAAAGCATTTAAAAAAAATAAAAAATAAGTAGAACTATGTTTGTGGAGAGAATTGCTATTTAGCCAATAAGACTAGTGAGCTGTTTAGCTGTAGTTCTTTTTCCTAATTTACTACAGTTTGTTTTAATCTAAGCATTACCCAGTATTAATTTTATGCGCCATTCTTTAGTTCAGTCATTAATTTGAAATTTTGTTATTACTTTATTAATAATTATTTTTATAATCTTCTATGCTATTTTTGCCATCCTTATTTTAAATGAATGGTTAAGTCTTAGTATAATTTTTTATATAATATTTAAATTAATTCATTAAATTAATGGCATTGTCATCGGCAAAGGTATACGTTTCATATTTTTCATAGCAAGTTCTTGCTAGTGAAAATTGCAGAAAGGTATGAAACAAATAAGACACTTTAGAAACAAACTAAAATTAATTTTTATTACTTACTTGATGTTCCGCGAACAGGATTCAATCCTCGTTTCTAAAGTGACTTATTTGTTTCATAACCTTTCGGCAAAAATATCACTTTCTGTCTCGAGAATATTACATATATTTATACAGTCAAGCTCTTTAGTAATGTCTTCCCTTAAATTAAATTACGAACTGATTCCTTCTGACCACTGTAAGGAGACATTACTAAAGTAGTACAGAAGATACAGGACCGGTTCAAGTACACTTCCCTCTCGTGTTTCCCCTTTAATTTCTTTAGCTTCTTCTTATTTGATTGTAGAATATTTGTCTGAGATGTAAGATTCAAGAACTTGTGGACATTAACAACAATAACAAGCTTAAAATATGTCTTCTAACTTGATTTAATCACTAACAATTCCTAAATTAACGTAACACGAAAAAAACACCCTTGATTTCATAAAAGTTTTTATATTCACCAAATGTACATTTCGTATGCTAAGCATACATCGTCAGTAGTATACAAATTATTTTGTATACTTTAATTTTTAACTTATAATTTTTACACTACTATGCTTAGCATACGAAATGTATATTTAGTGAATAAAAAAAAACTTTTGTGAAATCAAGGGTGTTTTTTTCGTGTTACGTTAATTCATAATATTTCACAAGTGCTCAAGAAATAACTGTTAGTAACAATTCCTAAGCCTATGAATAAAAGTAACAAGAGCCCTAATATGCAACCTTGTGGTACATCACAAATAAAATAAGTTTGTAGTAATTGTTAATAACAACAGTATTATAGTTTAAGTTAAAAAATAAATCTGTGTCCCGTACGTGATGGGAGTCCTGACGGCCCTCAGAATGCGACAAAACCCAACCCCTATTCTAGGAAACGATATTTCATTTCCTAGCCCTGCAATCCGCACACCGCGGGATACACGATTGTATTTTACGGCGTCAGCTGGATTATTTCCGATAATTACAAAGCGCAACGCTACTCGTTCCAGATTTATATGTGAAATTAGGGTGTGCAATAAAATTATGCCACCCCATCGATTTCACTGCGACATTCGGTACGATTGCCTTCCTCCAAAACTCGTGTTAGGTTTGACCTGGGTATCGACTTTCATAATCAGTAGATGAAATGTTGTTCAAGTTCAAGCGTTTCTGCGAATTTCTGAGATTTATGGCAGTCCTTGGCTTCTACGACTGATAGAAGTGCTCGTGTATAAGAAAATTTCGAATAGGTACCGACATTTACGTCATCATGTGCAATGTAATACTTCGTTAAGAATGCCCTGACATGTTTAACAGATAAAATAAGAGTAGTAAAAGATGACGGACTGTAGTAATTGGCTAGAAAAAGATAAAATTAAACTGTATGATAACAACTTTTACAAAATATTATTAAAAATGCATTTAATGAATTTCAGAGATTAAAATACAATAATTGAACCATACAGATGCATGGTTTAGTAGCGAATAATCTGTAGAATAGTTTCGTTTATCCAATGGGCCCCTGACGTCATCAAACGTGCCGATTATGTAAACTCCGGTGTAGCTCTCTCGGAGTCGACAACATTCGGCCTTTCCTGACATCCATTGTGTCCCACGATGACATGCGATTCGTCGGGGTGGGCAAAATGGGCAGCGTACTCCCTGTCCTATTGAAGGCACATTTTAGCTCCATGACAGGACCGCAGTAAAACATCACGAGCCGCCACTGGTGACATGGACCATAACCTATCGATTAAATTAATATGACTAAGTTTAAAAATCAAATTTTTTAGTAAATGTTGATCCAAAATAGACGACATATAACAAGGCGTCCCCTATCATATGCAGCGTCTCCCAAATTGACAAAATGTTTTGGTTTGTCTGTAGTTCACCTGTAATATTACATACATACAATTATGTGCAAAATTCGATTTCAAAGTAACAAAACATAGATATCAACATATGACCATACACGTAGTACAAAATTCCACTTCAAATAAATAACACAAAACCGATTACCAATCTCAAAATATAAACGTATATTTAATATTAATATGCGGGCCAACATGCAATTTGATTAAATTCAAGATTTTGTACCGCCTACTCTTAGTACCGGGAGCTACCCTACTAGAGTCCAGGCTATGAACCATCCTACTCTGTTTTCAGTTAAGATTACCTTGCATACACTTTCTATTCATTTATTCGATCTGTGTCATCCAAAAATTGAATCCAACATTTCAGATTTTCGACACCTGAAGTACGTTCAAGAACAGTACCTGCAGTGTTACACTTTCATCATTCCAGAAAGTTCCACAGTTTCACCTGTAGGTGCTCCTAACTTTCGCATCTCAAACTACGGTTAAAAGTTACCCCAGAGCATTCACATTTATGCACAACGATTGTTATTCATTTGTCCGACATACTTTTCTACATCAGTAAGTAAATAAGTATCATTTGTTGTTCACGGATATTGTTAGTTGTTTATTTTGTCTATAATAAAGACTTTCCAAGTCTTAATATTCAGACCTAATATCTACATTAATAAAATGGGGCAACATCATTGCGTAATGAATAATAATGGTCATTATACATATTTATAATGAGAAGGGAGAATTATTAGTTTGGAATTCAACCTGTAAATAATATCATTAGGAAAATAACACAATTAGTAAAACAATAACAACTAAAATATAAATGAGGATTTGCCCTTAGTACTTACATAAATTGACGTATCTTGTTTAAACACTTCGCCTAAATTTTCTATCATTACGTAACACTATGTTGTAATACCCAAAACATGTAATTCTGCCCCTTGGATAGAGTATTTGAACGCACTCTTTCTACAGCGGCATATGGCATTTGCAATTTAGCTCATGCTCTATCTATAACGTACTTTATCATTTGCTAAACAACCTTCATTACTCGAAACAATCCTTCCCATTTTGGTAATATTTTACTTCTTCCTGCAGCGGGAAACGAAGTAATTTATGTCAACACCAACTCCTGCTCGAGCATTTAATTGCAACATCCTTTTTTTTAACTCACTGCTGTAAAATCGGTAACTACAGCAAATTTTCTTCCGTCTTTTTAAACATAAAATACTTCTGCATACAAGCGCTTTGGTTTCTGAATGCTCCTTGAGCTGTTTATAAACATGCAAATCGGGATCGGACACCTCTTCTGCTTCTCTTACCAGAAGCCAATTACAAAAACAATAATCATTCGAAAGAATTACATAAATATTAAAATAAAATTTGACTCAGTAATGACGTGTTGTAGCTGTTCTAATTTTAAGAATTGATAATATACAATTGTGTTTCTTTCACAGTATCATCAATATTAACTGAATAGTGATCACGTTCAGTTGTTTGTAAACTTCCTTCTATAATTGTTATTTCTAAAGGCCGATAAGAGCGTAGCAGTATAAGCTTTAATTTTTCATGACATCATGTATTTTGTGATTAATAAAATCTCAGCACCTAAATCAACGAAAGCTTTACTATGTTTTTCTTCAAAGTATGTTTTTCTTAAATAATATTCCACTTTTGAATTATTTACTACACTGACCTACATATACATGTATTTGCAGAATTATCATTTTTAATTGATACCGCATTTTTTTTAATTTTGTTATGAATGACTGCAGTATTATTATTATTAGCTACTTCTTTTCTGGCACGCTTGTTGTGGAACTACTTTGCAATTTTGCTGTTGTTTTGGGGACAGTAGTTTTGCATATGCTCAGGTTTTTATTTTTATTTTTATAAAGATAACAAAATTATGTAACGTTTTGATGAACATAACAAACTCGATTCACCATTCGTCAACTCTACCTCTTTTATTAGTTTCGATTTTGAAACCGTTTTTAAGATTTTAAGATATTGAACCAATATAACCCGATCTTTGATCTCAGCAAAATTAAATTGTATTGTCAATTCCGCCTATAATTAAATTTACCTCGTCCTTTCCTAACAAAGTTTGAACTTACGTATAAGACCCAATTTCTCACAAACATAACAATTATACATCTGGTAAAGTTTTGGTTTACTCTTCAAAATATCAATAAGCAATTTGATAAAATCGCGTTTTTGTTTAAAATTTGTTTGCAGAGGGTCTTTCGAACCAGGAAAACAACAGAACAGGCAACTCACGATACCACGCTTTCGCGAGTCCTCGTAATTCAGGCTAAAATTATTTTATCTGATCAACAATAAATGTTCATCCACGACATACAATTAATTTTATTATTATTCGAATCAATTCGATTAATTTCTTAACAATATTATTAGGAACGGACATACCAATTGAAGATCCCTCATCACATTGACGAAACCGTTGATCAAAACTTGACCCGACCTACTTGATAGCTTCGACGTACGACTCCGGGAGTCTGACTTAGCCTCTTTCGAAAAGACCCAGCTTCCCTGTTTGCTTTTCCGCGGTTCGAATTGCCCTCAGGTCTCAATTGTTTGTCCAGGGTATATGAATATTTACTCCATTTTCAAGAACGATAACCCTCGTTATCTTGTGCCAAACCATCTTCTTCAGATAGCATGATTTCACCATTACACCAAGCGATACTGATAAACTACTGCTATTTAATCCTGTTTGCCCGTGCGTTCAAATTCCACTTCTGATGTTAACAACTTTTACAAAATATTATTAAAAATACATTTAATGAATTTCAGAGATTAAAATACAATAATTGAACCGTACAGATGCACGGTTTAGTAGCGAATAATCTGTAGAATAGTTTCGTTTATCCAATGGGCCCCTGACGTCATCGAACGTGCCGATTATGTAGACTCCGGTGTAGCTCTCTCGGAGAGTTTCTTTAACATTTTTGTAATATTTTCTGATGGAGAGTTTAAAAATAGTACATACCTTAATTTCATCATCATCAATAAGAAACCTTGTCACAGCCATTCCTCAGAGTGTCTCAAACCTAATTTGAAACAACATTCTGAATTTTGAAAAACTACTTTCAAGATTTCGTTATAATTTAATACCTGCCTAAAAATATCTTATGTCTCGATCTACAATATAAGGTCTAGTATATACTTGGATACAAAGTCGCGCAACTTTGTTTCACAGTCATGTTTCGCGATTGTTTCGAAACAGTAGCTAAACAAAATGTGGTGTATCTCAAGTGTCCGGGACAAAATCGCAGAACTTTTGTTTCGAAGCGTAGTATACATTTGGATACAATACCTCGAGTGTTCGGGGACAAAAATCACAGAATTTTTGTTTCCCATTTCAAATGGGAAACTTGAAACAGTGTTACGCAATATTTGGACGTGGGAGAAAAAAGATGAAGATCAAACATTCGATAAATCTCGCTCAATCACCTTCGTATTTTATCGGCTCTGTTGTTTTTTTTTTTAATTATGCGGTCTCAAAAAAGAAACTAAAGATTTCTATAGTACAGCTTGCTCGTAGCCTTGTAGGAGGTCTTTTTAGTTGAGTATAAAAATTGAATAAAAAAAATAGATATACAGATTTAATCAAAAAATACAAAATTGTAATTTCTAAAGTTTTAGATTTATAATAATAATAATAATAATAATAAATTGTCTTTATTGCGCTCCCAAGGCATAAGTACAACAAAAAAAAGAGAAATGACAAGTAAATAAATAAATGTTTGTTTATAGCGTAGTAATTGCCACAACTTAGTTTTAAACAAAGACGAAGAAAGAAGTTTAAAATGATCGGGTAGTTTATTATATTTACAATAAATCTGAAAGGAAAAAGATCTTTCGAAGAGTGTCGTAACATGAGCCGGAGGTGAAATGAGACCCCTAAATCTTGTAGTAATGTTATGTACATCCGAGCGGAACCTAATCTTATTATACAGATGAGGGGGGTGTTGCAGACTTATAATTTTATGATAAAGACAGAGAGAAATAAGTTCTCTGGGATTATACATAGTCAACCAACCAGCATCAACTAGCTTATGCGAGATATGCTAAAGTTTTCTGATGCCGTACATGAACCTAAGGCAAGCATTCTGTAATTTTTGAATACGGTTACAAGTTATACCGTCAATGGAGGCATGATAAATTGGTGTACAATACGCAAACTGTGATAGGACGAACGCATCACATAGTATTTTTTTCAACTCTATACTTACGTAAAATCTATGTGGATACACATTTTTTAAACTGATATAAGCATTGCTGACGTATTTTGTAATCTGTTCCCTGAACCTAAAAGAATTATCAAGTGTTAATCCAAGGCTTCTAGCTTTGACAACAACTGGAATTTTAATATTATTGATACTAATATTCAAAACTTTTAGAAGAGAGTCACAGGTTGCCTTTTTGCCAAAAAGAAGAACCGCGGATTTGTCTGGGTTAATATGCAAACAGTGACTGAGAGAAATATTATTCAAACTATTTAGGTCAGCATTAATTTCCGATTGTGCTAGCTGCCAATCAGCAAGCATAAAACTAAGATAGAGTTGGCAATCATCGGCATACATATGTGAGTTACAATGATAGATGTGCTCCGTAAACTTCGAGGTATAAACTGTAAATAAGGTAGGACACAATATAGACCCTTGAGGGACACCTTATGAAACAAGCAGCGGTTCAGAAAATAAAAGATCTAACTTGACGATTTGTGTCCTATCCTGAAGGAAGTTGCTTATCAGAGATACTGAATTATGACTGAAGCCAATATGAAACAGTAATGAAGTAAGAGTTAAATGGTTAACGGTGCCGAAAGCTTTAGTGTAGTCTAGTAATAAAAGCGCAATGATTTTTCCGTGATCACACGAGGCTAAAATATCATCAAGAACATGCATCAACGCGGTTGTGCAACTTAAACCTGGTCGAAAACCTGATTGATTAGGAGGTAGTATTTTAAATTATGTTATGTTGTTAATTGTTTGTTGATAATTTTTTCAAATATTTTGGACAGCACTGGAAGTAAACTAATAGGAAGTAGGTCCTTGTACTGAGCAGGTTGTTTAATTTTGGGTATGGGACGTACAAGAGCTAATTTCCAGACTGCAGGAAAAGTACTGTCAGCAATACATGAGTTAAAAATATGGGTTATATAAGGAATTATATATGATAAACACAGCCTAATCATATTAATGTCAATTCCGTCGCAACCAGCAGCATTAGATTTGAATTGATAAATTAATTTAAGTACACTATTGGCGTCAATAGGCAGAAAGTTAAAGTTCAAATTATCAACATTCGAATCATAGATATGAGGAGAATGTTGACTATTCGAATTGGAAACACAGTTAATGTAGTAATTGTTAATAGCATCAACATTACTTAAATGAACAGGAACAGATTCATGCCTCTTACTAAGATTTAATGAATTCAAATCTCTCCACAAAGCTTTGCTGTCAGAATGATTAGAAATAAAATTGAAATAAGCTTTACGTTCGTTTCTATAAGTAAATGTAGTGAGGTTCCTTAAAGACTTATAGTAGTCCCAGTGTGCCTGCTGTCTTGTTTTCCTAAATTTGGCTTTCGCTTTATCACGAAGTTCCATTAAGAGCTTCAAGTTCGGCGTAAGCCAAGGCTTGTAAGATTTTGTAAATTTTCGCATCACCAACGGTGCGTGTACGTCAAAAAGTATTAATATGCAATTGTTCAAAAAGTGGATTTTTTCATTAATATCAGTGATGTTAAATATTTTTTGCAATGGCAGAAGTTGTAAGTCATGATTAAACTTAGATAAGTCAATATTCTTAAGAGATCTACATAAACGAAAAAGTGGAGTTACACAAGGTCGTGTAGTAACAAAATATTACGGACTCTTTAGAGTTTTAACCCAACTTCGCCGAGAAAATAAATAGTGTTTTGCTTTTCTTTTATATTTAATTTTTTACTGAGCATGAGAACCATATCAAGCAGCGATGCTGCAGGCAGAAATTCCAATATCGCTGACCATGGCAGTGGACATACCAAAGGTTGAGGTTTGAATGACCGCAGCTTGTCATTCCAGACCACGAAGTTTAAGGCAAAATGACGTAAGCTCTTTTGACTCAATTGTTTAGAAATCGACAAAGACTATTTTTGACACATTTGGTTTTTGATGAAATGTGATATAACTGTTCATCTAATGCATTAATGAATAATTTAAATAGCGACATCCTACGCTTGCTTTTTGACCTGACATTGCATTAAGATTGACGAATTGAAGCCAGTTTGTTACATAATAAGTCATCCCATGCAAGCCGGCCATGCTTGCTGTCAAGGCATAATGAAAATTTTGAACAAAATTGTTGCAATTCGTTTTGATTGCAGTTGATCTGTCAAGCATCCTCTGTACAGCGTTTCAGCTTTATTTAGGTCTTCATCAGCTGCAATGTCAGGTCAAAAAGCGATCGTAGGATATCGCTATTTAAGCCATTCATTACTATTACATAGCATTTGCGAATATCCTTGGACAGGTCGTTTTGCTTTAGAGATAATAGGACTGAAACAGCAGTACAGAGAATGCTCCAGGCATCCACTCCAATCAAAAACGATTTGTAACAAAAATTTTTAACGCATTAATGTTAGTGCTTGTTTTTTACTATTCTAATAACCTTTAAACAAGAAACATTGTTGAAAATAGCCATTAAAATATTAACATTAAAAACAAAAAAGAGACGCAAATCATTTGGATATAACTAACTAAATTACTATTCATTTGACACTCAAATGGTAAAATTCATATTAATTATTGCGCTAAGCGCTGTCGTTTAACGGTAAATTTCCAATTTCATAGAAAATGTCGCTTACGTCGTTTTGCATTGAACGTACATACATCTGGACAGGTAGGCTAAATGTTTATTGCGAATCGATTTCAGAGCCTATATTTTATTACTGAATTTAATAGGTCCTTGGTTAAGCTTTACAGTAACGTAGGATTCAATATGTGTTACACAACAAGCCTACACACAGTAAGATGTGAAATTTGTAAATTCATAAAACACTATTTATTCCATCTTCCAATGGAATATTTTCTCTATAAGATCGTTGATTTTATTTAGAAAATCTGTATTTATAAGCTATAAATCTATAGCGAAACATTGAGTGCTTTCCCTTCATATTTCTGTACGGTTTAAGATTAAAAAAACTTTGTACTTTCAATTTTCATCTGAGAAGAACAAACGTCAATTATAAATAGCATACAACAAAAGTGTCCATCGATATGACATTCAAGGTGAAAGATCAAGAGAAATAGTTTTTCGCGATTATTTCGCTTCCTATTAGTTTGACAACAATTTTAGTTATTATAAAAAATGTAGAGTAGACAATTTCCCATGAAAAAGTTCTTATACATTTTTACGTAGGATGAACCGTTTCTGTGATATGAGGTCAAGAATACACAAATAACGTAAAATGCATTCATTTCCAGACAATTTTCGAGGTGCAATGCTATGCGTCTTTTGTTATATATTGTGGCGCGTCACCCGACTTAGCTCAAGGCGTCAAGAAGTCGGTTCGTTATGCGTCATTGGCTGCCACGCCACCGGGGTCTACATCGAACAGCCTAGACTTTTCCGGCGATGGAACAAACTCGAATCTTCCAGCGTAGAGAATTCCAGACGGCAGCAAATGATATAAAATCGCCCGGAGTTGACTAACCAGTCAGTCGAATTCGAACAGCGATCGTCGAAGTCAGATTTTAGTGTGAAAATAAATTGTTACAAATAAATTAGTTTTTAAGCTTTATTAAATTACGGTTAAGTTTTTATCGAGTGTTTTATTCGTTTAAATAAATAAATTTAAACCCTAGAAACGTAACAGTGGTGTCGGTGTGCGGGTTTGTGAAAATAAATAAACAATTTAAAGTAAATTAAATTTAATCAGATTATTAAATAAGTACAGTATAGGAAAAAAAACAATGGCTACGAGAAAAGTGTTGTTGAAAGACTTAAAAGTGGCCGAATTAAAAACCGAATTGGAAGAACGAGAGTTAGAAACCGGTGGTTTGAAAGGCGCACTTCAACAGCGTCTCCGATACGATTTGTTGACAGCTGGTGAAGATCCAGAGACGTTCCTTTTCGAAATTTCGTGTGGTCCCGCCGATTTTAATAAAATCTTGAAGGATGAATTTCGAGAACAATTCAGAAATTTGGACGAGAAGTTTCAAGAACAGTCTGGAAATTTAGAGAAAAAGCTTCTAGAACAATCTGGAAATTTCAAGGAAGAACTTCGAGAACAATCCAGAAATTTGGACGAGAAGTTTCAAGAACAGTCTGGAAATTTACAGAAGCTTCAAGAACAATCCAGAAATTTAGAGGAGAAGCTTCTAGAACAATCTGGAAATTTCGACAAATTACAAAATAAATTGTTGGAACAATCTAGAGACTTAGACGAGAAATTTCTAGAGCAATCCAGAAATTTCGACGAGAAACTTCTAGAACAGTCCGGAAATTTGAAGGGTGAATTTCTAGAACAGACGAAAGGACTCGAAGATAAACTAGTGGTAAAAATATCGGAAGAAATAAGAAACCTGCAAGAAAATGTGGAGGAAATAATATTTCAGCAGGATAACAAAATCAAAAATCTGGAACAAATCATGGCGGGGTTGCGAGTGTTCGGGGATCAGCCACCAGTAGAAATACTAGAAAATAATGAAACCCGAATTGTGGAAGGACCAGCAGAAAATTCGAAATTGAAAATAAAACCACCGACGTTCGATAGAAAATCTTCTTGGCCCAACTACTTTAAACAGTTCGAAGCAGCAGCAAAGGCAAACAGATGGACGGCCAGCGAAAAAGCCACTTCGTTAATTGTGGCCTTGAGAGGAGACGCTATCGATGTGCTACAGACGATGGAGGAGAGGAGAGGAACAAGAAGACTTCGACAAGCTGGTGAATAGGATGGAAATGCGTTACGGACAGGCCCATCTGACCCAGGTATACCATGCGCAGTTGAGGAATCGCTGTCAGAAATCCGGAGAAAGTCTTCAAGAATTCGAAGCGGACGTAGCGCGTCTGGCCCAGTTGGCATATCCCACAGCTCCCGTTGAATTCCTCAAATGTTTGACTGTGCAGACCTTCATAGATGGAATCCGTGACCCAGACAACCAGCAGGCATTGAGAATGACCCATCCGAAGACATCCAAGAACGCATTGGCTTATGCCTTGGAATTTGAAGCGGCGAGACGAGTTTCAAGAGGGCATGTCAAGGTGCGAGCGGCTATGGACTTCCAAGAGGAAGAAGAAGAAGAGTCCGCCAACGCCAAGGTGGGATCTGCTAATAAGGGGCAATCCAAGGAATATGCCACCGCCGAGGATGTTCGCCGCATTGTGGAACAGGTCCTCAAGCAGAAGAAGCCGCTGGTGTGTTGGAATTGCCAGGAGGAAGGACATGTTCGCAGGCGATGTCCAAAGCCACAGTTAAACTAAGCCGGGTCGGTGCAGAGGGGCAAACGTCGACCCGTATTCAAAGGCCCCCAAAGACGAAAGCCAAACAAGTAATATCCCTACGGCAGTTAAACAGCAGTGTCTTCGTGGATGTTACCATTGATGACATTCCTCACACCATGTTATTGGATACGGGTGCGACGAAGACCATCCTAAGACCCGACGTCATTAAGTCATCTGGACGCACCGAGCCGACCAAGTGGAGACTGAAAACTGCAACTGGAACATCAGCAACTGTCCACGGTGAAGTAGAGGTTATCATCACCATTGGTTCAACTCCAATAAAACACCGTGCACTGGTGGCAGATATAGAGGACGAGGCAATTTTGGGCATGGACGTCATGTGTGCCCACGGGTTCCAATTGGACTTAAAGCGTGGCGTGATGGCGGTCAATAATGAGGAGTTGGTTCTACATCAACGAGGGGACGTGGCCGCTCGAGTAGTCCTCGCTGAAGACGTTGTATTACCCAGCAGGACTGAGGTTATCGTCGACGCAAAACTGGACGGTGTTTTTCAAGATGGGCAAGTCATTATGGTTGAACCTAATACTGATGATCAAAGGATTGGAAGAGGAGTCCTCGTTGGGAAAATGTTGTTGACGGCGAAGAAGGAAGTACCTGTCCGCCTGATGAACGTCAATTGTTTCTCTGTCAATATCAAGAAAGGAACAATCTTGGGAAGCTGCACCATGGTGTCCTCCATCTCCCGGCAACTTGAAACTAACGTGCCAGAAACGAAAGTCCCAAAGAAATTATGGAAAATGGTTATGTCAACAGCCCAGAAATTGACTCCAGACCAGAAGACAAAAGCAAAGAATCCGATCGGCCGTTATCAAGATGTATTTGAGGTAGAAAATGGATCCAAGGAAAGAACTGATGTCGTGAAACACAAAATAGAGACTGGAGAAGAAAGACCTATCCGTCAAGCTCCAAGGCGATTACCGTTGGTGAAGCGTGAGGAAGCGGAACGCATTATTCGCGAGATGGAAAAGGATAATGTAATAGAACCATCAAGCAGCCCGTGGGCGTCACCAGTAGTGCTTGTGAAGAAG
The DNA here is from genome assembly GCA_036172665.1 of Prosopocoilus inquinatus. Lineage (NCBI taxonomy): Eukaryota > Metazoa > Arthropoda > Insecta > Coleoptera > Lucanidae > Prosopocoilus > Prosopocoilus inquinatus. Next base: position 30,223,321 of record CM069869.1, read on the forward strand.
AAGGATGGGTCCACCAGGTTCTGTGTAGACTACCGGTTATTCAATAATGTCACCACGAAGGACAGCTATCCCCTGCCACGGATTGATGATACCCTGGGCACCCTGGCCGGCTCAAAGATCTTCTCAACTTTGGACTTAAAGAGTGGATATTGGCAAGTGGAGCTGGCGCCCGAAGATCGAGAAAAGACGGCGTTTTCCATTGGTATGGGTCTGTGGCAGTTCACAGTGATGCCATTCGGATTATGTAATGCCCCAGCGACATTCGAGAGGTTAATGGAGACGGTTCTGAAAGGTCTGTCCTGGACAACGTGCATGGTGTACCTTGACGACATAATTGTCGTGGGAAAGACGTTCGACGACCACCTAAGGAACCTGGAAGGAGTGTTCCAGCGGCTTCGCGGAGCTGGACTAAAGCTTAGCCTCAAGAAGTGTCACCTGTTCCAGAAGGAAGTGAATTACCTGGGGCACATTGTTAATGGAAATGGAATCGCCGTGAACCCTGTGAAGATTCAGGTGGTGAAAGACTGGCCAACTCCCAGAAATAAACACCAAATAAGGAGTTTCCTTGGCCTGTGCACTTACTATCGGCGCTACGTTCCTGGATTTGCAGACATTGCTAAGCCTTTGACAAAACTCACTGAAGAAGGTCGTCCATTTGAATGGGACCAACAGTGTCAAATTGGCTTTGAACAACTAAAGCAGTACTTGATTAGTGCTCCTATTCTGAGTTATCCTCTCCCGGAAGGCAAGTTCGTCGTGGACACAGATGCTAGCAACGTTGGGATTGGTGGCGTACTCTCCCAGATACAAGAGGGGCAAGAGAAGGTGATCGGCTACTTCAGTAAAGTCCTATCAAAGCCGGAACGAAACTATTGCGTCACAAGAAGGGAATTGCTAGCCGTCGTAAAAACGATAGAACACTTCTACAAGTACTTGTATGGTAGACGCTTCCTCCTGAGGACCGACCATGCCGCTCTAAAATGGCTTCTCCGTTTCAAGAACCCAGAAGGGCAAGTTGCACGATGGATCGAACGACTTCAGGAGTACGATTTTGAAATTCAGCATCGGGCAGGAACTAGCCATCGAAATGCCGATGCTTTGTCGAGAAGACCCTGTGCCGAAGACTGTAAGCACTGTAGTCGTTTGGACGAGAAAGTAGCCACGACTGCGAGGACAGCCATAGTTGACGACAAATGGCAAGACGAAGAACTGCGAAGAGACCAGAAGAACGACCCGGATTTGAAATTAGTGCTAGAGTGGAGAAGCAGGGACGCGAGGCCTACCTGGGAAGAGGTAGCACCATGTGCACCGTCCGTAAAATCATACTGGGCGCAGTGGGACTCTGTAGTGTTGGATCGTGGTCTTCTGAGACGAAGCATAGAGAATCAGGAAGGCATGGAACAGAAGACACAGTTACTGATCCCCAAGAATAGGGTGCCAGAAGTTCTGAGGGAACTTCACGATGGAACTTCGGGAGGGCATCTGGGAGTTAAGAAGACTATGGAGAAGGTGCGCGAAAGATTTTACTGGGTGAACTGCAAGGAAGACGTGAAGGATTGGTGCAGAAAGTGTGCAGTCTGCGCAGCCAGTAACGGCCCCCACAGGCGGGGTGAGGCCCCCATGAGACAGTACAACGTTGGAAGTCCTTTTGAGAGAGTTGCCATCGATGTAGCCGGCCCGTTTCCAGAAACGAATGGTGGAAACAAGTACATCGTCGTGGTAATGGACTACTTTAGTAAGTGGGTTGAAGCTTACGCCCTACCTAACCAAGAGGCAGTCACTATTGCGGAAGTCCTTGTCAGGGAATGGATCAGTCGGTATGGTGCACCTATGGAACTGCATTCAGACCAAGGAAGGAACTTTGAATCGGCCTTGTTCAAGAACGTGTGTACTCTGCTCGGCGTACGAAAAACTAGAACAACTGCACTCCACCCACAGTCGGACGGAATGGTGGAAAGGTTCAATAGAACCATCAACCGACATTTGTGCAAGGTCGTTTCCAATCATCAGAGGGACTGGGACACGTACATCCCCCAGTTTCTAATGGCATACCGCTCATCTGTTCATAAGACAACAGGGGACACTCCCGCGAAAGTGGTATTCGGGCGAGAGCCGAGACTGCCCTGCGACCTGAAGTTTGGTGTGAAGCCTGGCGAAGTCTCTGCCGACGAAGATTACGTGAGCAAATTACGCAGGAAAATGGATGATATCCACAACCAGGTGCGTCACAATATACAGACGGCCAGCGATCGGATGAAGGAGCACTATGACATCAACGCTCAACACGGAGGATACCAACCTGGAGCACTGGTCTGGCTTTATAACCCCCAAAGACGTCGAGGCCTCTCCCCAAAATTGCAGACCTCTTGGGAAGGTCCTTACAAAGTGATGAAACGGATCAACGACGTCGTTTACCGCATCAAGAAGGTCCTCCATGGCAAACCCAAAGTAATCCACTTCAACCGGATAGCCCCTTACCATGGAGAAGCAGATGAAGGGACAGTACAAAGGGCGCATGTTTCCGAAGTGAACTTCGAAACCTTCATGTCTCATCACGCCGAAGGAAGCAAGGCACGATTGGAGTGACTACGGAGAAGCATCAAAATCTCTTTAAAGTGCCACTGGAGTACAGTCTGGCCCACTGCGTAGCAGAAGACCTGAAAATGTCCAAAGGAATCGCTCAGGTGTTTAGGAAGAAATTTGGCCAAACCGAGGAGCTACGAAGACAGCATCCCGTGGTAGGCAAGAGCTTGCAGATCATCATTGATTCGACGGCAGATCGGAGGCGCCACGTGCATTATTTAGTCACTAAGAAGACATCAAGCGGTAAACCTGACTATCAAAGTATGTGGAGAGCCCTATATAGCCTGAGGAGACAGCTAATAGAGAACCATCAGATGAAGTTAGCCATCCCCAAATTGGGCTGCGGATTGGACGGACTAGACTGGAGAGTAATTCGAAGCATGCTGGAAGTCATCTTCCACAGAACGGGAATTGAAGTCCTAGTCTGCAGCCACCACCCACAGGCAACAGTCAGCAACAGCAAAACCGTAGACTGCTACTTCTTCCAGACGGGAAGTTGCAAGAATGGGCCAGCATGTAGATTCCGACACCCTCCTTCAAGACTATCACCAGGAACATTTCGAGACGAAACGTTTTTAAGAAGGGGGCAGTGTGGCGCGCCACCCGGCTTAGCTCAAGGCGTCAAGAAGTCGGTTCGTTATGCGTCATTGGCTGCCACGCCACCGGGGTCTACATCGAACAGCCTAGACTTTTCCGGCGATGGAACAAACTCGAATCTTCCAGCGTAGAGATTTCCAGACGGCAGCAAATGATATAAAATCGCCCGGAGTTGACTCACCAGTCAGTCGAATTCGAACAGCGATCGTCGAAGTCAGATTTTAGTGTGAAAAAAAATTGTTACAAATAAATTAGTTTTTAAGCTTTATTAAATTACGGTTAAGTTTTTATCGAGTGTTTTATTCGTTTAAATAAATAAATTTAAATCCTAGAAACGTAACAATATCTTTTCTTAGATAAGAACAATCTGCATTTCAAATTATTATCCTTCTTCATCGCTGTCTTCCTCTGGTACTTGTTCCTTCTCTTCTTTTTTTTCTTTGTCATCTTTTTTCGGCATCATCAATTTTCTGATGTACTTGATAGTAAATAATCTAAAGAATTTACTTCTTCAACATCATCATCGTCACCTATTTGTGAATTACACTAGCCTGCGAAAAAATATATTTTTTTGCGGATGAGATAAGACTATGTGCTGTTCAAAGATTTCAACATTGTAAAAAAGAGTCTGTTATTAGTTTTTTTCTATCACGTCAGGATTCCAAAGAAAAATTAAACTTTTTAGAGAGTTTTTGTTTACATTTTGTACGGTACTTGTACACTTTATTATCAGACATATAAAAACATATTAAATGCAAACGTTTTAGAGATTTACCTGAACCGCTAGAAGTTACTAAAAAAAAAAACAAGTGACGATTGGAAATGAGAATCAACTTTGTTATTCTAATTGAAGTCGAATTTTTTCCAATTTTAAAACTGCCTAGCTAAAGTTTTAAAAACTATTTTCTTTGATATTTTAGATTAAAAAATCAGTAAATTTTTTCGAATTAACAAAAGTTCCTCTTTTTACTTCCAAAAATATACAGTCGCACCTCTTTAACTCGAACCTCCACCAATCGACGTTTTCTGCAAGTCGAAATTTAGTGATGGTCCTTGCAATTATATGTAACTTCTATCTATTTCTTTAACTGGAAATCTCTATAATCGTAATTTTCCGGTCCCTTGAAATTTGAGTTACGGAGGTTCGATTGTAGTTTGTTTATCAAAAACACTGTACAGTGAAGGTCGGCTGTAGGGAATCCGTTTGTAGAAAACTCTCGGTTATAACCCTACTAAATACATACTTTGTTTTTATTTACCGGTTATAAGGAACTTTGGTTATAGCAAACCTATTTTGGTGATTTTTGGGTTCAACCACAAATGTGGCAAAACTGTTACAATGATTTAGACGTCTTTGAGTAACATTTACCTTATCATTAATTTTTTCTCAATATTTGCTTAAACAGGAACACACGGTATAGTACAAACTAATATTTTGTATAGCATGAAACGTATAAACACTTAAGCACAAATCTGTCAATAATAACAAGTGGAAATGTACAAACATGCTGGCCCATTCTTGCAACTTCCCGCCTGGAAGAAGTAACAGTCTACGGTTTTGCTGTTGCTGACTGTTGCCTGTGGGTGGTGGCTGCAGACTAGGACTTCAATTCCCGTTCTGTGGAAGATGACTTCCAGCATGCTTCGAATTACTCTCCAGTCTAGTCCGTCCAATCCGCAGCCCAATTTGGGGATGGCTAACTTCATCTGATGGTTCTCTATTAGCTGTCTCCTCAGGCTATATAGGGCTCTCCACATACTTTGATAGTCAGGTTTACCGCTTGATGTCTTCTTAGTGACTAAATAATGCACGTGGCGCCTCCGATCTGCCGTCGAATCAATGATCTGCAAGCTCTTGCCTACCACGGGATGCTGTCTTCGTAGCTCCTCGATTTGGCCAAATTTCTTCTTAAACACCTGAGCGATTCCTTTGGACATTTTCAGGTCTTCTGCTACGCAGTGGGCCAGACTGTACTCCAGTGGCACTTTAAAGAGATCTTGTTGCTTCTCCGTGGTCACTCCAAACCGTGCCTTGCTTCCTTCGGCGTGATGAGACATGAAGGTTTCGAAGTTCACTTCGGATACTTGCGCCCTTTGTACTGTCCCTTCATCTGCTTCTCCATGGTAAGGGGCTATCCGGTTGAAGTGGATTACTTTGGGTTTGCCATGGGGGACCTTCCTGATGCGGTAAACGATGTCGTTGATCCGTTTCATCACTTTGTAAGGACCTTCCCAAGAGGTCTGTAATTTTGGGGAGAGGCCTCGACGTCTTTGGGGGTTATAGAGCCAGACCAGTGCTCCAGGGTGGTATCCCCCGTGTTGAGCGTTGATGTCATAGTGCTCCTTCATCCGATCGCTGGCCGTCTGTATATTGTGACGCACTTGGTTGTGGATATCATCCATTTTCCTGCGTAATTTGCTCACGTAATCTTCGTCAGCAGAGACTTCGCCAGGCTTCACACCAAACTTCAGGTCGCAGGGCAGTCTCGGCTCTCGCCCGAATACCACTTTCGCGGGAGTGTCCCCTGTTGTCTCATGAACAGATGAGCGGTATGCCATTAGAAACAGGGGGATGTACGTGTCCCAGTCCCTCTGATGATTGGAAACGACCTTGGACAAATGTCGGTTGATGGTTCTATTGAACCTTTCCACCATTCCGTCCGACTGTGGGTGGAGTGCAGTTGTTCTAGTTTTTCGTACGCCGAGCAGAGTACACACGCTCTTGAACAAGGCCGATTCAAAGTTCCTTCCTTGGTCTGAATGCAGTTCCATAGGTGCACCATACCGACTGATCCATTCCCTGACAAGGACTTCCGCAATAGTGACTGCCTCTTGGTTAGGTAGGGCGTAAGCTTCAACCCACTTACTAAAGTAGTCCATTACCACGACGATGTACTTGTTTCCACCATTCGTTTCTGGAAACGGGCCGGCTACATCGATGGCAACTCTCTCAAAAGGACTTCCAACGTTGTACTGTCTCATGGGGGCCTCACCCCGCCTGTGGGGGCCGTTACTGGCTGCGCAGACTGCACACTTTCTGCACCAATCCTTCACGTCTTCCTTGCAGTTCACCCAGTAAAATCTTTCGCGCACCTTCTCCATAGTCTTCTTAACTCCCAGATGCCCTCCGGAAGTTCCATCGTGAAGTTCCCTCAGAACTTCTGGCACCCTATTCTTGGGGATCAGTAACTGTGTCTTCTGTTCCATGCCGGTGCACAGGGTGCTACCTCTTCCCAGGTAGGCCTCGCGTCCCTGCTTTTCCATTCTAGCACTAATTTCAAATCCGGGTCGTTCTCCTGGTCTCTTCGCAGTTCTTCGCCTTGCCATTTGTCATCAACAATGGCTGTCCTCGCAGTCGTGGCTACTTTCTCGTCCAAACGACTACAGTGCTTACAGTCTTCGGCACAGGGTCTTCTCGACAAAGCATCGGCATTTCGATGGCTAGTTCCTGCCCGATGCTGAATTTCAAAATCGTACTTCTGAAGTCGTTCGATCCATCGTGCAACTTGCCCTTCTGGGTTCTTGAAACGGAGAAGCCATTTTAGAGCGGCGTGGTCGGTCCTCAGCAGGAAGCGTCTACCATACAAGTACTTGTAGAAGTGTTCTATCGTTTTTACGACGGCTAGCAATTCCCTTCTTGTGACGCAATAGTTTCGTTCCGGCTTTGATAGGACTTTACTGAAGTAGCCGATCACCTTCTCTTGCCCCTCTTGTATCTGGGAGAGTACGCCACCAATCCCAACGTTGCTAGCATCTGTGTCCAGTACGAACTTGCCTTCCGGGAGAGGATAACTCAGAATAGGAGCACTAACCAAGTACTGCTTTAGTTGTTCAAAGCCAATTTGACACTGTTGGTCCCATTCAAATGGACGACCTTCTTCAGTGAGTTTTGTTAACGGCTTAGCAATGTCTGCAAATCCAGGAACGTAGCGCCGATAGTAAGTGCACAGGCCAAGGAAACTCCTTATTTGGTGTTTATTTGTGGGAGTTGGCCAGTCTTTCACCACCTGAATCTTCACAGGGTCCACGGCGATTCCGTTTCCATTAACAATGTGCCCCAGGTAATTCACTTCCTTCTGGAACAGGTGACACTTCTTGAGGCTAAGCTTTAGTCCAGCTCCGCGAAGCCGCTGGAACACTCCTTCCAGGTTCCTTAGGTGGTCGTCGAACGTCTTTCCCACGACAATTATGTCGTCAAGGTACACCATGCACGTTGTCCAGGACAGACCTTTCAGAACCGTCTCCATTAACCTCTCGAATGTCGCTGGGGCATTACATAACCCGAATGGCATCACTGTGAACTGCCACAGACCCATACCAATGGAGAACGCCGTCTTTTCTCGATCTTCGGGCGCCAGCTCCACTTGCCAATATCCACTCTTTAAGTCCAAAGTTGAGAAGATTTTTGAGCCGGCCAGGGTGTCCAGGGTATCATCAATCCGGGGCAAGGGATAGCTGTCCTTCTTGGTGACATTATTGAGTAACCGGTAGTCTACACAGAACCTGGTGGACCCATCCTTCTTCTTCACAAGCACTACTGGTGACGCCCACGGGCTGCTTGATGGTTCTATTACATTATCCTTTTCCATCTCGCGAATAATGCGTTCCGCTTCCTCACGCTTCGCCAACGGTAATCGCCTTGGAGCTTGACGGATAGGTCTTTCTTCTCCAGTCTCTATTTTGTGTTTCACGACATCAGTTCTTCCCTTGGATCCATTTTCTACCTCAAATACATCTTGATAGCGGCCGATCAGGTTCTTTGCTTTTGTCTTCTGGTCTGGAATCAATTCCTGGGCTGTTGACATAACCATTTCCCATAATTTCTTTGGGACTTTCGCTTCTGGCACGTTTGCTACAAGGTGGCGGGAGATGGAGGACACCATGGTGCAGCTTCCCAAGATGGTTCCTTTCTTGATATTGACGGAGAAACAATTGACGTTCATCAGGCGGACAGGTACTTCCTTCTTCGCCGTCAACAACATTTTTCCAACGAGGACTCCTCTTCCAATCCTTTGATCATCAGTATTAGGTTCAACCATAATGACTTGCCCATCTTGAAAAACACCGTCCAGTTTTGCGTCGACGATAACCTCAGTCCTGCTGGGTAATACAACGTTTTCAGCGAGGACTACTCGAGCGGCCACGTCCCCTCGTTGATGAAGAACCAACTCCTCATTATTGACCGCCATTACGCCACGCTTTAAGTCCAATTGGAACCCGTGGGCACACATGACGTCCATGCCCAAAATTGCCTCGTCCTCTATATCTGCCACCAGTGCACGGTGTTTTATTGGAGTTGAACCAATGGTGATGATAACCTCTACTTCACCGTGGACAGTTGCTGATGTTCCAGTTGCAGTTTTCAGTCTCCACTTGGTCGGCTCGGTGCGTCCAGATGACTTAATGACGTCGGGTCTTAGGATGGTCTTCGTCACACCCGTATCCAATAACATGGTGTGAGGAATGTCATCAATGGTAACATCCACGAAGACACTGCTGGTTAACTGCCATGGGGATATTACTTGGTTGGCTTTCGTCTTTGGGGGCCTTTGAATACGGGTCGACGTTTGCCCCTCTGCACCGACCCGGCTTAGTTTAACTGTGGCTTCCTTGGATCCTGTCTGGGCTTTGGACATCGCCTGCGAACATGTCCTTCCTCCTGGCCACACCAGCGGCCTCTTCTGCTTGAAGACCTGTTCCACAATGCGGCGAACATCCTCGGCGGTGGCATACTCCCTGGCTCGCTCCTTTATGGTAGATCCCACCTTGGCGTTAGCGGATTCTTCCTCTTCTTCCTCTTGGAAGTCCATAGCCGCTCGCACCTTGACATGCCCTCTTGAGACTCGTCTCGCTGCTTCAAATTCCAAGGCATAAGCTAATGCGTTCTTGGACGTCTTCGGATGGGTCATTCTCAATGCCTGCTGGTTGTCTGGGTCACGGATTCCATCTATGAAGGTCTGCACCGTCAAACATTTGAGGAATTCAACAGGAGCTGTGGGATATGCCAACTGGGCCAGACGCGCAACGTCTGCTTCGAATTCCTGAAGACTTTCTCCGGATTTCTGACAGCGATTCCTCAACTGCGCATGGTATACCTCGGTCAGATGGGCCTGTCCGTAACGCATTTCCATCCTATTCACCAGCTTGTCGAAGTCTTCTTGTTCCTCTGGCGGCATCGTCTGTAGCACATCGATAGCGTCCCCTCTCAAGGCCACAATTAACGAAGTGGCTTTTTCGCTGGCCGTCCATCTGTTTGCCTTTGCTGCTGCTTCGAACTGTTTGAAGTAGTTGGGCCAAGAAGACTTTCCATCGAACGTTGGTGGTTTTATTTTTAATTTCGAATTTTCTGCTGGTCCTTCCACAATTCGGGTTTCATTATTTTCTAGTACTTCTACTGGTGGCTGATCCCCGAACACTCGCAACCCCGCCATGATTCGTTCCAGATTTTTGATTTTATTATCCTGCTGGAATATGATTTCTTCCACATTTTCTTGCAAGTTCCTTGTTTCTTCTAGAAATTTCTCGTCGAAATTTCTGGATTGCTCTCGAAATTTCTCGTCTAAGTCTCTAGATTGTTCCAACAATTTATTCTGTAATTTGTCGAAATTTCCAGCTTGTTCTAGAAGCTTCTCCTCTAAATTTCTGGATTGTTCCATTAATTTAGTTCGCAACTCGTCTTTGAAGTTTACAGATTGTTCTCGAAGTTCGTCCTTGAAATTTCCAGATTGTTCTAGAAGTTTCTTCTCTAAATTTCCAGACTGTTCTTGAAACTTCTCGTCCAAATTTCTGGATTGTTCTCGAAGTTCGTCCTTGAAATTTCCAGATTGTTCTAGAAGCTTCTCCTCTAAATTTCTGGATTGTTCTTGAAGCTTCTGTAAATTTCCAGACTGTTCTTGAAACTTCTCGTCCAAATTTCTGGATTGTTCTCGAAATTCATCCTTCAAGATTTTATTAAAATCGACGGGACCACACGAAATTTCGAAAAGGAACGTCTCTGGATCTTCACCAGCTGTCAACAAATCGGATCGGAGACGCTGTTGAAGTGCGCCTTTCAAACCACAGGTTTCTAAATCTCGTTCTTCCAATTCGGTTTTTAATTCGGCCACTTTTAAGTCTTTCAACAACACTTTTCTCGTAGCCATTGTTTTTTTTTTTTTTTAATAATTTAATAATCTGATTAAATTTAATTTACTTTAAATTGTTTATTTATTTTCACAAACCCCACACCTGACACCACTGTTACGTTTCTAGGGTTTGAGTTTATTTATTTAAACGAATAAAACACTCGATAAAAACTTAACCGTAATTTAATGAAGCTTAAAAACTAATTTATTTCTAACAATTTATTTTCACACTAAAATCTAACTTCGATTATCGCTGCTCGAATTCGACTCACTGGTGAGTCAACTCCGGGCGATTTTATATCTACTGTTGGCGTCTGGAAGTCTCGATGCTGGAAGATTCTAGTTTGCTCGATATAGGCCCCGAGCGCGTGACGGCCGATGATACATCGAAGCGGACCGACTTCTTGACGCCTTGCGCTGAGTCAGGTTGGCTCGCCACAATATCTTTTCAGTCCTGACGAAGCTATCAGGCGATAGCGAAACGTAGAGTGTTAATTGCGATTTTACAGTGTCCGTTTCAAAGTTTAAAAACTATTCTCTTTCAAAAAATAATAACGTCGTTATAGGTTTTAAAATAACGGGTGACACGAAAGTTTTCGGACTTTTTCAAACACTTGATAGTTGAATTTTTAAAAAAGTTTATTAATATTGAGTAGTATTACATTTTGTTCAGTTTAGACTTAAATAATCTTAAATTATAAAACATACAACGGCCCATGCCTCTCAATAAGGAGCAATTTTTGTCGAATGTTGTGCATTAGAGTGTGGCACCTGTGTCAAATTCGTGCAATTTTCGCAGTATCCTTAACCTCAACTATGTTTGGTTTTTTGGTACTCATCCATTTGCTTACACTTTTGCGCTTAGCTGAGACAAAAAAGTTTCAATAGGTCTTGCCTTAAGTAAGTTGGGAGGATTTCTTATGATATACACTTAATTTATTATTATTTACGTAAATCATCTGTTTCTGTTCCTGATGCCGGAAGTAACGCCTACGGTTACAGTAGACTGATAACGCGCTCTGCGCTTGCCTTACATTGACTTTGACATTTCTATGCATTTCTGTGCTAATCACACTGATCCAGTAAAGAGCGAGTACTGACTGTATTGATCACATTATGCCAAATACACTCTCTTGGCTCGGCACTTGGCAGGTGTAAGTCGGCCTTTAAAGCAATAGGAAAGTAATTTAGGTAGATTAGCTTTAAGACTTTTTCCACCAGTAGACTGCGAATTCCGGTTGAGTGTAAACAGAATGTTATAGTAGCTTAGCTAGAAGGAGGAAACCCTAACTACATTTTCTGTGGCGTAACATTTATGCTCGGTCTTTCAATCACAAGTAAACCTTAACTCTTGGTTTATTTTCATGGTAGAAGGTACGAAGACAATAGGGTACATGACAATAATATAAAATTATTAATTAAAGCTCTCTAATCGACACTATAGTCAATAACATACGCGAAAACACCAAATTTGTACGCTGTTTCTATTTATTATTCTCTTAAATTAATAAATAAAATCGAATATATTCAAATATAAATCACGTGGTTTCGAAAGGCTTCCCATTCGTTGTGACGTCAGTGTTCATCATACATTGTCATTGACGTTTATGTTGTACGCAGACCCTTGTCAAATAGTTTGAATGTTTGCTCTTAATATGTGCTGAAAAATATAGTTTTAATTTAAGCCACAATTACGAAGTGAATATCTTAAAGAAATTATTATATTTTTTTGCTATGTTGATGAGAAATTTGTGGTGGAAACGGGAACTTTTCGCCCTTGAGAAGTAAGGTTGGTAACACTAAATTTTGTGAAACACTTATAAATAATTTATTCGGAGTTCTTGCACATGTATTTTTACATTGTAACACAGCACAATACTGATAATATGTTTTACTATTTATTGTAATAAGTTTTAAGTGTTCGTATTGATATTCACTTATTACGATTTGACAACATATGAACAATTGACGTCACACGGTCAGAATGTGCGTTTTGGCGGGAATTTAATCAATTCAAAATTCTTTAATTTTTTCGGCTTTAATATTAATTTGTGAAAAAAAGAAATATATCTAAATTATCGTATTTTTACCTACTTTCAAAGAAAATCTTTAAAAAAAAGTTCATGTACCCTATTGTTTCCATGACAAACTGAACGTTAACTAACGGTGAACTGAAAGTTTTTAGTTAACTTGTGATTGAAAAATCATCGTTGGGAATTATAGATCCTTCACCAGTGAAAAGACTTCACAGATTCCAACATTTAAAAGCTATTTTACTAAATTAAAAAATATTTAAAAGAAATTTTCTACGGCTCAAGGGTGTGTATCCTGAGAAAGGACTACATCAGGAACATTTAATTTGAAGATTGGTTGCATAGTCACGGGGGAAAATGCATTGTTGTTATCCTTTTATATAAATTAATGCACAATCAAATAGTTAGATTAGCAGTTCGTATTCAATTTAAACTTTTCAGTGCTAACACGTGCAAGAAGGGATTCTTCTACCTTATAAACGGTTTTCCAATTAGTGCGTCAGAACTTTAATTCCAAAAGACAAGATTGATTTGGAATATAAATGGCAAATCTTGATAACAAATGAGATTAGTACATCAAGAAAATATGGACAAGGAAGTTTTCGTAGAGATCTCCATTTGAAGGATTATAAAGATCAAATCACTCAAAGATTTGAAGCCAAAAACTCTTGAGCGGTTGAAGGTCGATCCTTTTTTTGCAGGAAAGGTATTGTTTTCCAATTAAGTACAAACAAGCATAATTTTTATAAAAATAAGCCATACACAATTCCTTATCTTAAACGGAACTTTCAATACAGCATTACAAATATACCACGCGATATGTGTGAAAGAACAGTCGCAAATTGGATCTTCAGAATTCGTTCAGTCAGGCGAAGTCGAGGAAAGCATTTAAACGATATTATTTTTAAAACATAATGTCATCAATCGTTCTTCAAAATAAAATAAAGATTATAGTATTACCACTTGTAGTTATCATTTGAAAGTTCTGACGCACTAATTAGAAAACCCTATACATACTTTTCCGTAACAAAAACAGTTGTAGAGATCTCAAGTACATATGATGTGTGTAAAGAATAATAACATCTGTCTAAGATGTATTTTCCACGATAAATTTGAGCGAACCTTAATTTCGGTAACGTTAAACTACTGTCTCAAAAAAATCTCTTTTAAAAGCGACTGTTTTTAACTAATTTTTAGAAAAAATGTTTAGTCTTTCAGCATAAGATAACATTAAAATATTGCTTGCTATTGCGTGCACGTTGCAAACAATTTAACAGAAATATATAAATAAGAGATAGAGAAGGTGCATTTTAGATCTTTAGTGGCAGTATAAGAGAGCTCAGCACTGTATCTTCCGTAAAGTTGACTCAATACTAAAGTTTTGAAATATTGCCTGAATTTTAAAATCTCGTTCAGAAACTAAAATTTTCTTCCATTTTAAGCAATCCGTTCATAAAAGTTTACGGACTTTTCCTTGGAATTTCTGTTTCATATTTTTCAGTTATAGGTTAGCAAACACGATCTATTAGAATATTATATTTCCAGCTTTCGGGCCCTTTCGTTTATACTGGAAGTTGCTGTCAACTTTCCTACAGCCATTTCTGAATTCCTCTCAAAATTATAAAAAAAGTTTTTACCGTTTTGGAGGTACTTTCATTTCTTTAAAAAGCTCGAACTCGTTTCACGTTATTTATGATACTGCATGCCATCTTTGTGTAACAAAAACCACGATGTCATTTTTTGGCCTATAATAGGCTACAGTAATAGGCTTTCAGATCATGTTCAATTGTACATAAAATTATTTACGGGCTGGTTGAAAAGTAACTTCTGTTCGGGGTAAATTCAACTGTCGGAAAATCATACTTTTTAAATAGAACTTTTAGAATATTTTTATACTATGCGAATCAGAATAAATGTTTTTTCGAACTGTATTGGTATTCTCTATACCTACCTTTTATCTCTAACTTTCTATTTATGATTTTCTCTTTAATACATCAATTTTTTTCACTTTTCGGTATTATTCTCGAATAGTGTAGTATGAAAATTAAATAAACTAATGTTTCTTAAATTAATTTGTGACTATTATTTCAATTTTACTTTAGAAAGCGAAGAACAATATTTAAATACATATCTGAACTTTTTATTTACATATGCCGTAGAATTCTTGATATAACTTTTTACGCATATACAAAGAGAAATTCACGTTTACAAAACAAAATTTTCGAAAATATAACCAACTGTCTAATAATTTTATCAAAACTAATAAATAAATCAATAACATTAAAAATAATACACAAACCGTTGCAATATTTCTAATATTACCGAATAATTTTCTATTTTGTCTAAGTAATAACATACCTAAACACAACAAATTATTTTATCAACTTCTACAGTCACCATTTTTTTAACATCAAATATATCTAAAATATGTGTTTGAATATTCTTCATTACAGCTATTAAATTGTTTTTTTTTTATTCTATACCAATTTGATAATATAAAGATTATTATTAGACATCACAAGAAAAGAAAAACGCTAATTTGTGAAAAATAATTAGCCATTTAACTTTTAAACTTATAATAACATTTCAAACAATAGCTTTCATTCATTCTGTATAATTTGCAACAGGTACTTGAACTGGAACTTAAAATGTACTTACAAGCGCAAAATAGACTAGAAAAAAAAAATATCTTTGCAATTTATGTTTTAAAAAATATGAACACTGATAATAACGTGTGTTTCAAAAAGTCTTATAATCTAGACCCTTATGACCGTTAATCCATAGGTACCTCGAATTTTGAATCTGATGCACCATGCCAAATATGGGATAATATTTGATGTACATTTTACCAGTCAAAGGTGTCTAGATTGTAAAACTTTTGATACACATGTTATATAACCATAAAATACTGTTTTTATGACTCGATTGATAAATTTTTGTTTTGCCTAGCCTCCAAAAATTATGGTTACAAACAATTGGACAACTCTTTGGACAAGACAAATATAGAACGACTAGCCGAGTCGTGATATTTGCATCCGACTGGTCGTGTACCTACAGGGTGGATCATTGGTATCGATTTCTTTTCAATAGCGCCTTAATTATTAATTATAAAAGAAAATATCTTCTACAAAGTTATCGCCCATAACCAGCAAATTATCAATCAGCAAATTATTTTACATATACAGCATCTTCCGTAAGTGGTCCATCTACCAAACTTATACTTTTTTAAATGGAATGTACCAGCTTTCATTGCAGAATTCAGATAGATCTCTTAAAAATAAGCATTTTTTATTCAGCAACTATAACCCTAAATCGAAGCATTCGCAATCTACAGCTATTCAATTGAATTAAAGAACTGAAATGCTGAGGTATTTTATTTATAATCAGTGGCAAAAAATATCTTTTGTGTACCTAACTAATTATAAATATCATGTAGAATAATTCTTATGAGTAATAGCAACATTTTTATGTACGTTTGTAATAATTGAAATTTAAAAGTTTAAATTTTCAAAAAATTTAAATGAAACGCCCTGTATATTTTAACACATTGGAATAGCTCATTAAGTTCTATTTCTAACGTATGGAACCTCTTCGTCTAAAGCTTACAGATTTCGAGATATCCGCACTTACAGTTACAACTTCTGACAAGAAAATAAACAAAAAAGAAAGGGTACAATTACGTTTATCTATTTTATTTCCAGAAAATATTGACAGTTATAAATAATCCGGGAACTTAAATTGAGAATCATAAAAATTACCGTTTTGGCGCTTATCAATCAAATGTTGAGTTATGAATGAATTTCATTCATTAACTCCAATATCGTGATTTTTATTACTCTCAGTTATTAAAAAACAGACTTTTAGTCGCAAAATACCATATTCCTTCGCATTAGGTTTATCAGATACGCGCTGGCTGTAAGTTTTATGGGGTAATTCGAGAATTCGGTCGGGTATCCAACTACAGTCGTCCCGAACAAAATAAACAATAGTTCATGCGGGCATTAATGTCAGTGCGTGGGGAGCGCATGAAATTAATATGAGAACTGAAAACTGCCAAATACTGCGCGCTCTTAATTTATGCGAGACTATTTGTTAGTTCAGCCTTATTAAACTCTCACTAGCTCGCTTGAATTTAGGGCGAGTACTAAATACAATGTATTTAATTTGAAGTAATAAATGCTTAACGTGCGCCTTTAATTATTTAAAAGTCGGCTGAAAAGTGTAATTCCAAAGGTATTTGTTTCACTACTTTTGAAAGCACGATTTTTAGACTCTGAAAAGTTGTGTAAAATACCGGTAAGAAGTTAGCAACAACGCTCCACCAACAAAACTATAAAATTTCAATTAGCTGTAAAAAAAAAAACATCCTAATTGTCACACAATGATAACTTAATATCGTTTATGTGAGAATAAATGGCCAAGAATTGAAAATGGCTTTTGACACTGGTGCGTGGCAGTCTACAGTTGGAGTAGAAACATGGAAGAAACTTGGTTCCCCTATATTGAAACCGACCAAAGCATTAACTGTCTATGGTGGTGGTCCAGTTGAAACACTGGTGGAGACATATGTTAATGTACAAGCATTTGGTCAACAACGAAATCTGAAAATGGTTGTTGCTAATGTTAAAGATGTTCCATTGTTTGGCTATGATTGGGCCCGGGCATTCAAAATACGAATTAATGGTGTTGAGATGAAGCGGATTAAAGCTGAGCGTGAAAATTGCGAAAAGAAAATGTAAATCAGCAATTACGAATGTCATCGGAAATTGACGTTAACATACAAATGTTAATGAAGGAATACAGTCAATTGTTTTCAAGTGGTGGTGGAGTTATTTGTGGTTACAAGGCAGTTATACGATTGCGTGAAGATGCTAAACCGAAACGTTTCAAAGCTCGCCCGCTTCCGTTTGCATTAAAAAATCGAGTTGAACATGAATTAGATCGGCTTGTTAAAGTCGATGTATTGGAGAAAATTGATCCATCTGAAACCGTAATAGAGTATGCTGCACCAACTGTTAACGTTGAGAAGAAAAATGGACAAGTGCGCATTTGTGGAGATTTCAAGGTCACTATTAATCCAGATATGTTAGTTAATCCTCACACAATGCCGACCTTCGAAGAAATTACAGCAAAGTTGAACGGCGGAAAACGGTTTTCTGTCATTGATTTAAAGGACGCTACAGTTAGAAGTGGCGGAACCATCGCGCAAGTAACTAGTAATAGCTACACATTTAGGATATTACCGTTATAAACGTTATCCGTTTGGAATATCATCTGCACCATCCATTTTTCAGTACACGATGGATCAAATTTTACATGGACTTCCTGGAACAGCTTGCTATTTAGATGATATTATTGTGACTGGCCAATCTGATAAAGAACACATTCAGAATTTACTTAGAGTCTTAAATACCTTACAACGATCGGAACTGAGAACCTATCCGGAAAAATGTAAATTACTCCAAAATCTGTCATGGGTCATCAAATTGATGAAATTGGAGTCCATCCCACGGGGGAGAAAGTGTTGGCAATTAAAGCATTACCAGCGCCAACAAATCAATCGCAGCTTCGTGCACTTATGGGATCGATTAATTATTACGCTCGATTTATTTCTAATTTACAACCAACTTGCGCACCTGTTTATCGGTTATTACAAAAAGGAACGAAGTGGAGTTGGATCACAGAAGATCAGAAGATATTTGAGAAATTAAATTTTTGATTAAGAAAGAAGCGACATTAACATTATTGCATCAGTATGAATATGGTAGCGAAAGACCGATTGCTTTTGCGTCACGAACTTTGTCTAAGTCGGAAAGAAAATATTCGTCAATTGATAGAGAAGCATTGGCACTCGTATTTGGAGTTACACGATTTCATCAATATACTTACGGCCGTCGAATTACTTTAGTGACTGATCATAAACCTCTACAACATATTTTTGGAGAAGGCAAAGAATTACCGAAAACTGCAGTGAATCGTTTATGTCGTTGGGCCATTTTGCTAAGCAGTTATTCTTATAACATTCAGTATCGACCAGCAAAAGAAAATTCGATTGCAGACTCCCTGAGTCGATTACCTCTACCGAAAATAGACAAGTCACCTGAGGAAGCAGAAAAATTGCAAGTGAAGTTCATTCCCTGTAGCATCAGAAAATTGAAGATTTACCGGTCAGTTTTTTAGAATTGAAACGTGCCACGGCTTCAGACTCTCTTCTGTCACAGGATGATTGGTTTTGTCGTTTCGGATTACCGAAACAGATTGTAAGTGATAATGGACCACAATTTACCTCAGAAGAGTTTGCTGAATTTTGCAAAGTTCGTGGCATTAGACACATTCGCACCACTCCGTATCATCCAAAAACAAATGGATTAGTGGAACGTTTCATTGAGACTTTGAAACATCGACTGTCAAGGTCAGAAGAAGGAGGTTCTTTAAATCAAAGGTTGCGTGTAGTTTTGATGGCCTATAGAATAACCCCGCAAAAGACAACAGGCGAAACACCTGAAGAATTATTTCTAAATCGTCGATTGCAAACTGTTTTAGATAATTTAAAACCAGATTCACGTCGACACATGGATTTACAAATCTAGAATCACAAAAAAAATCAAGATGTAAAAACAAAGATTCGTAATTTCGAGAAGGGATGCGAAGCGAACGCGGACCAGGTTGTGTAGAAGGAACAGTAGAATTTCAAACTGCTCCTTACTCGTACGAAGTGAATGTAGAAGGAATTACAAAACGGAAACACAGTGACCAACTTCGAGATAGAATTGATATATTACCGGAATTAACAGACACTGTTATGGATACACCGAGTCGAGAAATTGATACTTGAAATATGAACGAATACGGCTAAAAGAAGAAGAAAAGAAAAGCCAACTTAATGTAATAAATGGCTTGGGGGAGGGAGAGATGTGGGATAGTAGACATAATGAGAAAACATACATGAACAATTATGATTGACGTTGTCATTATTCCACATTAACTTGTACTTTGGATAGTTAATAAATACAGAAAGAACTGTTTCTAAAGTGTTAATACGCTACAATTTGTAACAAAATTTTTAAAACTCTCTTGCTTGCTTGTCTGATCGCAGTCAGTAAACATAGCGGGAATAACTAATACGCAAGAATATCATGTGTGTGGACGATTACATTCAAACAAACGTTCACTATTAGATATTTAGAAATGTTTATAACAATTATTGTTCGAAGTGGCATCCATCATCGGCGATACATAAACGAGCTCGGCAAAAAGTGATTCTTGTGTTCGTGTGCATGTCAGGATTAGCGTAAATACTGTCGATGGCATTTTGAATATACTCCTCTAAAATGCTGTTCTCTCGCCGTTCGTGAATTGCGGTATTGTAATAAATAATAATACTATGTAGGTAGTAATAATATTAAGCTTTAACTCGTTCAATCACTTTTCACAAACTAAACTGCTGACACCAAAGAATACGCAGCAATAAATTATATGTCATAATCATAAAATCGATTGCACTAAGTTCAATCCTTCCCGTTTAAGGTAATATATTACAAGTTTAAATTTCTGTAGTAATTTCACAAACACCTGGTATAAAAAATGTAGACCTTTAAATTATTTAATACTTGTTCAGGGTTAGTTTTATAAATGAGAACCCCGCTTAATTATTTTAATTATTAACAAATATAAGAAACTAAAAATATGGCCTTTTGTGTAAATTTTATTCATGCTAGCAGTTCAGCAGTAGCCTTTTCTATATACAGGGTGAGCGGTAAAAATTGCATTTTTTAAATAGAACATCCTGTACATTTTTTTCAGTCAATGCCAAAGCTGTGGCCAATCTTTCGAGATCAAACCAAGTCGTGAAGAGATGTTCCAAGGCTTACTACGATTTTTTGAATATGAATAATTATAAATAACAAAAACTCAATTTCAAATAGAACACCCTGTATATTTTCACACCATTCCATACCGTTTTTGATAAGCTTCTGAATGATATACAGTTTGTAGGGTCCAATTCTGATATTCGACGAGTTATTGAGAAAATAGTAATTTTTAGATGTAAATATTTAATAAACAACTGAAAGTTTCTAGTAGATTGGTACCAAAATGAAAAGCGATTAAAATTTTCAACCAACGTCGCACCAGTTGCGGATATACTGTGTCAAAAAGTGCGAATTTCATTGGTTTAATATTTTATTCGCTGTGCATGATTATCCGCGATCGATCAGTAGGGATGCGGCTTTAATTTCAAATTTATCCTCCCAGTTTGCGTGAATTAGAAGTTCTATGGATGATTCATGAAAATTATAACTTGAGTACTCAGGAAATCTCACGAAAAACTGATTTGTATATCACTTTCAAATTTTAACTTAAGTACTCGGGAAATCTCAAAAGAAACTGACTTGTATATCAGTTTCTCCCGAGTACTCAAGTTATAATTTTGATGAATCATCAAGAGAACTTCTAATTAACGCGAACTGAGAGGATAAATTTGAAATTAAAGCCGCAGTCCTACTGATTGATCGCGGATAGTCATGCACAGCGAATAAAATATTAAACCAATGAAACTCGCACTTTTTAACACAGTGTATCCGTAACTGGTGCGACGTTGGTTGAAAATTTTAATCGCTTTTCATTTTGGCACCAAACTACTAGAAACTTTCAGTTGTTTATTAAATATTTACATCTAAAAATTACTATTTTCTCAATAACTTGTCGAATATCAGAACTGGACCCTACAAACTCTATATCATTGAAAAGCTTGTTAAAAACGCTATGGAATGGTCTAAAAATTTACAGAGTGTTCCATTTGAAAAGTATTCAAAAAATCGTAGTAAGCCTTGAAACATCCCTTCACGACTCGGCTTGATCTCGAAAGATTGGCCACAGCCTTGGCATTGACTGAAAAGAAAATCGGTTGCGTTATCTTTAGTGGTTTAGAACTTACGAGTTTTTGAATGGAACCTTGCATCCGGGAATTTTCAAGAAAAAATTGAGTCACATCAAAAAGTATGATTGATACGTAAAAATAAATTTAACGCAGAATTTAGTGTAGAATACTTTTATAATACTTGGATACGTTGTTTACAAACGCAAATAATTTTAAAATGTGCAATGGAAGCGCTTCTACTAAAAAAAAAAAAATTGAGTCGATACCTGGAATAGCAAGAAAGTTATGGAACTTTTACAGAGCTCTGGGATATCCTATATAGTGACCGGCAGAAAAATGGCTACATATGGGAAAATTCTTTATTATTGATTTCTCAAAAAAAATTATTCTTTTTGAAAACTCCTGCATCTTCCCAAATTCAGGATGCATGTGTCAAAGTTTGAATATCTCCTGTCATATACCGGGGAAATCAAAATATTTGAAATCGATATAAGAGTAAAGTACCTTTATTCTTCACGCTACGTGGAAATTTTATTTGGAAAAGTTGCTCAGAATTATTATTATGAAATCTCAAATATGAAATCATGTCTACCTACGATGGAAAAAAAATAATTTGGCTACAAAATATTGTAATTTTTGGGATATCAATATTATTAATCATAATTTTTAGTTGACAGTTGAGCAAAAGACAAATTTTAAAGTATCTTCATGTAACACTTGAAGAAAGGCCCAGCTCTACACATTCAAAGTTTTGCGGCACACACGTTGGTACGAGAAAAATTGAAAAATACGTGAAATTCTTTTTATCATCGTAGACAGCCATGAGTTCATACTTGAGATCTCATAAGAATTCTGAGTAACTTTTCCAAATAAAATTTCTGCTTAGTGTGGAAAATAAAGGTACTTTACTCTTACATCGATTTCAAATATTTTGATTTCTCCAGTATATGACAGGAGGTATTCAAACTTTAATACATGCATCTTAAGTTTGGAAAGATGCAGGAGCTTTTATGAAGAATATATTTTTCTGATAAATAAATAATAAAGAATTTTCCCATATGTAGCCAACTTTGTGCCGGTCACTGTATATACATATTATGTAATTGGATCATACGTTTTTGTGTTATCCTTCAAAAAATTACATTATAATTAAAATAGTCTAATTTGTTTCTGTTTCCCATTACCTTAAAACTCCTATAATTTTTTGACGGATAACACAAAAACGAATGATCTAATTACACGATACGTATATACTGGGTGTCTCATAGCTTACGAAGGAGATTAAAAGGATAGCCAGGGGAGATCAAATTAAAGATTTTATCTTAATAAATTTTTGGTAAAAAAGCAATAACCAAAAAGTTACAAGAGTTTAAAGTAAAATTAATTAACAAGCAAAAGTTACTCACTGCAGTAATATTTTAAGTTTTAAATTTGAGGCATTTATGAGTTAATTGAACACTGCTTTACAATAAACAACTATTTAAAAAAAAATGTAGTCAGGTTAAAGTTACGGTTATAGCATTTTTTCTTTTAATGCCCTAAAACGAGTTTTCATGTCGTTGTGCACCTCCTACTAATTAAAAACAAAAATAGGAAACAGATTAACACAGACATTTTATGAATTGTGGTTTTGATAAATTTAGAGTTTATTTAATAATAAAGTTGCATTTTATGAAATAATTTTCATTAATTAAGAAGCTATAGGTGTAAATAAAAGAAGAAATTAAGAAAGTTAATCTGCTATAACTTTCTTATTATTGGGTTTAGATCAAAAGCGAATTAAGAAAAAAACTTTATTTTGATGTCCTACAGCTGCCTTTTTAATCTCCTCCGTACGTTGTGAGTCACCCAGTATATATGTATTTGGATTCAGAATAATTCAGAGAATCTAAATATGTCAAAATGTACAGGTGTTCTATTTAAAAAATGAAATCTTTTTCGCTCACTCTGTATATAGATAAGGTTACTGCTGAACTGTCAGCATAAATAAAATCTACATAAAAAAACCGTGTAAGGCTATATTCTTAGTTTCTTGTATTCTTTAATAATTAAAATAACAAAGGGGGAGTTCTCATTTATAAAACTAATCCTGTACCTACCAAAAATGCAATTATTGAGGAGAATTGTTTAAATTAAATTAAAATTAAGAATTTTAGTAAATAAATTAATAAGTTACAGTCTAAAAAGGATTAGCTTGTCTGTAGCTTTTATCTTAAAATGTCAGAGTCAATACCAAATACCCATTAAATTAAATAATAAAATATAAGTTATTCCATTTTAAACTAACCGAGTAAAATAAACATCGGAGTTATGAATCGCTCTGTGTAAAATAATAGAAATATGTTCGAGATTTTACTATAAACTTTAAATGGCAAATTTGCCATTTAATCTATAAAAGATCAAATAATACCATTGTTTTACATTCAAATATCAATATCTCAAAAACCATTAGGTTTAGAAAAATCTGAGACAAGTCTCTACACGCATTTTAGAGCTTGTTTCTATGGTAATGTAAAACCGCGTCGTTATATTTACAGTAGGGCTTATTACATGTCCCAGATTTTTTGGCGGGCGTAGTACGTAACACTCTTATAATAAATTTATCTACTCTTAAAGAGGAATCAAAAGAAGCCATAATATACAGTAAGTTCCTTTTAAAAGAACATGACTTTGGTGGCACAGCGTCACGGAACAGCCTTTATAATTGCAACCAATTTTAAATCATGCATGTATAATTGCAACTAATTTTAAATCATGCATCTATACCATTAGTAAGTAATAGCGAAAACAGATTTTAAAAATTTGCATTAATAAAGACGCTATCTACCGAATACGCACTCTGTAATTTGATTGATTTTAGAAATCAACAAACAATTTGATTTCCCCCTTCCTTGTTTTCTGTTTTTATTTTCTTTAGGCTTAAAGCTTAAAACTTTCCCTTATTCAACTTCTTTCTTTCTTTTCGATGTTATTTTTGTAATGCATTTGATCCGCACACTCCATTAATTGAAGACTCAGTAGATATAGTGTACTATTACTAGAAAGAACTATTTCGCTTCTTGATTTGCCGACATTATTCTTGTAAATACAACATTTTCAAAGAAAGGAACCATTCTTTTGTAAACTTATCACCATGGTAATTACTCAAGCCTTTGAAGATGCATGAAAGGGATTAATACAACGAAAAAGAACGTCTTCTTTTGACAATATGAATAATTATTTTATGAAAAATATATTTTTTTTCAGTCTGATAACAAACTGTTTTTTCAATGCAGTGATAATTATGGTAATTTCGAGAAAAGTTTCACGTAGTTAAATGTAAGTAAATTTGAGTTTTAAAATAATATTTACCAACTAAAATGTACTATGCCTGCCAGAAAAATCTACGTCTAATTAAATATTGTTATTGTTATTGAATAGATAAAACAGCGACATCCTATGATCGCTTTTTGACCTGATATTATTGTTATTGTGTGTCTATTCGTCTGTTTGTTTATTTCTGTGTTTTTACGTTATCACAGAACAAGATCTGTACATACGACAAAATAAATTATTGAAACGGCGGCTTTTAAACTAATAAAATAACTCAAAAGTGGGCATAGTACTTAAATAGTGTGTGTAAAAGAACTCAATCTCAGTATCTCTTATTATTTCCTGGTTATCCATTCCTATAGTAGTATGAAGTATTTTCTACACTAATCTACTAAGAGTATACATTTATGCAATCAGACAATTCACATGGTAATCTGTGGTGTAATTATTGCTCTTCGCAGTTGATGTACGCCTTCATGTAATTATTATATGTTATAATTACGTACAGTAGCAAAATACAGGCAGTTTATACTGTGAAATGTAAATCGAAATTGTTATCGACCGTAACGTAAAGTAAGAGCAAATTTTTGCTCGCACATGTTTTGACTTTTTTTGATATCTATTTTACAATGTACAAAGTAAACAAAAATTAATTCTTTGCAACAATTTCTGCTTTTAAAAAACAAAACTTCATTTCAAATTTTGAATTAATATTAAACATTAATTTCAACAGTCTCATTATAATTAGGCAGCAGTTTGAATTTTTCTCATAGATACTAAAATTTATTACTGAAATCATAAATACTAATTTAAAAATATACAATTTTATTCTGTTAAAAATAAGCCAACATGTGTTTTTACGTATGATTTATTTTGCTTTTGCTAAACGATATGCATGATTTATAATTCCAGGGAACAAAATCCAATTTAAATCAAGTACTATTATTATTATTATAAAAAGTGTAATATGTGCTATTAAAAATTTTAATCCAGGAGAATAGTATAAACAATTTTTTATTGACTTGGAAACCTGTACAATTTTCTATTTGTTTATTTTATAAACTGCATTTTCATCAACAGACTGCAGACATTAGATGGTAAAAAATTCTCAATTAGGTACTTAAGAAAGCAAATTGAAATATACAACCATGAAACAATTTTAGTTAAAGAATTTAAATAATATTGCACTAATGAGTTGCATAAAAAATATTTTATTAAAACATGTATTTTCAGCGTATACAGGTGTCCCAACGTACATTCGCGGGCTATATCTCGATAACTATTGAAGGTACAAAAGACATTTCTCTTTTAAATTTGAGAGGTATGCACTACAAAAATATTTTTATATAGGTGATCAAAATTGTGGTACTGGAAATGAAACTCCTTTACATGGGCTGGCTGCTTTCAGACTAGCCCTCAAAACCAGGGCCGGTTCTGACAAGCGTGGAGAAAGTGCCAGCACGCAGGCGTAAAATTTGGAGAGCGCCAAATTTGGTTATTACACCTTTTTGTTTTCAATACAGTTATATATTTTTATAAGTCAACACAGCGCAACTTTCTCGTAATTTAACCTATCTTTCTATCTCTTGGTAGACAGGGTTCCTAGATTTTTTGTAGGCAATGTCACCAACTTGTTGACAATTTGACTAATAGACAAAAAATCGACATCAAAAATCAGAACAACTAGAAAAAACAAACGAATCCTAACAAAAGGTCAGAAACAAAAGAGAAATGAAAGCAGCAGCGACAAAATACAAGGCATGAGGTGAACCAAAACAAGAAAACATAGGAAGATCGACAACACCGAATCGTAGAAAATTAAAGCAAACTCGAGAAAAGTCAATAACACGATTAAAAAAAGAAACAAACAGGAAACTAATTATGAGATTTAAAATAAATGAAAAACGACGAGCTACAAACAAGCGTCAATAAAATGTGCAAAATCAATTCTATAAGAAATTCTGTATGAAAAGAAAAACACAACTTAGTATGAAAGTGAAACGTCAATAAAACTTTTGTAAGAAAATAATACACGTACGTCAGAATATAGTTCGAAAGACACCTACGAACAATATCGTACCATTAAAGGTCTGAACCAAAAGGACTGTTTCTTCCTCAAGGCAGATAAGGGTAATAAAATTGTGGTTTTGGATAAAGACAGTTACTGTCAGAGGATACAGAACCTACTGAATAGTGGTCCGTACGTTAAACTGAATCGCAATCCTTTGCCCAAACTCGTCAGGTAAATAAAGGACACCATTAAAAATCTTCTCCTAAACAAATAGAACAGACAAAAACTAATAGTTTCTAATCCGATCCTCCCCAAATTATACGCCCTACCTAAAATACATAAACCCGGCAAAACAATAAGACCAACAGTATCTGGGATCAATTCTCTTACCTATTTCCTATCAAAAAGATTAAACACCCAGTTTAACAAACTTTCCAATTCCAAAGACGAGTTTTCCGTCAAAAACTCGGTAGATTTCATACAACGCTTTAGAGATCTAAAACTAAGCGACGATGAAATCCTGGTATCCTTTGATGTCCAATCGTTATTTCCTAGTATGACCATTCCCATCACATTAAACTACCTGCAAGATCTCCTAGCCTCCAACAACATAGAACATCGCAAGATAGATGAATTTTGGCAACTCACAAACTTATGCATGTCGCTAGTTATTTTCAAATTAATGGGGAATTTTTTAAACAAACCGAAGGGACTTCAATGGGAAACTGCTTGTCACCATACCTTGCTAATCTTTTTATGTGTAATTTAGAAACTTCACTCAAAAAAATTGTAATTATTTCCCAAGAATTTGGCTTAGATATGTAGATGATGTTTTTGTTGTTTTTAGTACCAAGGAATGCAGAACAGAAGATTTTTTGGATATTTTAAATTCTAAATTTCGTAGTATTAAATTCACGGTTGAGAAAGAGGTTGATGGAAAATTATCCTTCCTAAATACCTTGGTTATTAGAAACAGTCAAAACAAATTAGAATTTAATATACACAGGAAAGAAACAAGCACCAACAGATTTATTGTTAATGACTCACAACATGTCTTATAGCATAAGTATTCTGAAATTTCTTTTCTACTTAATAGACTAGTTAACTTCCCACTTTCAAAAGAAAGGTACAACAAAAAACTTAGATTTATTAAACATATAGCAATCCACAATGGTTATTCCGTAGATGTGGTAGAAAAAACTTTATGGAAAATTGTAAATAAAGCCAACATCAAAAAACTTACTCCTTTGTTGCCGATAGAATCAAACACATCCAAATAGCATTTTTAAAACGCAGGGGTATACAATTGCACATACTAATAATAAAACTTCAAAACGTTTACTAACAAACCCCAAAGACAAAACTGAACCAAATCAGAAATCAGGAATTTATGAAATATCTTGCCAAGGTTGCACTAAAAAATATAATGGGCAAACAAAAAGAAATATAAGATGGCAGTATAGCTGTCGAAATACGTATACAGTTTTTAAAAAACTTTTTGTGGTTAGGAGGATCAATCCAATTTCATTATAGTATGAAAGCACAAATAAAAAACAAACTAAGATAGACGACTAAGACGAACAAAAACCAAATGAATCTCCAAACGAAAAATTAAAAAAAAATCTAGTAGAAAACTGTAAAAACGCGTCAATCACCAAATGTGAAAAATCAATTTGATAAATATAAACAAAAGAGAAGTACGACACCATAAAACGAATTTAAAAAAGAAAACAGAAGCACTTGGATACTAAGATGACCAAGAAACTGAAAATCGTTGAAGGATTTTCTAAATAAGGAGAAGCTGTAAAAAGGAGTCAAAAGTAAAAGAAAAATACGGAGTGCAAGAGCATAAAGAATAGAAAAAAACAAAAGAAGAGCGACTGCTTAGATGAATAAACTAAAAACAAATGAATCTCCAGACGAAAAAAAGTAATAGAAAACAAAATACAGCTGTAAAAGAAGGGTCAACCAACAAAATGTGAAAAAAATCGATTACATAAAAATAAGCAAAAAGAGAAATATAAAGTATAAAATGAATCAAAGAAAAAACAGAAATACCACGATGTTAAGATGGACAAAAAAATCAAAATTGACGGAAGTTTTTGCAAATAAATACAAAAACTCATGTGAAACAAAAGAGAATTGTAAAGAGGAGTCAATAAAATGCGGGATGTCAATTTCATTAGAAAGAAGATAAATGCGAAAAACAAAAGGAAAGACAAAAAAATAACGAAGAAATAACGATTCTCCGGGCGAAAACATTTACAAGTCAAGAAGCTGGCAGAAAACGAAAGGACAAAATTAAACAAGCGAATCGTGAATAAAATAATAATAATATTTATTAATGTTAATATATAGAGTACTTACATACATCAAACCAAACAAATAAATATTTGTCAAATAAAACAAAAATCGTTTACCGCTAAAATGGAAAATATGAATTCCTTAAAACAAAAAAGAAAAAATAAATATGAAATGAATAAAAACAAACGAAAACGATGCTCTAAGTGTAGTTATATGAAGACAAGAAAAATAGCCTAAATCAGGCGTAAGGCGCCAAATAAAATTTTTAGGCGCCAAGTATGTCTAAAATGTAGCCCAAAAACCCTGTTGGTAGATTCCCATAGTGACTCTTTAATTGATTGATAACCATACGTATATGAAATATTTTATTTTACTCTTGTTCTTTACCTGTAACAAAATTCAGGTGAGGGACGTAAAAATGTCACTGTGACTACTGACAAGCCAGAACCGGCACTGGTCAAAACGCACTGCCGTACGTGTGCAGAAACGAGTTTTAGTTTAGTTTTTAGTTAGTTCATGTGCACACACGGCCGTGCGTTTTAACGGCTAGTCTGAAAGCACTCTAATATGCAGTTAAATTTGAATCGTCCATCATTTTTTTCTGCACTATTATCTCTACCTAAATCTAACCGTTTTTGAATTATTTAATATTTTATCATTATGATTTTCTTTATTTAATGATTTAATTAGTTTAATTTGTCTACTAATTTCTTCATTCAATCAATTAACTACAGTCTTAGTTATACATAATTAACCATTTTAGACATTTGCATTGTTTATTTAAATTACTTTCGCTCAAGGTTTAAAAGAAGAGCCAGCTGCTTGAGTAATAATATTGCTAATGCTAATTTTGTGGTGAATTGTTCTTTCAATTGCTTCTGGGTAATAAAGACATTTATTATAAATGCGTGGTACACAAGGTGATTTATTAGCTCAACGCAAAGCCTTGCAATACACGTAAATACGTGAAAGGTCACGTAATTTTCTTCTTAAAATTATCTACGGGATGCTGCATTTTCAAACGCAACATAGGAAACCCCATGTTATTTTAAAGGTGCTCGAATATTGGCTTCCCTAATTATTTTACAAAATTCCATTCAGATTTCTTAATGTACTCCTCAAGATGAATCTGTCTGTAAAGTTTGAGAATTTTTCATACGCTGAGTTTTAAGACATTAAAATATATTCTGTAGTTAAGTTCAATTTATACCAAACTAATAGCTCGGCCTTGATCAATAATAGTGAAAGCTGAACAGATAATGAATAAATCTAGTTCGTTTTTGAAAAAGATTAATAGAAAAAGCTTTTCCAGTAATTTATTTAAACATTTACTGATCAAGGTCGTGCTGATAACTAGTTTGGTATAAATTGAATTTCGTTACTGATCTTTTATAAATATATTGGAACTGAACGAATGAAAAATTCGTTTATTCGGTTTACACCTGTTTAAAAAATAATTAAAAATTTGATTACTTAACAAGTACGGTAATACTTCCCTGCGGTTGTTGTTTTTATACCACCTTTATTGTTTAATATGTTTCCAAGGTATTTTAATTTTTTGTAATATTTATCTCTCCCTCTTCTTTTGTAACTTTAGCATTTCTCTTGTTTCTTGATTCGCTTTCATTTAGAAATCGTTTTGGGCTCAATATTCCACCCTATCTTACTCCCTTGTATGTATGTGTATGTAGTACATATGTAGTAAATATTGCTGTGATATTTAGTTCAACAAGAAAGAAACCCTGAAATAAATTTTAGTTTACTTGGAGAAAAGAACAATAAGGTATGTTGAATTTACTTAATAAACTTCTGACAAGAAACATACCCTGTGACTGTTAAGCTGACAATGTGAAAAGTGTGGTGAACTGCATTTCCTGAAGATAGATCATAAAAATTCTCAAAAGAAACTTAGATACCGAACTCGTGTAAGTGCGGATTGATTTTTGGTTCTGGAACTGAAAAACAGCAGGTTCCTAAAATGAGAGATTATTTGACAGCGTATTGAACAAATAAGTGTAGCAATAGTGAATCAAAACTTATTTGACAATTTCGGTACATATCGTAATTTAACTTTATATGTTAAAGGAAAGCCGAGATTCAAGTGCATGTACCTGAGGACTGATTGCAATGGGTAGAAGAGACGCTAAGGGAGGCTAGGTGATTAGGGTTCACAAGCTATTTTGATTGGTTTCACAAAAAGCCCAGACACCCCTTAACGGCTCGATGTTTGGCCTGACAAAACACCTACGGCAAAAAAAAAACATTTTTGGTTGAAATATTTTTACACTTTTGTTTAGGTTTAGAAATTATACTTTATTTATTTATAACAAAAAGGTGAAACAGTTAATTTCAAAATTATGGTTACACTAGTTAAATTTGAAACAAAATTGAGTTAGGTTAGAAATTCTTTGAACAATATTTTGGTCGAATAGAATTAGGAAAATTTTACGGTAAACTGATTGAATTATAAATTAATCAAAATTTGTACTTTTATATTCATTTATTGAGAATTTTCAAAACTTTTGTAAAAAACATGCAGTGAGAAAATCTGGCAATCTAGTACCAACCGAAATTTATATTGTTTATACCGCATAGACACTCTAATTTACAGTTCAGAGAATATCTCTAGAAGGAAGCAGCGCGTGACCCATGTGGAACGGCGATAGTGGGGAGAAATTGGAGTGGTGCGAGGACTAAATTGCAAAGACGCGATAAATTTCAGCAGTTTTTCAATAGATCCCGAAGAGGAAAAACCTTCGAAAACGTTAACATTTTAATTAAAAATATCAGTACTGAATTTTATTGAGTGATGAACAACAACCGGATTTGGAGCCAGGATATCACAATAGAGTTTGGATAAAATAGAATAAAATTAAAAAAATTAAATATGGTAATGAGTTGTGGCTTGGCGCAAGCCGTCACTCCTTTTTATTATTCTAAAATTGAGAATTATACCTTCAGCACTTTAACAAATTATTGAACCAAGCGTTATAAAAACGGAATTCTGAGTTCATTGCGTGCAAGTGTTTAATTGGTACAACAGGTGCAAACCCAGAGGGCATTGAGCATTTGTGGATAAGTAAAAATTGAATTTATACAAGAGGTGCGAACCTTACGCATATAAAGCAAATAAGTCCTTTGGTCAACTGAAGATAAGAGTTGGAGTATCTCCGACCCTTCAGAACCCAAAACCTTAAGCAGCAACAACAACAAAAAGAGCTACTAGCCGAACAGTACATAACAATATGTGTTGAAGTTTTTCCATTTTCAGTTTTTATTACTGTTACTAATTCTGGCATTTTGAAAATTTATCATACGGATACAACAGCGTTTCTTGATGTGCTGCTGAATCTGTTACATATATTTAATATCTTTTATCATTTCCTTATAATCGTGAAATCACTAAAAGCAATAAAACTGTACCTTTTTTATCTTATTTTTGTTATGCATTAGAAATAAACAAAATTTCAAATGTTCTCTTTTTGCTGTTCACAAGTTCATGACTATTTGACTTTTTTATTACAATGTTTTTTCATGTACACCATGGGTAACATAATTATAGCTGCGAACAGCATAAATGTGAACATGAAGCATCAAAGTCAAAGAGAGATTGTATTACACACTGTTCTCCCTACTTTTACTCGCCACGCATATTCCTCCGCAATAGTCTTATGACACATGCGCTTTGCGTTTGCCCCTCGAATTTCACAGCATAGGAAATGTAGAAATGCATTCAGATACCGTAGCCACCAAATATCTAAGCGAAGTTTCTGAACGATAACGGTGAATATGTTAAAATAGAGGCATCTACGGTCGCTTGCTGACCTAACATTGCATTTTTTGATAACGATGAAGTTAAGTACTGATGTCAAACCATAATTTAATTTTGGATTTTCATTTTGTTATATCACACTATTATTCCTCTATTTTACTAATACTTTTACGTATTCAACTTTTTATCGAAATAAAACTACGATCAGTAACCATAAAACAACCTTAAAATGTCTTATTTTCCTTACGGATACAGAAACGAATACTGTAAAATGAGCGGTCGCGTTCAAGATTAAGAAAATTATTTACAACATTACAGCACAGCATAAAGCTGTATGGCTTCAAGTTATCTGAACCAACACCTCAACTAAGTTTCTATTATCTGAATTGAGTTTCTATTGTAATTAATAGCAGCCGCTTCAAGAAAGTGCTATAAGCAATAACGTCACAAGCACCTCGTTCAGGCTTACGCTTTATTAAAACCCTTCAGCGCTGCAGCTACTTGAACGCGACCATTAACAAGCGTTACGCATGCTCACAAGCATCTTGGATAACTTTCAACCAGCGATTAACAAGGTTTTCTAAGTGTTCGTGCGACTGAAATTGGAACAGCGACCATTGGCGGTCTATGTCGCGCAACAACGTCAACACGGCTTAGATTGAAGGAATTTTTAAACCTTTGTTGGCATCACTGCTTTCAACCATCTCTTGAAATAGGGAGATTAGGAGAATCCGCGGATGAAACTCTCTGAATGATTAAATCCGGGAAAAAGCAGCAGAAGTTGTTTGGATGCTTTTTAAAGAAGACTCGCCAGTATTAACACTTAATGAAATTGATCCTTGCATTCTTAGGTATGAGTTCATGTTAAAACGAAACTAAAATAAAAAATTTCAATAATAAAATATTGTATCAAATGAATTGTAACAGTCAAGGTCCACAGCTAGTGCTACTTTTTGATATTTTCTTGAATTCTTTTTTGTCGATTATTTCAGTACCAGAAGACAGAAAATAAATTCAAGAATCACTTTATAATTTTAATTTTATATAACTTTTATTATAAATACAAGATGTTTAAAAAAAACTGTACAGGGTGGGAAAAATATACTTTTAAAAGGAAACATATTGTTACGTTTCTAGGGTTTGAGTTTATTTATTTTCACGAATAAAACACTCGATAAAAACTTAACCGTAATTTAATGAAGCTTAAAAACTAATTTATTTATTACAATTTATTTTCACACTAAAATCTAACTTCGACTATCGCTGCTCGAATTCGACTGACTCGTGAGTCAACTCCGGGCGATTTTATATCTACTGTTGGCGTCTGGAAGTCTCGATGCTGGAAGATTCTAGTTTGCTCGATATGGGCCCCGAACGCGTGACGGCCGATGATACATCGAAGCGGCCGACTTCTTGGCGCCTTGCGCTAAGCCGGTTGGTGCGCCACACTGCCCCCTTCTTAAAAACGTTTCGTCTCGAAATGTTCCTGGTGATAGTCTTGAAGGAGGGTGTCGGAATCTACATGCTGGCCCATTCTTGCAACTTCCCGTCTGGAAGAAGTAACAGTCTACGGTTTTGCTGTTGCTGACTGTTGCCTGTGGGTGGTGGCTGCAGACTAGGACTTCAATTCCCGTTCTGTGGAAGATGACTTCCAGCATGCTTCGAATTACTCTCCAGTCTAGTCCGTCCAATCCGCAGCCCAATTTGGGGATGGCTAACTTCATCTGATGGGTCTCTATTAGCTGTCTCCTTAGGCTATATAGGGCTCTCCACATACTTTGATAGTCAGGTTTACCGCTTGATGTCTTCTTAGTGACTAAATAATGCACGTGGCGCCTCCGATCTGCCGTCGAATCAATGATCTGCAAGCTCTTGCCTACCACGGGATGCTGTCTTCGTAGCTCCTCGATTTGGCCAAATTTCTTCCTAAACACCTGAGCGATTCCTTTGGACATTTTCAGGTCTTCTGCTACGCAGTGGGCCAGACTGTACTCCGGTGGCACTTTAAAGAGATCTTGTTGCTTCTCCATGGTCACTCCAAACCGTGCCTTGCTTCCTTCGGCGTGATGAGACATGAAGGTTTCGAAGTTCACTTCGGAAACTTGCGCCCTTTGTACTGTCCCTTCATCTGCTTCTCCATGGTAAGGGGCTATCCGGTTGAAGTGGATTACTTTGGGTTTGCCATGGGGGACCTTCTTGATGCGGTAAACGACGTCGTTGATCCGTTTCATCACTTTGTAAGGACCTTCCCAAGAGGTCTGTAATTTTGGGGAGAGGCCTCGACGTCTTTGGGGGTTATAAAGCCAGACCAGTGCTCCAGGTTGGTATCCCCCGTGTTGAGCGTTGATGTCATAGTGCTCCTTCATCCGATCGCTGGCCGTCTGTATATTGTGACGCACTTGGTTGTGGATATCATCCATTTTCCTGCGTAATTTGCTCACGTAATCTTCGTCGGCAGAGACTTCGCCAGGCTTCACACCAAACTTCAGGTCGCAGGGCAGTCTCGGCTCTCGCCCGAATACCACTTTCGCGGGAGTCTCCCCTGTTGTCTCATGAACAGATGAGCGGTATGCCATTAGAAACAGGGGGATGTACGTGTCCCAGTCCCTCTGATGATTGGAAACGACCTTGGACAAATGTCGGTTGATGGTTCTATTGAACCTTTCCACCATTCCGTTCGACTGTGGGTGGAGTGCAGTTGTTCTAGTTTTTCGTACGCCGAGCAGAGTACACACGTTCTTGAACAAGGCCGATTCAAAGTTCCTTCCTTGGTCTGAATGCAGTTCCATAGGTGCACCATACCGACTGATCCATTCCCTGACAAGGACTTCCGCAATAGTGACTGCCTCTTGGTTAGGTAGGGCGTAAGCTTCAACCCACTTACTAAAGTAGTCCATTACCACGACGATGTACTTGTTTCCACCATTCGTTTCTGGAAACGGGCCGGCTACATCGATGGCAACTCTCTCAAAAGGACTTCCAACGTTGTACTGTCTCATGGGGGCCTTACCCCGCCTGTGGGGGCCGTTACTGGCTGCGCAGACTGCACACTTTCTGCACCAATCCTTCACGTCTTCCTTGCAGTTCACCCAGTAAAATCTTTCGCGCACCTTCTCCATAGTCTTCTTAACTCCCAGATGCCCTCCGGAAGTTCCATCGTGAAGTTCCCTCAGAACTTCTGGCACCCTATTCTTGGGGATCAGTAACTGTGTCTTCTGTTCCATGCCTTCCTGATTCTCTATGCTTCGTCTCAGAAGACCACGATCCAACACTATGGAGTCCCACTGCGCCCAGTATGATTTTACGGACGGTGCACATGGTGCTACCTCTTCCCAGGTAGGCCTCGCGTCCCTGCTTTTTCACTCTAGCACTAATTTCAAATCCGGGTCGTTCTCCTGGTCTCTTCGCAGTTCTTCGGCTTGCCATTTGTCGTCAACAATGGCTGTCCTCGCAGTCGTGGCTACTTTCTCGTCCAAACGACTACAGTGCTTACAGTCTTCGGCACAGGGTCTTCTCGACAAAGCATCGGCATTTCGATGGCTATTTCCTGCCCGATGCTGAATTTCAAAATCGTACTCCTGAAGTCGTTCGATCCATCGTGCAACTTGCCCTTCTGGGTTCTTGAAACGGAGAAGCCATTTTAGAGCGGCATGGTCGGTCCTCAGCAGGAAGCGTCTACCATACAAGTACTTGTAGAAGTGTTCTATCGTTTTTACGACGGCTAGCAATTCCCTTCTTGTGACGCAATAGTTTCGATCCGGCTTTGATAGCACTTTACTAAAGTAGCCGATCACCTTCTCTTGCCCCTCTTGTATCTGGGAGAGTACGCCACCAATCCCAACGTTGCTAGCATCTGTGTCCACGACGAATTTGCCTTCCGGGAGAGGATAACTCAGAATAGGAGCACTAATCAAGTACTGCTTTAGTTGTTCAAAGCCAATTTGACACTGTTGGTCCCATTCAAATGGACGACCTTCTTCAGTGAGTTTTGTCAACGGCTTAGCAATGTCTGCAAATCCAGGAACGTAGCGCCGATAGTAAGTGCACAGGCCAAGGAAACTCCTTATTTGGTGTTTATTTCTAGGAGTTGGCCAATCTTTCACCACCTGAATCTTCACAGGGTCCACGGCGATTCCATTTCCATTAACGATGTGCCCCAGGTAATTCACTTCCTTCTGGAACAGGTGACACTTCTTGAGGCTAAGCTTTAGTCCAGCTCCGCGAAGCCGCTGGAACACTCCTTCCAGGTTCCTTAGGTGGTCGTCGAACGTCTTTCCCACGACAATTATGTCGTCAAGGTACACCATGCACGTTGTCCAGGACAGACCTTTCAGAACCGTCTCCATTAACCTCTCGAATGTCGCTGGGGCATTACATAATCCGAATGGCATCACTGTGAACTGCCACAGACCCATACCAATGGAAAACGCCGTCTTTTCTCGATCTTCAGGCGCCAGCTCCACTTGCCAATATCCACTCTTTAAGTCCAAAGTTGAGAAGATCTTTGAGCCGGCCAGGGTGTCCAGGGTATCATCAATCCGGGGCAAGGGATAGCTGTCCTTCTTGGTGACATTATTGAGTAACCGGTAGTCTACACAGAACCTGGTGGACCCATCCTTCTTCTTCACAAGCACTACTGGTGAAGCCCACGGGCTGCTTGATGGTTCTATTACATTATCCTTTTCCATCTCGCGAATAATGCGTTCCGCTTCCTCACGCTTCGCCAACGGTAATCGCCTTGGAGCTTGACGGATAGGTCTTTCTTCTCCAGTCTCTATTTTGTGTTTCACGACATCAGTTCTTCCCTTGGATCCATTTTCTACCTCAAATACATCTTGATAGCGGCCGATCAGATTCTTTGCTTTTGTCTTCTGGTCTGGAGTCAATTCCTGGGCTGTTGACATAACCATTTCCCATAATTTCTTTGGGACTTTCGCTTCTGGCACGTTTGTTTCAAGTTGCCGGGAGATGGAGGACACCATGGTGCAGCTTCCCAAGATTGTTCCTTTCTTGATATTGACAGAGAAACAATTGACGTTCATCAGGCGGACAGGTACTTCCTTCTTCGCCGTCAACAACATTTTCCCAACGAGGACTCCTCTTCCAATCCTTTGATCATCAGTATCAACTCCTCATTATTGACCGCCATCACGCCACGCTTTAAGTCCAATTGGAACCCGTGGGCACACATGACGTCCATGCCCAAAATTGCCTCGTCCTCTATATCTGCCACCAGTGCACGGTGTTTAATTGGAGTTGAACCAATGGTGATGATAACCTCTACTTCACCGTGGACAGTTGCTGATGTTCCAGTTGCAGTTTTCAGTCTCCACTTGGTCGGCTCGGTGCGTCCAGATGACTTAATGACGTCGGGTCTTAGGATGGTCTTCGTCGCACCCGTATCCAACAACATGGTGTGAGGAATGTCATCAATGGTAACATCCACGAAGATACTGCTGGTTAACTGCCGTAGGGATATTACTTGGTTGGCTTTCGTCTTTGGGGGCCTTTGAATACGGGTCGACGTTTGCCCCTCTGCACCGACCCGGCTTAGTTTAACTGTGGCTTCCTTGGATCCTGTCTGGGCTTTGGACATCGCCTGCGAACATGTCCTTCGTCCTGGCCTTTCCAGCGGCTTCTTCTTCTTGAGGACCTGTTCCACAATGCGGCGAACATCCTCGGCGGTGGCATACTCCCTGGGTCGCTCCTTTATAGCAGATCCCACCTTGGCGTTAGCGGATTCTTCCTCTTCTTCCTCTTGGAAGTCCATAGCCGCTCGCACCTTGACATGCCCTCTTGAGACTCGTCTCGCTGCTTCAAATTCCAAGGCATAAGCTAATGCGTTCTTGGACGTCTTCGGATGGGTCATTCTCAATGCCTGCTGGTTGTCTGGGTCACGGATTCCATCTATGAAGGTCTGCACCGTCAAACATTTGAGGAATTCAACAGGAGCTCTGGGATATGCCAACTGCGTCAGACTTTCTCCGGATTTCTGACAGCGATTCCTCAACTGCGCATGGTATACCTCGGTCAGATGGGCCTGTCCGTAACGCATTTCCATCCTATTCACCAGCTTGTCGAAGTCTTCTTGTTCCTCTGGCGGCATCGTCTGCAGCACATCGATAGCGTCCCCTCTCAAGGCCACAATTAACGAAGTGGCTTTTTCGCTGGCCGTCCATCTGTTTGCCTTTGCTGCTGCTTCGAACTGTTTGAAGTAGTTGGGCCAAGAAGACTTTCCATCGAACGTTGGTGGTTTTATCTTCAGTTTAGAAATTTCTGTTGGTCCTTCCACAATTCGGGTTTCATTATTTTCTAGTACTTCTACTGGTGGCTGATCCCCGAACACTCGCAACCCCACACCTGACACCACTGTTACGTTTCTAGGGTTTGAGTTTATTTATTTTCACGAATAAAACACTCGATAAAAACTTAACCGTAATTTAATGAAGCTTAAAAACTAATTTATTTATTACAATTTATTTTCACACTAAAATCTAACTTCGACTATCGCTGCTCGAATTCGACTGACTCGTGAGTCAACTCCGGGCGATTTTATATCTACTGTTGGCGTCTGGAAGTCTCGATGCTGGAAGATTCTAGTTTGCTCGATATGGGCCCCGAACGCGTGACGGCCGATGATACATCGAAGCGGCCGACTTCTTGGCGCCTTGCGCTAAGCCGGTTGGTGCGCCACAATATATTTTTAGATGAGTTGACAAGTTGATGAGAAGACCTTAGAAGAAAATAAATAAAAGAATCAGTTTTTAATTTTAATTCTATATCACTTTTATCTTAAATACAAGGTGTTAATAAGAAACCTGTACACGGTCTGCCAAATATGACCTTTTGAAGAGATACATCTAGTTTTAGATGAGGTAGACAAAAACTAGCCTAGGTATCTGGAACTCGATTTTTATTACCAAATTAATGGTGAAATTTGATATTTTCGACCGTTTAGGGACTATAAGCCGTTTTTAAAAATTCTCTGGTTTCTAAAAACTTGTATAGCTTTATTGATTATGAAAATGTTCGATTTGTGTAAATACTTCTTTATGACACTTTTTAACAGAGTTTATTAATCTTTGTTACATCTTTCTAAGATGCATTGTTTTTGAGATATAAGCTGAACTTCTGATTATATGGTACAACCTGTACATTGTCACATTTTTCAAAAGAAAATAAATTTACCTTTCAAAAATATAAAATACATGATACATACAGTTTCTAATAGTATTTGCAATATTCAAGTAGGTTTCGACTGGTGATTGTTAAAACAATTACGTGTTTGCAAAATCTTCAAATCTTTCAAAGTTTGATACAATTTTATGGCCCCACAATCCCATACAAAGCGGTGAAATAACGATATTACAGCGATATTTGAAATATCCGAAATAGAAAAAGATGATTGCATATCCGTTTTTAGATTTCGCTATCGTAGCGTTATTTTACCGCTTGAAATGAGATGGCAACAAATTTGTTGCTGATTGCCAGTTTTTTTAAATTGTTATATTTTTTAGGTTTACTTTGTTGAAATGGTCCAAAATTTATCAAAATTGCTTTTTGGTCAAAATAAAATATCCCTAAAGATTTGTCTTCTTTCGGGATTTCGTTCATCATAAATATTACCACTTTATTCTGAAGTTTCGTTTACTTCTAAAAGTTAATATCAATTTTTATTTAATTTATCATTCCCGAATTTTATATTAAAAAAAAATTCTAGGAGAGTAAACACATGGCGTGAAGATACTCGAATATTAGACGTGAGTTTATTGGAATGTTTTTCTTGTTTTATTCTCTACTATCATCTGCTGTCTATCTGTGTGTACAGATTTTTTATTAACACCCTGCATTTTGCTGCAAAATTATTAGGAAAGGAAATATTTTTTATTTTTACTCTAAAATCCTATGCCTGGAAAAACAATTTTATACTCGTTAAATCTTTTTTAAACTAACTTACCTAAATTGGATTCTCACGTACTTAGGGTGCAAACATGCCGAAGATACCTCACTGCTCACCTTCGGTGTTTAGGTCGCGCTCGACAATTCGATGTAAAACAAACGTATAGATTTAAATGAAATCGTGCCTGTCAAAGATGCGCTCTACTATTTAGTCATCTTCGATATGTACGGTTCTATTTAAAGCTGTACGTTTGTTTTACATCGAGGTGATATCGCAGTATAGAATGCGACCTAAACATCGAGAGTGAACAGCGAGGCATCTTCGGCATGTTCGTACCCATAGATTCGCTGTCATCAGTTACATTTGAACAATTTTTTGCTTCTTTTTTATTATCTTTTCATTTTCTTTTGAAATTTCTAAAATGATCTGATTTAAAAATAAACAGCAAATTTACTTTTTATTGATAAAAAATATAATTCTCCTAGATATTGTTTCAATATTCATTCTTATTGACTCATCGTCTTTGTGAATCGGAAGTGATCTTTCTATTTTTAATCCACCAATTGACGGGAGCTATTTTTATGTATGACAATTAACATCATGAATAAGACTATTTACCATTAACTGGAATTGACAACAACAAATAATGTACCGGCGCCTTTTAAACAAATATTTTTATTAGTAAAAAACCAGATTAGGGCCTGATAAGGGTTGACCCCTATAATTCAGTCAAATAAAATTCTTATATCTTATCGCGCGAAGGGAAATGGCTTTTTTACGTTGACTGTTTCGAGCATTTTTACTCGTACTTGTGTATAATTATCAAAGTGTCCTTCTCGCTTTAAATTTTAAAGTCTTTCACAATGCGGGGATTTACAATTTGTTTAATATCAACTAATATAGAAACAAATCAATAGTGCGCGCCTATTTATTTTCCGTCCGTTGGGAACGCGCATATTTAATAGCGAATTAGTCCTCTATCTGTTAATACATTTCAAATGAAAGAGTTGACATCGAACATCCGGTGTGAACGCATTTTTTTGTTTGGCGTCCCGACAGCGACCTCCCAGATCTTTTATTTTTAAACAGCCCCCCCATGGGTCGGTCTTAGGGTCAATGCTACTACAGCTAAATTGCAAATTTAAATTACTTTGTAAAGGCGCTGCAGTGCCGATTTTATCAATGCCAAGGCATTC
The DNA here is from genome assembly GCA_036172665.1 of Prosopocoilus inquinatus. Classification (NCBI taxonomy): domain Eukaryota; kingdom Metazoa; phylum Arthropoda; class Insecta; order Coleoptera; family Lucanidae; genus Prosopocoilus; species Prosopocoilus inquinatus. Next base: position 30,265,031 of record CM069869.1, read on the forward strand.
CAGACAAAACTAACATGATTTTTATTAAAAACAACGCACATATTTAGTCTTGCTTTGTATGTTCAATTGCTCACCGTAAATCAGCGTGAACCACATATACAAGATGATCGATAAATACTTATACCTACATGCATTTACCCATATACCTACATACTTATTTGGCTTACTCATAAAATCGGGGTTAACAATAAAATGTAAGCGTTCACAAGAAATTTCCTCGAGTGCCTGCTTCCAACAATCGTATTTCTGGGGTCCCAACTTGACATAATCTCGGAAAATAATAGAAGGTAATACCTATCTGAGTGGTTACAGCAGACTCTTCGTCCTTCTAGGAAACAAGAATTATTTCTACATTTCTCGGCTTGTAACTGTCAAGTTAAGAATAAATTTCATTGCATGCTTCAACATCTTAACACGCAAACATTTTACAATATTTACACTGGAAGATCGTAGAATTCCTAAAATTATTTTCAGTAATTGCAAAGACAATGAAACCGAGCTACTTTACTTTATTACGTTTATGTATACATTTATATTCACTTTTCACATAAATAATATATTTTTTACTTGAATCTGATTGTCTACATTTCATATAAAGCGATTTTAAAATGCAAAAGTTTAAATAAAAAGGTTTACTACAGTAACACCGACGACTGCTTAACATTAACATTGAATTACGTTCTGATTAAATATCTTGTCTATCTCGTCCTTCTTATTTTACATTTCATTTGTGACTTACATATCAACGCTGAAAACTTCACACACAGGATAGTCACAATATGGTAACGAATATCAGGTCGCTTTTCGTGCATATGTATACAGGCTGTTCATGGGAAGCCGCTACAATAACTAACTTTCTTATTTGTATTTCTAAATTAAATTAGAAAAGTTTGAAGACCTTTCCTGCTCGATTTTATGATGCCTTCGGAAGAAAAACTTTTTTAACGGAACATTATACTTTTTAACAACGTATCGCGTTCAGGATGTCAAACTAAGTACATATCTAAAATATCCCATTTCTAAGTCTATTACTTTATAAATTATTTAGTAAATAATAGTAATAGACATATTAACAAATCTCGTTTTCAATATTGACACAAAGAATTTTCAGTATGAACTAAATTTACAGAAATTTTAAATCAAGATAGTTTACACAGGTCTGACAGTTTCAACACACTTCCCTTATTCTCCTCTTTCAAGGCGCTACATATTGGGCCTTATGAATAAAGTTTAAGCAATTGCTTTTCCTTGAAATTTACTAGTAAATGCTTAATATTGAATGAATAAAATCTTTAGCAATTACTTGACGTTATAGCAATTGCTACGATACTAAGGAAAAGCTTATAGTAAAAGGTTTTGCTTAAAAATTTCAAGTTGTATGAATAAAAGGAGCAATTGCTTTTTTTTAAGCATTTGCTTGAAAAATTTTAAGGCGGTTCTACCCCTACCTTGTATTTGCTTAAAGCAATTATAAATTTGTGTTCATCGCATTTGTACGATAATAATGGATAATATTGGATACAGCCAACATCAGTTTCCATGGATTATATTACGTTTATATTGTACGTTTTATCAAAAATTATATACAGGGAGATTCAGGCAACTCTTTCATTTAAAGTTTACCGAGTTCTCCTCTGAATTTCTGTTTCATATTTTGCAGTTATAAGTTAACGATATGGATCTATCAAAATATAGTATTTTCAAATTTCGGACACTTCCACTTATATCGGAAGTTGCTGTCAACTTTCTTATTTTAAATGCAATATCCTATTTTTTATTACATTTCTGAAATCTTCATGAAATTCTAGAAATATTTTGTGTAACATATGATAGAAGAAAAATTAGCCGTTTTAGAGATATTTCCATTTAAAAAAAAAATCAAAGTTGCAGTACCTTGTTTATGATGCTGCCATCTTTGTGTAACAAAAGCCATAATTTCAATTTTTGGTCTGTAGTAGGCTATGCTCATAAGCTTTCAGGTCATACCTAGTTTTACACAAAATCGTTTACGGACTGGTTGAAAAGTAACTTCTATTCGAACTGATTTCAACTGTCGAAAAATCATGTTTTTTAAATAGAACACCCGGTATTTTTTATACCATAAGAATCAAAATTAAATGTTCTTTCGAACAGTATTAGCATTCCCTATACCCATCTCTTACCTTTCTCTTTCTATTCATGATTTTCTCTTTGAGACATCAATTTTTTTCACTTTTCAGTATTATTCCTGAATAGTGTGCTAAGAAAATTTAACAAACTAAAGTTTTTTAAATTAATTTCTGACTGTAATTTTAATTTCATTTTAAAAACCGATAAATAATATTTAAATACACATCTATCATCTGAACTTTTTGTTTACATATGCCGCATGTATTAAAATTCTTGGTGTGACTATTTATACATTTACAAGGAGAAATTTACACTTACAATACAAAATTTTATGAAAACTAATAAATAAATCAGAAATATTAAAAATAATACACAAATTGTTGGTTATAATATTGGCTCTAAGTTGTCCTCGGCTATTATTTATTAGTAATAACTTTCTATTGTGTCTCAGTAATAACATATTTTCCTTGATATAAAAACTTTTTTTATTAACTTCTTGAATTGTCGATTTTTTGATCATCAAATACCTTTAATATATCTGTGTTTGATTATTCATTTTTTGGTTCTTCGTAGCGAATAAATTGTTTTTTTTTTAATTCCTACTAGACAGATGATTTCAAAAATTATAATTTCTCTAGTTTTCATAGCCCACTATTTAAAAATAATACCGAAAAATGGAAAAAAATTTCGTGTTAAATAGAAATCATCGATAACCAGTGAACTATGAGAGATAGGTATAGGGAATGCTAATACAGGACGAAAGAACATTTAATCTTGAGTCACTTGGTCTAAAAATATACTAGGCGTTCCATTTAAAAAACATGACTTTTCGACAGTTGAAATTAGTTCGAATAGAAGTTACTTTTCAACCAGCCTGTAAGCAATCAAGTGCAAAACTGGAGATGATCTGAAAGCACGTAACTGTAGCCTACTACAGGCCAAAAATGGGCATCATGGTTTTTGATGCAGAAAGATGGCAGCATCATAACCAAGGTTCTGCAAGTCTGAGTTATTTTTAAAAAATTAAAATATCTCGGAAACGGTTAATTTTTCTTGTATGACATGTTGCACAAAATATTTTTAGAATTATATGAAGATTTCAAAAATGCATTAAAAATTAGGGTATTCCATTTAAAATAAGTAAGTTGACAGCAACTTCCGGTATAAGCGGAAGTGTCCGAAATTTGAAAGTATTATATTTTGATAGATCCATATCGTTAACTTATAACTACAAAATAGGAAATAGAAATTCAGAGGAGAAATCCATAAACTTTTAATGAAAGGGTTGCCCGAATCTCCCTGTATATATTATAAAAAAAATCTTATACTACTAAAAAGAGTTAAAAGGCCTTTCAAAAGAACTATCACATGACCCCTCATTCCAATAAAAAAAATTTAAGAGATAACTGTCATTCGAAGGGGGTAGAAAGGTGAAGAACTAAATTCTGCTAAAATAATAATAATTTCATAATTAAAAATTTCCGTGTTTCAGGATTTTACATAAAAATCATTCATTTCGTAGAAAATTAATTTATTAAATCAAACTTCTTTTTCACTTCTCCTTTCTTATTGCTTATTTTTTACTACTTGTTTAGTTGTAAATGAAGCATTAAAAATTTTCATATAATCATCAGTGATTACTTTATCTGTTTTTTTTTTATTCATCAGGCTCATTGTGTTGGTGAATAAAAACACTATCGTGGCGATACAATTCTTGCGGCGTATATCAAGACAGAATTATTTATAAAAACGAAAACCTGATAGTCATTTATTTTTCCGAAGGTACATAAAATCGAGGAGAAAAGATCCTAAAACTATTCTAATTTAAGTTATTTCGTAAAACTACAAATAAGAAAGTCAGCTATTATAGCGGCTTCCCATGAACACCTCGTATACATTATTCAAATGTATTGGAGACTGTGGTTTGCAGTACAATAAAATGACTTCTTCTTAATCACAAGAGAAGGGCGAAGAAGTCATCTACTGAAGATGGCAGCATAGCTGCCGAAATACGTATACAGTATTAAAAAAACTTTTTGTGGTTAGGAGAATCAACTCAATTTTATTGTACCCAGTATACAGGGTATCATTGGTATCGATTTCTTCAATACCAATATAACTATCAATTATAAAAGAAATAGTCTCCTACCAAAGTTATCGCCTGTAATGAGCTCTATATCAGAAAATTATTTTTACATGTTCCATAAGTGTTATCTACCAAACTTATACTTTATATGCATGCTGTACATATAAAAATAATATTCTGATAAAAACTCATTATAGACGATAACTTTTGTAGAAGAAATTTATAATTGATGGTTAGGGCGTTATTAAAGAAATCGATACCAATTATAGATAATTAAATTCTACATCTTCCTATATTTCATTCATTTGTCAGAGTAGTAGTATGTTAGCGTCACATTTTTATTGGTATCACTAAAATATATGGTCATCAAAAAAATATCATGGATTATTTAATTTTCTTTAACCTTACCATTACCGACCATGATAACTAATCGTTCAAATCACTAACTCACTCATTATTGCAAAATAGGAAATTTCATAATTTTTGACATGTCGAACTTTCACTATACATAACATACGAAGGAGATTTTAAGGGTAGTTAGAGAACATCAAATTAAAGCTATTTCTTAATAAACTTAATAAATTCATATCTAAAAACATACAAGAGTTTAAACTGAATTTAATTAACAAGTAAAAGTATTTTACGTTTTAAATTCAAATTTTGTGTACTTAAGAGTTAATTGAATACTGCTTTATATGAAACAACTATCTAAACAAATGTAGTCACATAAAAGTTAGGACTATTTCATTTATTCTTTTCTTTTAAACCCAGAAACGACTTTTCATGTTGAGGAGAACTGCTGATTAATCAAAACAAAACTAGAAAACACTTTGGATATAGATATTTTGTGAATTGTGGTTTTGATATGTTTAGAGTTTATTTAATAAATAAAGTTACACTTTATGAAATAAATTTTATTAACTAAGAAGATGTAAGTACAAAGTTTCTTTTTTACAATTTTCATCGGACAAGAACAAACTTCAATTAAGAAGATGTAGGTGTAAATTAAAGAATAAATTAAACAACTTAAACTACGGTAACTCTCTTATTATTAGGTTTTGGTCAAAAATGAAGAAGAAGCTTGTTTTGATCTATAGCTACCCTTTCGTTCTCCTGCGTACGTTATGACATACCCACTATATTTATATTTTTCTGTAGTGAAATCAAATCACTGCGTGCAATTTGATAGAAGTCAAAATTCGGTAACCCAACGAAAAGAAAACACGGCCTAATAAAGTATAGAAAGGTCGTGAATTTGGGATACTCTGTACAATAAATTTATTGTTTTGGTACATTGAACTTTTACTATTTTTTGTTCTCTTTCTTTGAGGATATTTTAAGTAATACTTCCAAATAAACAAAAGCAAATCAAAAAAGAAAAAATAAATAAAAGCCAATGTAGAAAGTTTGCTTACTTTACTTAAGGTCTTAATTGTCTCTAGTAACTACCTACTCATTATTTATGAATAATTTTGCCCGAAGTTTGCATAATCTTCACCTATTGACGAGTCATTTACAAGTTTCCTGAACTTATTATCGGCAGAGAATAAGTGTTAACCGTTAATTTAATTTCTAATTTCAATTTCCTAAAAGACTATGTGTTTTATTTATATAAAATTAATTTCCTTTTCTTTTTTTCCATTACGTATTACAGCAGTGCTTTTCGTTTTTCTTACAAGTGGTTCATCTCCTTTTAATTGTAGTATGTTAGATGTATATGGAAAGCTATCATCTTAAATATGTACCTATAAAAACAGGAACATTTAAAGCAATCGTCGTTGTAAAGTGAGAACATAGTAACGTAACAAGGATGAAGCAAATCCTTATATGATCTAGTCAGTTGCGGAAATGTGATACACTAGAGAGGTTCACTCTAGAATCGATAGACAAATACGTACTAGAGAGACTATTTTACAACGAATTAATAAAACTTCAGGAAAATAAGAAATATTAAACAAAGACACGTAAGTAATCGACATTTATTTCTAGAAAAATTATAAAAAAGAATCAGAAATCAAACAAAAAAGAAGAAGGTACTACACCAGCTACAAAAAGAGCTAAAGACCGTTCATGATTGAAAAAAACGCAAACAAATATTATGAAGAGACCCAGTGAAAGAACGTCAAAGAAAAAAGTCAAAAAATAAGTAAACAAAACTAGGAAAAGCACTAGGGGAAAATAGTATTACGGCAGAAATAATTGAAATTAACCTCCGCCCACAATAATGTTTATATCCGTTGATACGTATTTCGGCAGATAAGCTGCCATCTTCAGTACGCTACCAACTTAAAAGCACTAAAAAATGTCTAAAACTGACACACTGACAAAATCATAAAAATGTTAAACCTAACAACAATCTAATCATCCTAAAAGATATATACGTCTAAATGTAAGTAAATATAAATTAATATGTGAAAATCTAAAATAAACTATATATGTTATATCCTACTGCAATGTTAGGTCAAAAAGCGATAGTAAGATGTCGCTATTTTATATATATATGTTATGTATAAATCGGAAAAAAGAATTATGTGAACACCTAAAATTAACTGTCAGAAAACCTTACAAATAAGAGCTAACCAAACAACACGGAAATGCGAAAATAAATAGTCCAAAGACCCCGAAAAAACTTCTTATTCTAACAAATAAATAAGTATATAGTTCCCTGTTATTTGAGAGCAAATAACACCCACATACCGCAAGTTAAGAGGACTTTAGGACAATTTTATCTCGGAGAGTCCTCTCCTTATGAAATATCCTTATGAAATATCCAGTGCAAATGCGCTTAGCTGTCTCTAACACCCCTTTATATATGATTTAGGTAGCGACATCTAGCGGATGATTTCTGACATACAAATACGACATCTAGCGGCCAATTTTTGACTTAAGATATATATATCTAAATACGAACCATCAAATAACAACCTACAAATTAGAGTAAATCAAATAATACGGAATTAGGTATTGGTCCGTTTTCTGAATTCATTAAATTGTTTTTATTTTTCCGAATAAAAATACTTTCGTAAGCATTAATTCCCTATTATTTGAAACTTCCTTAATGAGTTTTAAATTATCCTTAATAATACTATGTCCTGTATTGTAAATATGTTGTGCAACACTTAATTTCTCAAACCTATTATAGCTGTAGTGACTTAAATGTTCTTTAAAGCGTATTAGTATATTTCTTTTTGTTTGTCCAATATATTTACTAGTATATTCGTTACACTTAATTTCATAAATTCCAGATTTCTGTTCAACATCAATTTATCTTTCAGGATTCCCAATAAATTCTTTCTGGTATTGTTAGTTGAAAAACCTAATCGTAAGTTTTGTGTTTTAAAAATACGTTTTAAACCTTTGGTGCAAAACGGATCGAAAGGCATTTTAACAAATTTTCCTAGAGATGAAGTTGCCGTTAAAGTTAACGAATTTTGGACCTGTTTACTATAGCTAATATTCCTAATCACATTATCTACTATTTGGGGGGTATAACCGTTATGAATGCAACATTTTTAGTATAATTAAGTTCTTTATCATATCGGGGTTCAGTAAGTGGAAAAGAGAGTAATCTATTTACTAAAAAATTTAGAACCGCGAGTTTGTGTTGTACAGAATGTTGAGATTCATTAATTATAAACCGGCTTGTATTTGTATCTTCACGATAAATATCGATTTCTAATTCATTTTTGCTGTTTCTAATTATACGAGTGTCTAAAAAGGGAATCGCACCGTTTTCTTCCTTTACGTATGTAAATTTAATACTTTCAAATTTTGAATTTAATTTTCCTATAAAATTCTCCGAATCTCATTTCTTGGTATCAAAAATAGCAAAAATGTCATCCACATAACGTAACCAAATTCTTGGAAAATACTGATCATTATCTCTTACGTCATTTTCGAATTTACTCATAAATAAATTGGACACAAAAAATCTTTATCTACATTATTAACTGTCAGTAGTTCCCGCAAATAAGTTAGTGTTTCAGGTATGGGCACACTAGGAAATAAGGATTGAACATCAAACGAGACCATAATTTCCCCTTCTTGTAAAGAAATATTTTTAATCTTATTTATAAACTCCATTTAGTTTTTTTACCGAAAATATATCCTGAGGATTGGGAAGCGCAGTGAGCTCGATATTAAACCATTTGGAAAGAGAGTAAGTGGGTGAGTTTATACCGGAAACAATTGGTCTCACCGATTTACCTGCCTTGTGTATTTTGGGAAGGACATACAATTTGGGTACAGTTAGGTTAGATACATCAATCTTAAATTTATTCTGTTTAGTAATAAGATTGGGACATTCTTTAATCGTGTCCTTGACAGCTTTAATTAACTTTGACAACGGGTTTCGGGTTAGTTTCTTGTAGGGACCATTATTTATTAAGTTGTTAATAATCAGGTTTATCGAAAATCACAATTTTATTACCCTTATCAGCTTTTAAGTAGAAACGGTTTTTCTTTCTTAACCCTGCAATGATTTTATAATATTCATTATGATATACAGTTTTTATTGAATTATTTAAATTGCTTTCAAGTTGTATTTTGCAGGCATTTCTAATGAAGTTTTTATTATTTTCATCCAAAGGACTAATCGCGCTTTCGATACTCGCCACGATATCCGTGGTCGGTGGTTTACGATATGGTAAATTAAATTTTAAGCCTCTGTTTAGAAAAGCTATTTCTGTATCATTGAAAGGTTCAGAAGATTGATTAACAACTATGTTTTCTTCTATAGGATCCTTTTCTGCAACAGATGCAGGTGGTAATAAGGCTTTGAGTTTATTATGTTGTGTAATATTAATATTTTTCATTTTATGGGAAATTACCTCTAGCATTTTGTTGTAGAACAACATCCAATCTGTATGTTCGGCATCAATTAAATTCTTGGTAAGTTTTAAGTGAAGCTGATATTTTTCTAATTCTAATTTGCTACATTTTTGATACAAATATTTGATTTCTAAATTGAGCCACTTCACTTTTGCGCTTTGCATAATTGCATTTTGAAATTTGAATTTAGTAATAAATTTTAAATTAACAAATTTGGGAAAAACGTTCTTTGATTTACAAGCTTTAAGAAAAGAAATATCTGCACCAATCTTCCAAATTTTAGTGCTAATCTTGATGACATTGCTGGAAAGGAAAAAAATACTCTAACGATTAGAATGTAGGAATAATACTTAAAACGAACCTTAAATTCGTAGCAATATGTACAAAGTTTTGAATATCAAATGTTTTTTCTTACGTACTTCCTTTTTTCTTTTGAAGTTAGAATTATAACTATCAAAATTTCATATTTATTTTAAATTTCACTATTTTGTAGATTTACAATACGCATTTTTGATTTATTTTTTATGCCAACTACGTCTGGTGCATAATTTCGTATTTGTCAACACGTTTAGAATTCATATCGGGAAAATTAAAGTACAGTGTGCGAAACTGTGAAATAAGATTAATTTATTTGATCAACTGGATATAAAATGGGCTTGACATGTAGTGTATTTAGTGCGTCTCCACGTGATCAATCAAATAGAGCATCGATATTTGAATAGGCGATAAAGACGAAGCACTCTGAAAACTATGACATCACCTGGGCTTGTTTCTGTACTTACGTATCTTCGATGCTAAAGTATTATGTAATTAATGGAGTTTTAAATTTTAAATGTATCAGATCGGATAAGTTGTGTATCATGTGCGGGTACTAAATTATTTAATTTCAGATATCGTATCGGAGCTGAATTTGTATCGAGATTTGTGAGAGGCACTTTAAAATTTAAAGGTTTTAATAATCGTCACGCCTGTGTATACAATTTATTTACAGATTAGTATTTCTCAATTTTGTGTATTTTCAACAAAGTAAATCTTCTTCTAGTAATATAGTAAAAAAAACGTGCACTATATTTTGCAATTTAAGTCGTGCATATAGCTAATGATCGGATTAAGAAAATAATATCAAAGAAAACAAAATCTGTTGTTTTAATGGAGAAACGAATGCCTCAGGAATCTTTACTTGAGCCAATTCTATTTACATTATTCATAAATGACTTAGCTGGTGTTCAACTATACCTCTAAAACTTATAGTTTCGAATTGCTTCATGCAAAATACATTACAACTGATACGTCAAAAAATAAAAATAATAATATGCAACAAAAATTACAATTCACAGTCTTAGGTATAAAAGCACGTCACTTGGATTTTCAGGACCAGATACGTCACGTATGAATGCATCCAAGGTATAATAAGTCTTCGTAATTAAGAAACCGTTAATAGTATTTTTCAATGCTAACTTGTCGTTTGATTTGACATTGGTAGGTAATAGATTACATAATTTAAAATATGTGGTGACAATGAAAATTTTATCATCAACAAAATGTTAAAAATCGAAATGCAATCAAAGGAGTGGATTTCTCCAATTACTTGTTCACATTGTAGTGAAAATACACGATTCATAGTTTTGCAAATTGAAAAACAAAACAAAAATTCATTGACATTAAAAACAATATTACAAAGATCTGCAAATCCTAAATATGTAAAAATATATAGGGCATTTCATTTAAAATAAGAAAGTTGATATCATTTCCAGCGAAACCGAAAGTCCTATGATAATTAGTGGCACATCGAAAAATTCAGCTTTTTATTTGATTTATCTTTCCCGAATTTTATGCAAAAAGTAAAAATTCTAAGAGGGAAAGTGGCCACCTGTATTAAGTATTGGACAGGATTTATTTGAATTTGTTTCTTGTTTCGATCTCTATCACATGCCAAATCGTGTATGTTTTTTATTAACACCATGTGTAAACAGTAGTTCTTGGATATTAAAAGGAAAAATTAAATGAACGTAACTTTTAGGTTACTAATCTTCCTTAATAGTTGTTTCATCTAAAACACTGTTCAACCAACTCTTAAATACTCCAAATTTAAAACGTAAAATATGACTACACGCACTGACGTTTACTTGTTAGTTAATGTCTAGGGTATTTAGAAATAATGACAAATAAGAGAACAATGAATATCATGGGAATCAGAAGACCAAGGAACAAAAAGAAAAAGGAAATATAAAGAAAAAGAAAAAGCAATGACACACCATTAGAAGAGATACGTAATTGGAAAAAATCAATCAGCTATGGGCCAGAATATAACAGGAAATTATTCGAGACGGTTTTTAGTTAAATTACTAAAATCGTGTTTACTAAAATGTAATGTTTCTATAATGATCTCAGTAGGACGTGAATAATCTCAGAACTGCCGACTCGTACAGACGTCCCAAACTTGGGAAAGTGTGAAAATGTATTTTATAAAATAAATGTCTTGTCAAATGTTGTGCAGTCATTTCGCATAATTTGAAATTATTTTCAAATGTACAGGTTGTTCATTTAGTAAGTTACAAAACTAATTTATTGGCTTTTAAATGGAGCACCATATGTTTTATTACAGTTTCGGTTACCCCTTGAAGAGATAATAAAAATGATATAACATTTACTTATTTTTAGTATTCACCGAGTTAATTTTAATTTTATTCAAAAAATGGGTCATATTTGATCGGCCACCAAATTGTCTTTAATTTTTTTTATGATTTGACAGACAACCTTAGACCAAAATATTTCTAAGTCTCTCTACGTTTACAATATTCAACATTTTAAAAAATTTAGTAACTATTTAATTAACAACAGTTCACAAATAGTTTATTTTGGTTCAAATTAACAATAATTTATTTATCATTGTTTTAGCGGCTGCAATAAAAATATGAAATAAATATAGGGACTGAATAATTTTTACTGGACAAAAACAACTTGAAACGTATTTTTTTTTAATATCTTTTACAGATTAACAAAGAAAGGCAAAATATCTCAAGTCTTAAGTAGGAAAACTGATTTTAAAAATTTAGAATATTAAATCAAATATCCAAAAACTTTTTGCTAAACAAGCAGTTTAGTGTCCTCACGTGTTGCGGATACCCGTGTTTCTTTAGATATCCCTATAAACTAAGAATATGTAGTAAAGATGAAAGCGATTTAGTAATATATTTTCAAAAATAGTCTCATACTACTTTATTATTTCTTGATAGGCGGACTTATATAGATTGGTGTACAAAACTAACAGATGACAAAAAAATTCTCAAAGTCTGCCATCTTTAATATACACACGCACACACTCTTTGGTTGGTGTGAATCAAAAAATATTCTCCCTGAATTTCCAATAGAAATGAAGATAGCAGCGTATCGAAATACATATGTATCTACGATTAAAAATAAATTTTAATGAGAGAATTTTTTTTATTCATTACTCATATCCCCATAAAGAAGTCTAGAGACGAATCTGGTAACCATGTGAAAACTACAACAGAATATACCGGCTGTTTCAAACTGAAGGGATCTCCTAAACCGTAAGAGATATAAATTCGGTTAAATGGAAGAAAAGTTGCACGAATCAATGCTTAATTCGTAGCCATTGACAATGATATTAATAAAAATGTAAAAAAGTCGATTTTCTATTTTCCTCTGTATCTCTTTTATTGTACATAATTTTGAAATTTTGATTTAACTTTCTACAAGCACTTTTTGATTCTGCTTCGTATAGAGGTAGCAGAATTGAAGTCAAACGTTTCATCTTTCTACGACCGTCATCAGATTCGATTTTTTAAATACAACGTATATCTTTTTATTATTCTATTCGATGGCATTTTTTCTCTTGATTGTAATGGTACATCACACTTAATAGTTGATATTAACTGAAGCTTAAATAATACAGATTTCTACATGAAAACTTTATTTAATACATAACTTTCAAATTTTTAGTTCATTTTTTTAGCTGGTGTAAATTATAATAAACTATTTAAAGTTTTCCTGTATCGTTATTTTAATAATGCACTGCACTTACGAATACCGACAAATATCAGGTGGTTCTAATATAACTTGCTAGACTAGTGTCTCAACTTTGGTATGGGAATGAAAATGCCTAGTTTTAAATTTTAAATCGCACTATTGGGTTAAAGGAAAATGTGAATACTAACTATATTAAAAATATTTAGATATTATCGAATACAGCCTTCTACAAAAACATTGGTACCTAAAAACGAATATTTTTGTGATAAATTTGAAAGATTTTGAAAGTTTCTATAGCAATGTATTTTTTTTAATTTCTTTAGCATTCAGTGGCTCTCAACATTTCACTATCTTTATTTTTATTTTTTAATATGGTAGGCTTTATATTTTGGACATTGAAGCAGTGACTAGCATTAAGGAGGAACTAAGAAGGCGAATATTAGATTCTTGCAGAAATGTTTCGCGAATTCATGTTTGACACGCTAGACAACACATAGGATTAAGAACGAATGTGTGTCTTGAAAACAGTGGAGGACATTTCGAGGATTTACTTTAATTTAATTAATTTATTTCACTTTATTTATTTCAGAAACTCATGTTCTTCTTCTATAATTTTTATTCAACTTATTTATTTTGTTCTTGTAATTTAATATGTTTATACTGCTGTTTATTTGGTTTGTGTTAACCACCTAATATCATTTAGCCAATATTTATTGAGTTTTCCGACAATTGAATGTTAGTTGCTAATACTTAAAAAATAAAAAAAGTGGTTGGAAATAAATTTACTTATTAAGAAAATATGACAAAACTGTATCAGTTTTTTTGTCATATTCCAACTTTACTTGAAAAAAAGGAATTAAGTATTATACATCACTGAAATCACTAGAAAAAAATTCTATCGAATAGAACAATAAAAAGATAAGAAAATGAACCAAAGATTTTAAATTATGTATTAAATAAAATTTTCATATAAACTCTGAATTATTTAAGCTTCAAATTAATATCAATATCAAGTATTAAGTGTGATATATTATTACAATCAGGAGAAAAAATGCTATCGAACAGAATAATAAAAAGATATACGTTGTATTAAAAAAATCGAAACTGATGATGGTCCTGGAAAGACGAAACGTTTGACTTCAATTCTTCCACCTCTATTCGAAGCAGAATCAAAAAGTGCCCGTAGAAAGTTAAATCAGAATTTCAAAATTATGTTCAATAAAAGAGATATAGAAAGAAAAAGAAAATCGATTTTTTACATTCTTATTAATATCTCAAGAAGAAATAATAAAAAAATCATTCTGTTGATGAATACGAGTTAGACATGGATTAGTGCAACTTTTCTTCCGTTTAACCAAATTTGTATCTCTTACGGTTTAGGAGATCCCTTCAGTGGACACCCAATTTGAAACAGCCGGTATAGTGTTCAATTTAAAAATAGTAAGTTAGGTGTGTAACTTATTAGATGAATAACCTGTATATTTGAATATAATTTTAAATTACGCGGAATGAAAACCTACACAAGACTTTTTTTAATAAAATGCATGGCATTTTTGCAATTTTGGGACACTCTATACATTAATAAGCATTTAGTTGTTAATATCTTTAAAATATTTTGTTGCAAATCGTTTTTGATTGCAGTGAAAACCTTGAGCACGATGTAGGATGTCGTTGTTTTATCTATTCACATAAGGTTCTAAATCGATACACTTCGTGTTCAGGTAGCGACATTAGTGATTTTTTTCTATCTATGCTTGTCGCATAATAATCTCGTCTAGGGATAAAAAAACACAATCGAAAGCTTGTTAATCAAAATGACGTTTCATAAATGTCATTTTACTATGGCTGCGGAGAATAACATCACATAATAGATTTTTGACTAGACAGTCGGCTATAAACTACTATCATCGTAGTAAACAGAATTCCCTAAAAGTGTTGAGTTCCTTGTTGCTCTTGCGACATTTGTATTTGTTATCTTTGTTACACAAGAATCTCGGAATGGGAATGTATTGGCGTTACCTGAACACGTATATGTGTTGATTTAGTGACCTTATATTCACCACTGTTACATCGCATTTGCGAATAAATTGGTCAAGTCGTTTCTGGTTTGCAGTCAAAATGTCGAGCTACGTCTCTGCTGAAGAAGCCCCAAATAGGGCTGAAACAGCTGTACAGAGGCTGCTCGAGGTTTTCACTGCAATCAAGAACGATTTGCATAAAATTTTTTAAAAATCTTTCATTATGCTTTGACAGCAAGCATGGCCGCCTTGCATGGGGGACTTATTAGGAGCAAATCCCGCTTCAATTTGTCTATCCTACTGCAATGTCAGGTCAAAAAATAGTAAGATGTCGCTATTTTATCTGTTCATCACTCTTACATCGCAATTGCGAATAAATTGGACAAATCGTTTTTGTTTGCAGTGGGAATGTCGAGCTACGTCTCTGCTGAAGAACCTCCAAGTAGAGCTGAAACAGCTATACAGACGCTGCTCCAGGTTTTCACTATAATCAAAAACGATTTGCAACAATTTTTTTTTAACCTTTCATTACGTTTTGACAGCAAGCGTGGCCGCCTTGCATGGGGTAGCTTATACATGGGTCGCAAACCCGCTTCAATTTGTTATCCTACTGCAATGTGAGGTCAAAATGCGGTCCTAAGATGTCGCTGTTTTATCTATTCACCACTGTTAAGACTTTGTTTAACATTTGATAAAATTTAATATAAATCTCTGGAATAATACTAAGAGATTCAACTTAGGAGGTCATTCTAATCGGATTTACGACCTAACAGCGGTGTTCCGTTCTGGATAAGTGGAATCATAAAATCGTCTTATTATGATCATAAAAGAGGTAGCTAACGGTAACCCTTAATAACGTCAAGAATTTTACAATCGCAATTTTTAGAGCTTGTCAACCCTATTGACGCCGTTATTAGCTTAACTATCGTACAGAATATTTAATGCGTGCCGTCGATTTACTTACGTTTAATTACTTTTCGGGAGCAATATGGCTAATAATATTTTTAAAGCTCTTAGAATATCGATTGTAAAGTTATGGATTATGAAACGTAATCTGTTATCATATCCCCAAATTTCAAATAATTGGAAACGGATTGTAATCTCGTCAATGCTCGATAATACTAGGCTACAACGTTGGATATCTTCGGCAAAGTTCGGTATTATCAAAATTTTTATGGTCAAATTCCAATTGAAATGACTTTCCGAATTAATTTCAAAGATTTTAAAGATTGGTTATTTAATTTTCAATATGTCTGTTTTTTAAAAGTTGATAATAATATTCAAAAGAGAGAAAAGTTAGCGCCAGGATTTTACACAATGAAGGGAGTTATTAATGGCATAGCTGATAAGGAAAAAGTAACTGTCGATATACGCTTCGGTCTTATTAGACCTCATCAGGACGATATAACGAAAATATGTTGGAGATAAACTACAACAAATGAAGCGCAGACCACAGGAGATCGAATGCACATTTGTTACAACAACCAGAAGAACATGAATTTGAGGGTAACAGCCAGAATAAGGCCAACCTGCGTTAGGTACTTCAGAAGCCAATTATAACAATCCTTGGTTTCTGAGGTGATACTGGTTATTGCCCTCGAATTAAAGGTTTTCTGGTTATTGTCACAAATGTGCATTCGATTTTCTCGTCTGTGCTTCATTTGTTGTTGTTTACCGCCAAGTTGCCGGTTTGTTCTTCTTGCTTATACTATCTAATGAGACCGATACGTACATCAACAGTTGATAAAAATTACCATTGCGATATTGGAATTCATCAATAAATTGTTTCCGACATTATGCAGTTTATAAATAAACCTCATTCATAAATTTCGATATCGTAATTTTTATTACTTACAAAAAAAAACTTTAAAGGAGGTTTAGAAGAATCTTCGTAGGCGTTTTATATAATAAGAGAAAAAAAAAACATTCCATGAAATAAAGTTAACCACTATTGCATAATCTAGAGAGAGGCTAAAAATAGTAGCAATAATGCAGATAATTGGTTGCTAACTCAACTATATTAAACTGTGCTAGTTGGAATAATCCAAGGTTACATAAGGAAGAAGGAAGATGAATTATGGAATATTTGGTTTCACTAATACTTATATTACCAAAGCGGTTTTCCCTCCCCAACTAGTTAAATTAAACTAAATGCAACCAACGGCATAGATTCGAAATTTCAATATCAAAAAGCCACGATATTATTAGTTCAGTTGTGAAGACGAATGAAAAAAATAAATAATGTTGTACGTAATGATCGTCGTCGCCGAAGCAAAACAATCGCATTATTTAATTTCTAGGCGCCACATAATTTTTGCACAGAATTGCACGATTTTCCGTCACGCGAATGAATATTTATTTAAATTTAAATTAAGCGTGTCATTAAATTTCAGACGCCACACGGTGTTTCTAAACATTCGACCTCAAACCTTTAATGTAGATCATGGTGAAAGATAGAGAGGTGATCCGACGCGACGCCACATTTGGTACAGACAGGCAATTGTAAGATTCAGTGTTCGAAACAGATAGCACAATAGGCTCATTCCATTCACACGATCGCTTAATCGTGCGTATTAGAAGTCACGTGTTTTTGACGACAGGACATGAATACGATATGCCCATCCTGTCCAACAATATAAAACAGAGTTTTCTCCTTTGTTTTTCCCGCGGTGTAAAACGAGGCAGGACAAACGTGTGTGTGAATACGAGTACTTTGATATATCCTTCGAGATTGGCGTGGCGTGAGGAATTTTAGGCGACCCTTTTTGACAAACTTTAGTTGTTTTTACACAATAAAATGTTTTTAGTAAATAAAATATCAGAACTTTTCGAAGACTTGTTTGAAAAGGTATTACCATTGTTACGTACACGTATTGAAAAAATTTAAGAAAACTAAGAAAAGTTTCAGCTTCTGAGTGGAGAAAAAGATCTTTAGATCGTATTTGCCATAAACATAGGGTACGGGACAGTCCAAGTACGGTTGATTAAACCTATGTGTGAACGCCACTAATGCGGATGAGATGGAATCAGAACGCCCGGAACAAGTCATAAAAAATCTACGCTCATGTGTCAACAATGTTGATATTGAAGCTTAATTATTTAATTATAGGAACAATGACATCTTTTCATTCCTTTTCTTGCAAATTTAATTGAAAAACGAGAGTTTGAAGTTCATTACCTTGCACCCATACGTATTTATCTCAGCTTCTTCCGGGCATACAAATAATTATATAAATGCTTACAAGATGTTTAAAATTCATGAAAATCGTAATAAGTTTATTGTTTTCTTAAAAGTTTAAATTCTTTTATCTTTTAATTGGAAAACTTGTAATAGGGGTAAGAAATAATATTCATCCTCCACAACTAAGTAATTTAAACACATTTGGCTATGAGACAAAATATAGGATTAACAGGTAATAAAGCGACGCATTCAGAACGGGAACACAACAGTAAAGCTAAGGCCACAGTGCAGAATGATCGGCTAAAGGGTTGAAGGTGGATATGTTGAAGACAGACGACGAATTCGGCCCGTGGCGGATATACTTGAACATATCGCCATCTGTCTATAACAGAAATGTAATATGCCGAAATAATGACACAATTCGTCATCTGACTATGCCAGTTTGTACATATCCCGAAATGTTAGATTGCGCTTTGGTCGTTTGACAAAAAGGGTTATTTCATTAATGGCCGTTTGCACCATGTCTAGTTAAAAATTAAACCAGGTTTAACAGTAAACCCAGTTTGCACCGCGGCTTAAACCGTAGTTAAAAACTCGCTAAACCAACTCAACGTTAAACCATAACGGGCGGCGGATTAAATTGAGTTGGTTTAGCGAGTTTTTAACTACGGTTTAAGCCGCGGTGCAAACTGGGTTTACTGTTAAACCTGGTTTAATTTTTAACTAGATGTGGTGCAAACACATGTGGCTATAAAACAAATACATTATAGGGACTAACGTAATGCCGGATCCACACGCTGGACGAAGTCTGGCAAACATTGGCCAACACGAACGTGTAGTTGTTAACTTTGTCTTAACAGGCTTTGATTTGGCTAAGTTGTCTCTGTTCGCCTGGGTGTCGGTAAAAATCGACAAATCAAAGGGATTTGAGCGTCGCTATCGTTGACCAAATGCTTATCGTTGTATTACTGACCACCATTTGGATAACATATTTGTACGCAAATGATCGGATAAATTTTCTTATAAAGACCCTGAGCTGTAAAGCTGACGTTCTTCTCTAGAGAATGGAGAATCAAAAAAATTTTTTGTCTGCGCTACATAGGAGTCATGATGTCATCAACAATTTTTTTTAAATGACACGATGAATTTTTTTTTGCGAAGTATAATAGAACATTCTTTTCCCTTTTCAACTGCATAAAACCTTTATATCCTTACATAAGGAAAAGCCAGTGGACTTTTTAACAAAAAGTTTTATACCGGTTGAAATTTTCTGTGAAGATATTTGGCGCTTATCTAAATACGAAACCATCGTTCTGGCGGGGCAAATTCATGCGTCAGTGTTCTTAAAAAAATTTGAAATTGCAAAAAAGGACATAAAGGAAAGGAGAAGTATACCTCTTCAAATTTTAATACATTACATTTAACATCTTTTTGAACCATAGAAAAAGCTGACAGACGTCCTAGTCGAGCATAAGTTGCTGCCGGGCCCATGACAATTCGGTGTAAGACAATTCAGTGTACGACAGTTGAGTGTAGGGCAACTCGGTGTATGACAATTGGGTGCATGCGACAATTGGGTATATACGACAGTTGGGTGTTCAATTGGGTGTGCGACAGTTGGGTGTTCAATTGGGTGTACGACAGTTGGGTGTTCAATTAGGTGTACGACAATTGGGTGTACAACATTTGGGTGTACGTTAATTAAGTGTAAGACAATTCGGTGTACGACAATTGGGTGTATGATAATTGGTGTATAGGACAATTTGGTGTGACCGGCTATTAAAAATGCGCTTGACTTTTTCATTCGGCGTTGCCTGTTTCCCGAACTTTAACAGATGTTTAAAATTGAAATTTAATGGTTCTTATTTATTGATCTTAAAACGATTTTGATAATTCTTTTAATTTTAACAGTATTCACTAACATTCGTGTTTGCACTGAATTCTGAAAAAGTATAATCACAATGAATGTAATGAAAGTAAAATGCTAAATTGAAGCACTAGTTTGTCCGATGAAAATTATTATAAAATATACAGGGTGTAATCAAATTAGTTTTACATATTAATACCGCAAGTTCCTCATCATGCAAGAGAATTAATGCTGCAACTACTAAAAGTCTAGCTCAAAAATAAAAATATTACCTAGTGGAGAAGTATTGACTCTTTTGCTTGAGAACTTCTGGTCGACCGTGCACAAAAACAACGTTATAAAACAAAATTCCAACAAAACTCAAGGTCAATTGCTTGATCGCATTTTAAAAGCTTTATGGGAACACAATAAAATAGAATCACCGACCGATTAAAGGCGATAGTTCAAATTCACAACCTCTCGGTCGTGGCCCACATGTGCATTATTATTAAAGGAGAACAATTTAAATCTGCTTCCATTGATCAGAATTAAATCTGTTTCATTAGATAATCGACAATAATTAGATCTTGACATCCTGCTCTTTGTAAACCAATAGTACACATATTTACAGTGCTAATTTCGCGTATTAAAATGATTTAAAAAAATATTAGTCGCTTTGATAGTCGCTTTGTTAATTATTTCCACCGACGAATACGTTTCTTCGTAGTTCGAGCTCCATGACGCTTTATTGTTTTGGTTCCACAAAATAATAAAAGCGATGACTGTATTCAATAACGATTTTCCTAAATGCAGAAAGAAAAGACATTCTTAAACATTTTGCGCAATAAGGAAATAACAATGCCAGCAAATAAAGTACACGATGAATACGTATGAAATAGTAAAATAATTTTAGAAAATGGAATTTCTAATTTTTATTTATTTTTATAAACAGATAAAATAGCGACATCTTACGATATCGCCATCTGTCTATAACAGAAATGTAATATGCCGAAATAATGACACAATTCGTCATCTGACTATGCCAGTTTGTACATATCCCGAAATGTTAGATTGCGCTTTGGTCGTTTGACAAAAAGGGTTATTTCATTAATGGCCGTTTGCACCATGTCTAGTTAAAAATTAAACCAGGTTTAACAGTAAACCCAGTTTGCACCGCGGCTTAAACCGTAGTTAAAAACTCGCTAAACCAACTCAACGTTAAACCATAACGGGCGGCGGATTAAATTGAGTTGGTTTAGCGAGTTTTTAACTACGGTTTAAGCCGCGGTGCAAACTGGGTTTACTGTTAAACCTGGTTTAATTTTTAACTAGATGTGGTGCAAACACATGTGGCTATAAAACAAATACATT
Organism: Prosopocoilus inquinatus; assembly: GCA_036172665.1. Lineage (NCBI taxonomy): Eukaryota > Metazoa > Arthropoda > Insecta > Coleoptera > Lucanidae > Prosopocoilus > Prosopocoilus inquinatus. Next base: position 30,286,465 of record CM069869.1, read on the forward strand.
ATAGGGACTAACGTAATGCCGGATCCACACGCTGGACGAAGTCTGGCAAACATTGGCCAACACGAACGTGTAGTTGTTAACTTTGTCTTAACAGGCTTTGATTTGGCTAAGTTGTCTCTGTTCGCCTGGGTGTCGGTAAAAATCGACAAATCAAAGGGATTTGAGCGTCGCTATCGTTGACCAAATGCTTATCGTTGTATTACTGACCACCATTTGGATAACATATTTGTACGCAAATGATCGGATAAATTTTCTTATAAAGACCCTGAGCTGTAAAGCTGACGTTCTTCTCTAGAGAATGGAGAATCAAAAAATTTTTTTGTCTGCGCTACATAGGAGTCATGATGTCATCAACAATTTTTTTTAAATGACACGATGAATTTTTTTTTGCGAAGTATAATAGAACATCCTTTTCCCTTTTCAACTGCATAAAACCTTTATATCCTTACATAAGGAAAAGCCAGTGGACTTTTTAACAAAAAGTTTTATACCGGTTGAAATTTTCTGTGAAGATATTTGGCGCTTATCTAAATACGAAACCATCGTTCTGGCGGGGCAAATTCATGCGTCAGTGTTCTTAAAAAAATTTGAAATTGCAAAAAAGGACATAAAGGAAAGGAGAATTATACCTCTTCAAATTTTAATACATTACATTTAACATCTTTTTGAACCATAGAAAAAGCTGACAGACGTCCTAGTCGAGCATAAGTTGCTGCCGGGCCCATGACAATTCGGTGTAAGACAATTCAGTGTACGACAGTTGAGTGTAGGGCAACTCGGTGTATGACAATTGGGTGCATGCGACAATTGGGTATATACGACAGTTGGGTGTTCAATTGGGTGTGCGACAGTTGGGTGTTCAATTGGGTGTACGACAGTTGGGTGTTCAATTAGGTGTACGACAATTGGGTGTACAACATTTGGGTGTACGTTAATTAAGTGTAAGACAATTCGGTGTACGACAATTGGGTGTATGATAATTGGTGTATAGGACAATTTGGTGTGACCGGCTATTAAAAATGCGCTTGACTTTTTCATTCGGCGTTGCCTGTTTCCCGAACTTTAACAGATGTTTAAAATTGAAATTTAATGGTTCTTATTTATTGATCTTAAAACGATTTTGATAATTCTTTTAATTTTAACAGTATTCACTAACATTCGTGTTTGCACTGAATTCTGAAAAAGTATAATCACAATGAATGTAATGAAAGTAAAATGCTAAATTGAAGCACTAGTTTGTCCGATGAAAATTATTATAAAATATACAGGGTGTAATCAAATTAGTTTTACATATTAATACCGCAAGTTCCTCATCATGCAAGAGAATTAATGCTGCAACTACTAAAAGTCTAGCTCAAAAATAAAAATATTACCTAGTGGAGAAGTATTGACTCTTTTGCTTGAGAACTTCTGGTCGACCGTGCACAAAAACAACGTTATAAAACAAAATTCCAACAAAACTCAAGGTCAATTGCTTGATCGCATTTTAAAAGCTTTATGGGAACACAATAAAATAGAATCACCGACCGATTAAAGGCGATAGTTCAAATTCACAACCTCTCGGTCGTGGCCCACATGTGCATTATTATTAAAGGAGAACAATTTAAATCTGCTTCCATTGATCAGAATTAAATCTGTTTCATTAGATAATCGACAATAATTAGATCTTGACATCCTGCTCTTTGTAAACCAATAGTACACATATTTACAGTGCTAATTTCGCGTATTAAAATGATTTAAAAAAATATTAGTCGCTTTGATAGTCGCTTTGTTAATTATTTCCACCGACGAATACGTTTCTTCGTAGTTCGAGCTCCATGACGCTTTATTGTTTTGGTTCCACAAAATAATAAAAGCGATGACTGTATTCAATAACGATTTTCCTAAATGCAGAAAGAAAAGACATTCTTAAACATTTTGCGCAATAAGGAAATAACAATGCCAGCAAATAAAGTACACGATGAATACGTATGAAATAGTAAAATAATTTTAGAAAATGGAATTTCTAATTTTTATTTATTTTTATAAACAGATAAAATAGCGACATCTTACGATCGCTTTTTGACCTGACATTGCAGTAGGATAGACAAATTGAAGCGGGATTTGCTCCTGATAAGTCCTCCATGCAAGGCGGCCATGCTTGCTTTCAAAGCATAATGAAAGTTTTAGAAAAATTTTGTGCAATCGTTTTTGATTGCAGTGAAAACCTCGAGCAGCCTCTGGACAGCTGTTTCAGCCCTGCTTGGGGCTTCTTCAGCAGAGACGTAGCTCGACATTCCCACCGCAGACCAAAAAAGGCTTGCCCAATTTATTCGCAATTGCGATGTAAGAATGATGAACAGATAAAATAGCGACATCTTACGATCGCTTTTTGACCTAACATTGCTGTCCAGAGGCTGCTCGAGGTTTTCACTGCAATCAAAAACGATTTGCACAAAATTTACAGAATACTATTAACAATTACGTGAAAAATGAGAAAAATTAATTGATTAAATAAGCAACGGATATTTATAATTTTTTTCCGTTATGGAATTACATAAGCGAAGATTTTAACCCAGTCCTCTTCAGTGATGCTTTATTGTTTACGACGTTTTATGATGCGCTTGTAGAAACTGATACACGGCCAGTCAGAGGTTTTCAAATAAAAAGTCCCCGGGCTCTGGAGGGGGTTTAATTTCTTTAATTTTTCACCAATAAAATTCATATTTGCAGAAATCACTTTCTTAAGTGATAAAGAACTTACAGTTTTAATATGTGAAACTTATTTGATTACACGCTGTATTAGCCGTTCACCCGGTTTTCTCGTCAGAGTAGGGAGTTAGGGATGATATTTTTTTTGCACAGCAGTAGTAGGTACATTATTTTGCTTCTTCGTATTTGGTCGTAGTCAGATTATTGGTATGGAATTGTTATAATATTTTTCATGTCAGATTCTAGCATCTATCAAAATTCATGTAAGCAGCCTAAGGAAACAGCTTCTTTAGGAAAATAATGAAAAAAAACCAACAAACGCACACAGCGGAACGTCGAATCGTATACGCCTCATAATTTAAATAACTGTAATATGTTTACGATTACCTAAAAATCTGATAGCTGATTCGTGTATTTGCAACAAACGCAAAGCTTTGTTAATGCCGTCATAACTGCTCTGACTGTAGTTTTGAAGCGAACTAACTGCATATCAATTTGGTATGGCCACAGGCAGTTTTAAAGCTATTCTAATAATTGTGTTCAGACACGTTTTACAAAAATTAAACTTGATTGATGAATGACGGAATCTATTCGTTTTTTAGTTTTACCGGTCTACCACCGCTTGTTTGCTGTGGAAGAATGTAATTGGATTTGCTTATGGTATCATCATCACTTCCGGACATCTCATTTACAAAATTTTCTGTCTAAAATATTTCCATCGTCAGTTTTGATTTTGTAAGTCCTATCTCTTATTTTTTTAATTACTTTACCATGCATCCATCTTTTCTTTTCTAATTGTACATTGATTTTCTGATTATGTTTTAATTGTTTTAAAAGTTTAGCATTTCTGTCATAATATTATTTTTGTTTTATTTGTTTATTTTCCATAGTATTTTTAATGTTTTGTAAGTTAACTGTTTTTTGTTTTAGTAAATTGTCATGTAGTACGTAATCTACGCGATATTAACATCTGTGACGGAGATGCTAAACCTGATATGGATGTATTTCTGTAATTTAGTAAAGCTAGGTACATACAATATATGCTATACATTTTTCACCGCATTCTCGGCCATTCCATTAGATTGTGGATATCTGGGACTGGAGGTAGTGTGCAGAAAATTCCACTGTTTAGCAAAATCATTAAATAATTTAGAAAAAAAATGCTGTCCTTGATCTGTAACCAATTCTAATGGAATCCCGTGTCTAGCGAAAATTGAAGTGCTAGAAAGTGTTGAATTTCCACGTACTTTGAAAAGTAATCCACTACTAATAAATAATTTTGGCCGCTTAATTCAAATAAGTCACAAGCTAATTTTGACCAAGGTTTGTCTGGAACATTATGAGAAATTAAAGGTTCTTTTGTATTAGATTTTCTAAATTTTAAACAACTAGCACATTTACTAATCAGATTGTAAACATCATAATACATTATTGGCCAATAAAGAGATTCTCTAGCTAAATCCATTGTTTTATCTATACCCCTGTGAGAATAATGTAACTGATACAACATTTTGTTTCTTAAAAGCTGTGATACAATAATTTTTTTTATTTTTTAAAAGTATACCTTGACTTTACGAAATTTCTGATCTAAAATTATAATACTGATTTAAATCTGGAAGTATTACTTTCGGCCAACAATTTTTAATATACGTAGAAAGTTTAGTTAATTCTGGATCTAACTGAGTAAATTTCTGTAATTCTTTAAATTTTGTTTTGTCTAAATTTATAAAACAAATTTGTGCTTCAACATCATTGTCAGAATTATCGTCTAAATTATCATTTATACAATCTGCCTTATTTATAATATAAGCTCGCGACAAAGCATCGGCCATTAATAAATATTTTTCAGGTTTAGAATAAAATTTTAAATCAAATTTCTGTAATCGCATAAGCATTCGCTGTAATCTGGCGAGACAATCGTTTAAATTTTTAAGAAATATTGCCAACAACTCTTTTTCTATTTGTGCGTACTTTATTTGCGTATCAGTCATGGAACGAGAAGCATTAGCACAAGGTTTTCCATCTTGAAGTAAAACTGCGGCAAGTCCTTCCTTTGAAGCATCATCCGAAATAGTGGTATCTTTTTTGTTATCAAAAAATTGCAAAACCGGTTAACAAACCGGTTAAAATATTTTTAATTTTACTTTTAGCTTGATCATGTTTCTCATTCCAATGCTACTAAATTTTGTTTCCAGTTAATTCTCTAAGAGGTGCGGTAATATTTGAAACGTTTGGACTTAACCATTCCTAAAAATCGTTCTAACGCTCTTTTATCAGTGGGTGTAGACATTTCAGAAATTGCTCGTATTTTTGCGTCATCTGGTTTAATACCCTCATTTGAGATAATTTGACCTACATATTTAATTTCTTCTAAAAAGAATTTGCATTTAGATTTCTTATTTTATATTATTTTTACGAGCGATTTCTAAAACTTGTCTTAAACGACTATCGTGTTGCTCTTTCGTATCAACCCAGATAATTATGTCATCAATAAATACAGCTACTCCTGGAATGGAAATTGATGGTATCTGCCGCAACGACCACAGTTATAATTTTCCTATACGGTTTTATTTTTTGAAGTCCCGCAACCGTTGATTTCTGAAATGTTTGCTTTTCGCTCCCTGATTTGTAAACAGTTTCTCCCTTCATCTTCTTTTTTTCTTTTTTCTATATCTTTATTACGTAATGCACCAACTGCAAAGTTTTTCTTGGCTACTTCATCAAATATTGTTCTGGATTCTTCCATCACCCGACAAATCTTTATAGCTTCTTCTAAGGAAATTCCCTCTTTTTATAGAAGTCTTTGTCTCATTTCTTCACTTTTTAATCCGTATGTTAAAATGCTTTTAATCAAACTTTCTTTCAGTTCATTAAATTCACAAGATAGAGCTAAATTTTTTAATTTTTTTTTTCCTGTAATGTGTGTAATGTAATAATTGAGTGGTTTCAGATTTTTTACTGTACTCCGTGGCCAGTAAATAATTTTAAAACCGCTGACGCCATAATTTCCAGTTTTCAGCAACATTTCCTTCCATGCACATTGGCCCCGTACATAACAAAACGTTTCACAAAAAAGCCTGCTCCTTGGTTATCAGATAATCTTAAATATATGATGAGATAAAGCCTTGGACAGATTTAAAAAATCCAGAAAACTGGAACATTGGAATTATTATAAATCTCTTAGAAATGTTACCGCCAATGCTGTAGCATATGAAAAAAGAACATATTTTGAACATCTTGCCCACTCCCGTGACAATACACTTTTGTGGAAAGAACTGAGAATATTAAATATTACTCAGAAAAATAGCATTTCAGTTCCTGAGACATTATAAGATTCTGATGCATTTAAGAAGAAGAAGAAATTGTTTAGCTTCACTCTAGCTGATATTGATGTTATTACTAAAACAATTTTGGAGATTAAAACCGACGCGATGGGCACTGAATCATGAAATATTACTTACTATATTACATTACATCGTTTTTTCCGAAAACGCTATGTTTCTTCCAATTTTATTTAAGTAACCGTATTCAGAAAGTTATAATGAATTCTAGGGAATCTTGTTTTTTGGATAAGGTGCGAGGAATTCCGCAAGGATCTATTCTGGGACCAATTTCATGTACTGTGTGTACCTGTAACCTAATTTCTTGTGTAAAATATTGCTCTTATCATACGGATGCGGATGATTCTCTTTTAATAATGATAACTATTTGAGTGCTAATAATTTAATAAATTCTGATTTAAATTCTTTAGTTGAAGCTTCTAGAAAATATTATATATGATTATAAATCCCGTCAAATTAGTAGCCTTACTATTTAATAGTAAACTTCAGCATCAGGATTTTAGTCTTCAAATTGATGGGGTTATGTTGAAATTTGTGGAAGAGGCTAAAAGCCTTGGCTTAATGCTTGATAAAGTTATGTTTCGTATCACATATTTCAAAGTGTTTTCGTTCTGCTTACTCAAAATTAAAATTAATATATCAGAACAGACATTTTTTGTCTCAGAAACTACACTCAATTCTCACACGTCAGCGCGTCGCGTCATTTTGCTGCCTCTATAAGTTGCCATGATTTTAAACGAAGCAGTTCTCAGTATTTTATGTCAAAAAAATTCATGTAAAAATATGACGCGACGCGACGCGCTGCTCGTGTGAGAATTGAGCCTTAAGGCTAAGCTTAATGAAAGTCTTGTGCTATCACAACTTAGCTTTTGTGATGTAGTTTATGGGCCTTGCATTCATGTTGTTACTCAAGATAGAATTCAATTGGTTCAAAATTCATGTCTTAGGCTTATTTACAGCATCAGGAAATATGATAGGATTTCACATACTTTAAAATTAAGAAATTGATTAAATATGAAGGACAGAAGATATTTGCATGCTACCTGTTTATTTCATAAAATTGTTTTATACGAATGTCCTGCGTATTTTAAACGCCTGAACGGTCCAGTGGTAAGGGACCGGCCTTGCAATCGTAAGGTCGTGGGTTCGCATCTGCTCGAGATAATTCTCGAGGGTTGTTACTCACTTCAGGTACCCTTTAGTGTTGGGGAGAAAATTCGACACTACTTCCCCTTCAACGGAGTAACAAAGCCAATGGAACACTTTACACACACAAAAATACACTCCCCTGCTCCTGAGGTCCTGACAAGTCTATGACTTAGGATCCCGTTGGGCAAACACCACAGATAAAAAAAAAATTATATAGAAAAATATCATTTCGTTGTGATGTGCATCACATTAATATCAGGAGTAGAGGTTTAATAACTCCACCTGTTCATTCCACCAGTTACTTTCAACGAAGTTTTACGTATAATATTCTTTATTACTAGCTGAGTAAATACTTTATTTTGACATTACGGGTTGAGTGTAGGAACAGGGATACCTTAGGTATCATAGCCTGAACTCCGCCCGTGGATTTTCCATGTTTTATTATTTTTCCCATGTTTGATTTTGACTTTGATTTGTACAGTGTAAAATAAAGACATTATTATTATTATTAAAATGCCTCTTACGTCTGTTTGTCTTGACACAACGATATGCATTTACTTCTGCCTGGATAAGATGCTGTAAAACCTAGCAAGCAATACTTCATTATTTTCAATTTACTCAATTTAATAATAAATTAGTCGACAAATTACAAATAATTTGCGTATTGAATCGTCGATGTCAAAAATAAATAACTTGAAATAAATTTTGACGGCTAGCAAAGTGATTTTAAGTTCCCGCAAAGTCGGTGGCGACACCGGCGACCTGAGTCAGAACTAATTGCCACAGCCAACTGCATTTAAAAAATTCTTAGCATTAAGTGCGCATGGCATGTTTAGCACAAACGTAAATGACAAAACTTGAAATAGGATCAAACTGTCAAATTTTTGTTCACAATAAAATAACGTTTTGTTTTTCCAAAGCACTCTTCGCAGAAAATGAAAAATTGAATTTTTGTCAAAAATGTGTTATTGGACCAGGATGTGTAATACATTGTTGTAAAGAAAAAAACGTAATCTCAAAAATCCAAAATGGCGTCTATAAGATAAAATTAAGTTGTCAGGTGTTTCTCCATCAACTTGAAAATTATTGAAAAGGGGATGCCACATTCGAATTCTCCATAAAAAAAGTGTCTCAATAATGTCTTGGTTAGAAATGCCTAGTACGATTAGTTCATCGTGAAAAAATTAGAAACGAAAATTTTGTTTCTCTTTGCGATATTTTCAAAACTGTTGAAGATATTTCAAATTCCTTTTCAGATTATTATTCAGCACGAAAATGCGCAACATAACCCTAATTTAACCAACTTCGTATCTCTTAAGATAAGCGAGATCCCCATAGTGGCACTCGAAAAATGGACAGCCTGTATTTTAAATAATAATATTATTTCCAATGAAAAGAAATCGGACCACGTGTTCCGCGCTCAGTACGAAAATTTAATACTCGCCCGCAGTATTTGGAAGGGAGTTATCTCATGTTGCTGCATCGAGCACAATACTGTCGACTTGTAGGCGTTTTTATTGTTTGCAATTAAGTATTTAAGGTATGTGGTGATTTGCAGTGACTATTACATGCATTTTTATATTTTCAAAGAGAAACTTCCTTCTATTATCTCTCTAGAATGTGCGAACGTTTTGACGATTAAATACATTTAAATCGTTTAATCGTCGAAGAAAAAACCTGAACTAACTCGCATAACTTCCCTCTCCATACAATGACAATTAGAAGTATCACAGCCGCGCAAAGGTGGAAGGAGTGAACAGTACTTTCGGCGTGAAAAGCGTCGGTACTAAGTGGGCCCAATTCTTAAGCTTGATTATTTCTATTCAAAATAATGCAGCTAAGATTTTCTTTGTTTATATTAATAAGCAATATAATTATGATTTCATATTTGAGATTTCAAAATAATTCTGTGTAACTTTTCTAAATAAAATTTTCGCGTAACGTGGAAAATAAAGGTACTTTACTCTTATATCGATTTCAAATATTTTTATTTCCCCGGTATAGGACAGGAGGTATTCAAACTTTGACACATTCATCCTGAGTTTGGGAAGAATTTTTCTGAGAAATCAATAATAAAGAATTTTCCCATATGTAGCCAACTTTCTGCCCGTCACTGGTATGTACAAAACTTCCTTTGTATCTACAGCAACGAATTGTTTTTTAAATTTTCAATTACCGATTACAATTATGTCATAAAAATTTGATTTTCGAGGTATTAGCTCCATGACGACAAAGTAGATGTCGGTAGACGATATAGTATGCTCTCTCTCACATGCATCCCTCTGCATAATGGTCTCTCTGTTGCACTCACAAGAAATCTTCCAAAACACTTTTCGCAAAGGTATGATCATCGAATTGGTCTGGCCAGCACGATTTATCAATTATAAGTCCACGTGAATGGCCTGTTTAAAAGACAGACCGTATAAAACATTTTGAGTACGATGCCTAAAAACTCAACTTTGCAATGGTTTGGCAACAACTTACACTCGACTATGACGTCTGTCAGTTTTTTATATGGCTTAAAAAGGTGTTAAATGTAATGTATTAAAATTTGAAGAGGTGTACTCGTTTACTTAATGTCTTTTCTTGCAATTTCAATTTTTTTTTTAAGTAAACTGACGCACGAATTTGCCCCACCAGAACGACGATTTCGTATTTAAATAAACACCAAACATGTTCACAGAAAATTTTCTACCGGTATAAACTCTGTCAAAAAAGTCCACTAGCTCCCAGACTTCGCTCGGTTTTTATTGTTTTTAATTAGAGCGGACGTGCGTCGTCGTCGGTCACGGTTGGTTTCAGACCGACCGAATCTCCTTGGAAACCACTGCTTTAATGAGTTCGCCCATTAGACCTGACCGTAATAGGACCGTGTCCGGACCGACACAGTCAAAAACCGCCTGTATCGGCTCCGACAGGCTTCAGTCCGTGCGTTACCCCATTTAAATATATGGAAAGAATGCTTTTTTTGACTGTGTCGGTCCGGATACGGTCCTATTACGATCCTATTACGGTCAGGTCTAATGGGCGAACTCCTTTAAGGGTAAGTTATGTAGGTAGGTTTTTGATCATGACTCCTATACAGTGTATCCAAAAAAATTTTGATTCTTCATTCTCTAGAGAAGAACGTCCCATTCAGGAATATACAGGGTGTTCAAGGGAAGCCGCTACAATAGCTAACTTTCTTATTAGTATTTTTGTGAAGTAACTTAAATTAGGAAAGTTTTAGGACCTTTCCTCTTCGATTTTATGGTACGTCCAAATAAATAAATGACAATCAGTTTTTCGAGATTTTCAATTGTTTTCAATTTTTTTAAATGGAATGTTAGGTTTTATATCATTGTATCGCGTTCAGGATGTCAAATTAATTATGACTCTAAAATATCATCTTCCAAAGCCTACTACTTTTATAAATGATTTAGTAACAATATCTTGGTGTTCACGGGAAATGGCTACAATAGCTTCACAAGTTTTACGAAGTAGCTCAAATTAGAAAAGTTTCAGGACCTTCCCTGCTCGATTTTATGGTACCTTTGGAAAAACAGATGACTATCAAGTTTTCGAGATTTTCAATTGTTTTCAACTTTTTTAAATAGAACATTATGTTTTTTTAATATAACATTGCATTCAGGATGTCAAATTAAGTATGTCTGTGAAATAATATCTCTCAAAACAGAATATTTCATAAATAATTCAGTCTTGATATTCGTTACGATAATCTTTTTATTCACGAATACAACATGGAGTGCTTCGAAACAAGAGAATAAAGGAAGTGTGTTCAAACTGTTAGACCTTTGTGAGCAGTCATGTTTCAAAATTTGTTTAAATTTAGTTCAAACTAAAAACCCTTGTATCAGATATTGAAAGCGCGACATGTTAAAATGTCTAATGCCATTATTTACCAAATAATTTATAAAATAGTAGACTAGTAGTAGGAGGGAAATAGTTTAGAGCCATTTGGAATAGAAGGAGTGTAAAATTTCAATAAGACATGCTCTATTTTAAATTAATTTTCAAAGAAAATATGATGTATTTGGTATCAACGTACTCAGAAAGAAATGTTCTGTTGAACTAAGCTAAGAAACATATGAGTTTTTATTTTAAAAAATAAGTTACGACCTAATCAAAATTTGAAATGCTGAAAAAGCAAGATACAATCAAAGGAGTAATATTCTCAAAACACTTGATCACATTAGATCGAAAAATTGCGATTCATAGCTTTCTAGATTGAAAAATAAAAAAGTATTTTTTTCGTTGTCATGGAAACCAAAATTATCAGTTGATACGTATTCGGAGTCGTAGTGATCCGTAGATTTTAAATATGTAAAAATATATAGGGTGTACCATTTAAAATAAGAAAGTTGATATCACTTCCGGCAAAACCGGAAGTCCTATGACGACTAGCAGTACGTCGAAAAATTACATTTTTGTTTAATTTATTGTCTCCAAAACTCAGGTTAATCGATTAGTAAATAAAGATTCTAGAAGGGTGAGCACATGGCGCGGGACACCCGGTATATATGCGCACTTCGGGATGTGTACAAATCGACATATTCAGATGCCGAATTGTATCATTATGTCGGCATAATATATGACATTTCTGTTATAGACGGACGGCGACATATTCAAATATATCGGCTATGGGCTAAATTCAGCGTCTGTCTCCAACAGATACACGCCCGGTGACAATCCAGGCAATTTGTTTTCAGTGTATTTAGATGGAGCCAACCGCACTGTCTCTCTACCATGCATCTACCTCTCCACCCAATAATCTAAGAATTCACCCTAGCCTTTTGACCACCTAATCAGATTTGTTTGTCAAAAGAAGGGCGATTAGTATTAAACATTGACAACCCTGTTGCTAAATTGTCCGCTAGGTCAACACAGTACTAGTCGTTTGCACCATGTCTAGTTAAAAATTAATAACAGTACCTAAACCCAGTTTGCACCGCGGCTTAAACCGTAGTTAGAGACTCGCTAATCCAACTCAACATTAAACCATCACGGAAGACGGTTTAAATTGAGTTGGTTTAGCGAGTTTCTAACTACGGTTTAAGCGACGGTTTAACCTGGTTTAATTTTTAACTAGACATGGTGCAAACGGCTATACATAAACTTTCGTTTACTAAATCGCATAGAATTTAGCTGTTTTTAAAGATACGTTAGGTGAGGATGCGTGCAAAGGAGAAGCAATCGTATGTGTTCATATTTTAAAAATTGGGAGTACATTCAGTGCTTGCAAGTTAGTTAGCATACCACAATTTTAAACTTTTATCGGTGATATCTACATAAATATAATATAATAAACCATCAATAACAGATATCTTCGAAATTCGTTACAGATTGTTATTGTTTACAAAAGAAGGCAAAAATACAAAGGCAATTGGGCGCGTGCAGCACAAGCACTCTTTCGTTCCGTTCCATTCCGTTCCCGTCGCTTATTTCGCGTAGAAATCGCCTATACGGAGTACTGATGACTGCGACAAAATAAGATTAGTTTGTCGCTCTAGCTAGAGTAACGTTCCAACGACGTAACCGTTTTTCCCATCACTATTTTTAAGTCAGTTCCAGTAAACACCTGAAAACATTCGCATCAATAGTTAATCGAGAAACAATATTTTGCACCTTCTAAAAATTGCGCGAACAATTTTATTTTACTTTTTATTTTTATCTAATTACTTTTTGCAAAACTTTAAATATCCTTTTTGTTACTAATGAAGTGCAAGAATAAAACAAAGAAAAAAAGGAATTTGTGCCGCTTCAGATTTCAAAAGAGAATATACGAATAAAGTAGAACCCCCAGTTTCTGATTGTTGATAGATATTTCGATGACCTCCCTCCCTCCTTCTGAAGGTGTATTCTGATAATTCGCGACCTCTCTCTGTCCTCTTATGATTGATATGATTGAATTCTTAAATTGAAATTGAAATTTGTTACGTCCTGGAAGTGTACGTAGTTGTTCATCCAATAATTTAAAAAACAAAAAGTTCAAATAATAAATGTCATGCTTATGCTTTCAATTGCAAAAATTTCATATAATTTGAATCACAGTGTGATCAGTATTATTTACATTTATACGATGCATATTTAGCAGTTTAGCATTTCTAGTTTACAAAAACAATTTAATATTTGCAAAACGTCCGAGACTAACGTAATATTTACAATGAACCAAAACATTACGAACTTATTGTCCAAGGCCAAACGTAGGTACATTTGTAATATCATCATTTGTTACAATTTGCACTCCTTTGATGAATTATTATCACTAAGGAGCGGATGATGTTAGGTTTTACTTAAGGTTGAAAACTGAAAAGGGAAGGATAAAGTCAGAGTAGAATGAGGAGGAGTTGTGTAATATGAACCGTATCTATTTTATTGTATTTTGTTTTTATCGGCATAATTTTTCTTTTGTCAACGATTTCATTTTGGTTGGCAGAAAATTTTTCTTCTTCAAAGTTTCTCCATTCCTTTAGATGTCCAACCTTTAACCTATTTTTAATCTCTACATTAAGAGTTGCTTCTGCAAGTTTACAACTATTCAAATACACGCATTACAGTGTATGTATCTGTGCATAATGAGCAGTGTAACAACTTTTAAAATCTAGCAGAATATTTTTATTTAATACGAACATGACGTGTCTCAGCTAAAGTAAATGATTATAATCATGACTATAATGATTAGGAAAATGGACTGCGAAGCATCGAATACAAGTCTGTTCATCACAATACAATGCCCGGAAGGAATCGCAATACAGTGCAGTAAGTGATGAACTTGACGTTTTGCAGATAATGTTGTTTTGTTAAAAGAAAATGACTTATGTTCTGACAAGGCAGCCAATTTTAATTTTTGGAAAATATTATTATTTATGAAAGTTTTTCGTCTCTCCAATCCCTGCGTTCTAAAAAAGCGCTTTTCGGCAAAAAGAAAATAAGTAAGTTACGATTAGAAGTAGAATTGAAACGAATCTAACTCGCCTACTCTGACGAGGAAAGCAAGTGAATTCATTATACGATTAGGGATAGGGATAAAACTCCAACATAAACTTTACAGTCTTTGTTTTTCGATAGGCGAAAAACGCCTAAAAAAAGTTTTAAGTGAATGTGGCTCTCCTATTAATCAGTGTTCTTATCTTTATTTTATTAAAACAGCAACTAGTTAGTCACGATTGGAGTCATGAGTATATAATTTTAACAGTGACAAGCACCATAAAGAAAAGTCAAACTTTATTTCTATTGTTTCTACATTCAACCCATTATTCTGGATGAAGCTGAAAAGGTCCAAACATAAAGGATAAAGCTTTTAGTTTATCGTTCAAATGTAGCAATCGTCTATTTTTAAAACAATCGGAAACCTTATTGATTATTGATTAGCAGCTGAATTTAATTAAAAAGTATAAGGTCATTACGTAGGAGGTTATGCAATTCTCATATTGTTGGTATTTTCTGTTATATTCCGACGTTTTCCTGAGAGCTGCAACCGTTTCACGAACACGAATTTTCTGAGAAATCGTCATTATCTACGTGATTCACTCTGTGACAATTTCATATTTAAAATAAGTAGTATTCATTTGCCAGTCACATGATGTTACCGTGAAGAACAGGAAGATGAAAGTACACCGCGAATTATTTACATTCCAATTAAAAACACGGCGGAGACACAATGTCGGATCACTTTTGGATACCAAGCACATACCGAGTGATTGGAAAGGTCAAGTACGTGCTTCAATCTATTGTTGTCTAATAAACTCGGCTCGAGTAAATAACAACTTTTCGAAATCTAGTGAATTTCGTAAATATTTATTGGCAGTTTATTGAGGGTACAGACGTAAATTCGAAGTGCGTGGAAATATGCACGATTGTGCTATGGGAAATATTTCATTGCGACATTGTACGACAATTTACACCTAGTATGTATATTGTTGTCTTACACTGCAAATATTTGCACCGTACACGTCTACTCTCAGTTTTTTGCATAGTCGCGCACATACCTGCTAAAATTTTAGACGGTCGAAAATCTAGTTCGCAGAAATACTATGCAATACGGATAAATAAACTTTAAAACGGTTCTAGATGATAAGGGAAAGTAAAAAGTAAGTTTTTCATTAAGTTTTTAAACTTAAACATTTTTAACAGAGATGGAACATATCCTAAGATTCTTCGAATCCGAATTCAAATACTGGTTCTCAAATAAAAAAAATAAACAAAGAAAAACAACGACCACATATTTAAAGAAAACAATTTTCAGCAAGTATATCAGCATTTAAGAAAACGTCCAAGAAGTAAAATCAGAGTTTTAAATTTTACAAAAAATTGTTCGTAATATAAATTACAGAAGAAGAAATTTAGTATTTTAGATATTCAACTATTCAGAGAATAATTCTGTTGTATAATGCTTTTATATCAATCTTTGGCCGTCAATATCTTCTAAGCATTTTTGCTTACTTTGGTCCGTATCCTTTCGAATTTTCATTTTTGGTGGGAACTTTCGAGACCTGTATTGTGCTTTATACAAAATAAAAATCTTCCAACGCCCTCGCTTCATTCCTTAAATTGGGCTGTTAAAATTTAGAGGTCCTTTAAAATGTAAAATACAGTTCTATGATTGGTTGTTACCTTAGCAACAAAATTTAACGGCCCTTTAAATTTAACGCTTTTGATACAGAATAGGTCCCTATAGGAGGTTAAAATAAAGCTTTCTCTTAATTCGCTTTTTGTCAAAACTAAATTGCAAGAAAATTACAGCAGTTTAAGTTCCTTAATTTCTACTTTAACTTACTCCGTTTAAAGTTTAAAAACTATTTTATTATTAAAGAAATTTTAAATTTATCATTATTATTATTAACCCCAATCATAAAATTTTTTAATAATTGTATCATCTAAAGTTCTATTCAACAAATGCCAGATTTCTTCACCTACGGAGAAATTTATCTGCCAGGTAGTATCCTCGGAAACTGTTATTGATACAATGGTTTCCAGGGATAATACCTGGCAGTATTATCAGGTGAAGAAATCGGGCATTAGTCTTAAATACCCAAAATTTGAATTTAAAACTTTTAACTTCATTTCAAACTCTTGTAACTTTTTAGTTATTCATTTTTTATCAAAAATTTATATATTTATAATTTCCCCTAGCTACTGTTTTAATTTCCTCCGTATGTTTTGAGAAACACAGTTTAATAGTCCCAAGTCCGTCATAACCTTCTTATACGTTATAATTTATTAAAACTAGTTGTTGGCTTTGGAATCATCAAACGTACATATTGCTACGTTATTGTTATTTTTCGTGCAACAATTTTTGTTTGTAATAACGTATATAAATTTTTGTTAACATGAAACTCTTATAGGTCCAGGGTCGTGACCTTTTTGTTTGTTGTTTATAACAATCTTTTGGGTTCTTTTCTAATTGTTCTAAATAAAAGCTCAATTATAATTTTGAATGAAATTCAGAACAAATTAAAATCATTTATTTTCTTCTATAGGTATATTTAACAAATTTTTGATTTTGCAACAACAATGAAACGTATTTCTTTCTTTTAAACGGGTTATAACTAAGTTCCTGCAATGGAGTTATTAATTGTTTGATATTTAATTTTGCGATACTGATACATTAGCTTTCCTTTAAATGTTTATTATTTGTCTTGACATTTAAGGTTAAATTTATTTGAGCAATCCTTTATTAAAATTGATAAGTGATTTAAATAGTTCCCGACGTTATTGAATAACTTTATTCATCTTACGGCTTTTGTCCCATCTGCACTTTATTGTTAATGTACACGCGCGCACTCGTTCATACTTTTAATTCAATGATAACCTCGACACTACACTTGCGTTTTTAAACTACTTTCTTCGATAATACCCGACACGGATTGTTTGCTGGTATTTTGATCACTTTCTGCGAACATCGCTCCATCCCCTTATATAGATCATACAAGAAAAACACCTCCCTCTCGCTTTCTGAGTATCCTTAGAGCGCGTCATTCCCAATTTCTAGTAAACACTTTTTTGACCATTTTGGCTTACGATGTGTTCACCTTTTGCTAGACTTATGAGATGCCTTCATATCAGCAAAGTCCTGCAGTCTTTTGTTACATCGTAGAAGCTTCAAGACTGACTTTAAGTTGTGGTTCAATGTGTTTTGTCGTTACCCATATCATTTAATTCAAGGAACAAAATTTGTGTTTTAGTGTAAGCATTATTTGAGGCGAAATACCTTGGAATTACAATTCTTCCTTGATACACGAAATTTACACTGATTTTAAACAAAATTCTGATGCAAAATCATAATAATTCATTCCAAAAATGTAAGTAAAACTTATTTAACATAATCAAAATTAAACCTTCAACTAAAATAACATAGCAATATGTCTGTAATAAATGCACTTATAATACCTATTATAAATGACAATTAATATCTAGATATGTCAAGGAACAAACTTTAAAATATTTTAAAAATTTTGGCCAAGATAACGAAAATCATTTTCATTAGAAGTTATGTCCACAACGAAATCAAAAATGAAAATGGTGTCTGATATTACTCATTTCCAGAGTACTACAAGTAGTTTATTGTAACATATTGACATTAACATAGGTAATAGTATGTAGTACTAGTCTAAAGTTTCCTTCCCCTCCCCCTATTAATTTTGGAATCAAATACGATAGCAAGCTCAGACAAAAACCAAATCAAAATAAATAAAAAATAATAATAATTCTTGAGATAAAGTTACTTTAGAATATCCGCTAGGTGGCGCGCTGCGCGCACTATGAACTCTAAAATTTTAAATGGCATGGTAGCTTAAGTGACGTATAATTTTAAAAATTAAGCAATTTTATCTCAAGAATAAATATTTTTTATCTATTTTGATTTGGTTTTTGTCTGAACTTTCTTTTTTCGATATTTGGTGTTACAATTAATGGGGGGGGGGACTTTAAATTAAACACTATACTTTTTTACGATCTGATCAAAAAATCTGAATTACTTTCTAAATTAGAAATCATGTTAAAGTTACGAACAGCACAAACTGACATGATTAACAAAGACGCGATACAGCGACAGCAGGCGACTAGACGGAGGTGAAAATTAGTAGATAACTTTCGATTCTAGTAACGAAAGTTAACGTTATGAGATTTTTCCGCACTAGTGACGGAAATCAAACTTTCACTGGAGTATTGGATGACGAAAAATTTCTTTTTGAAAAAGGTCGTAGAAAAAATTATTTTGACCTTTATTTTAACAACTCCACTTAATTTTAGCTTAATGCTCCGTGAATCTCGCGTGAATGTGATAAAATAAAAGGCAGTACAGAAAACAGATCGAGACACGTCTTTTTTTGCACGGTGTATGCTTAATCGATTGCTGTAAATTTCGATTCCCTGGCAGATTCTATCTTGTGAGTCACTAAAACCCGGACATTTGGCAACCCTTAGTAAACTAAAGCTAATACAGTTTAAAGTTAAATGTAATGTTTGCTCATGTATACTCCACTTTGTTCCTGTAAGCATTAACATTAAATTATTTGTGATTTTCCAATATGTTGCCTGTGTGTCATGTAGAGACCCAAGGAGATACCAAGATATGAAGGATATAAATCGTACGGATCCTCCAAAAGAAACACGAAGTTATTTTTCTGATTTTATATACAGGGAAGGACAAAAGTATGGAACCGGCTTAATAGTTCGAAAACTGTTTGACGTATCTATCAAGGTAAACCATTTTTTCTAATTTTCTCCTTGAAACGTTATTTTTTCCAAAATTTTCTTATGCAATACATAAATATTTTTATATGGTTATTTAGAGGATTAAACGAACTATTGAATAAAGGAAAGAAAATCAGCAGGTTGTCATTTAAAAAAGATCAAGTAGGCGTTGTATCTCAGAAACAAGAACAGATAAACAATTGAAATAAATTGATAATATAGGTATTATTGACTCTAAATCACACACCAAATTTCAGATAGATACGTCAAACAGTTTTTTAATTATAAATCCGGTTCCATGCTTTTGCCCTTCCATGTATATATGTATGTATATATATAATATACAGTGTTTCCCAAAAGTAACGGATAAATTCTATAAAATGGTTAAGAAAAATGTTTCGTAAAAATACTCAGACAGGTCGAATCTTATTTTTAAATCATCATTTGAGGATGGAATTTTCAATCCCCCACCCCTCAACACCTGAGCGATAACAACCCCAACTTTAAAAATTCATGAACAGATAAAATAGCGACACCTTACGATCGCTTTTTGACCTGACATTGCAGTTGGATAGACAAATTTAAACAGATTTGCTCCTAATAAGTCCCCCATGCAAGGCGGCCATGCTTGCTGTCAAAGCATAATGAAAGTTTTTAAAAAATTTTGTGTAAATTGTGTAAAACCTCGAGCAGCCTCTGTACAGCTGTTCCAGCTGTTTCAACTGTACAGAGGCTGCTCGAGGTTTTCACTGCAATCAAAAACGATTTGCACAAAATGTTTTAAAAATTCAATTGTTAATTTTAGTTTCCATGACAACGAAAAAAAACTTTTTTATTTTTCAATCTAGAAAGCTATGAATCGCATTTTTTCGATCTAATATGATCTAGTGTTTCGAGAAAATCACTCCTTTGTTGTATTTTGATTTTTAACATTTTTACAGTATTTGAAATTTTCATTACGTCGTAACTAATTTTTTTAAATAGAAACTCATATGTTTCTTAGCTTAGTTCAACAGAATATTTCTTTCTGAGTACGTTGATACCATCATATTTTCATTTGAAATAAAGGGAGTATAAAATTTCAATAAGACATGCTCTATTTTAAATTATTTTTAAAGAAAATATGACGTATTGACGTAGATAGAAAAAAGGTCAAGGAAAAAGAGATCTAACTGTATATAAAATATTCCAATAAATAGCATTACCCTTTTCTAAAAACGAAAAAGTTGCTTAAGTATAAGTTACTAATTTTCTCGGTCTTGACCATCGTAAGACTGGAATCTGTAGTTATTTTTCAGATGTCATTTCTTCATTTGTTTTACAACTGTTATTACTGTTGGGAATGGGACTAGAACTCACACTTTCATCCAAAAATACGTCTCACCCTTCGGATACTGGCGATGCTTTCGTATCTGAATCGATTATTAGTTCTTGATTATTGTGACGAGGTTGACTGGGAGCAGGTTTTTAAGTGGTCCACATGTCTCTTCCAATAGGTACCATCGTATAGACGTAGAAAGCAAGTGCGTGTACCTAAAATTGAATCGATTTTGGCAAATTTCCAAAAATTTGACGGTGATCTCTCGTCAAGACAGTGTTTCCGATTTCGAAAATCATTTTCCTAGAACCACCAGAATTTCTAACTTGAGCTTCCTGCTTTGACAATATAGTGTCTCATAACTTGACCACAGCAGATTTAGTCTAATTCTCAATTTTCTTCCCAGTATCGAGACTGCTGGTGACTCGCCTGTAGTGGAATGTAAAATCACACGATATCAGGTAAGGAAAACATGAAGAGCATCATTTCATTGATCGCTTCAATATGTAGACCAAATTTTCTGCAACACCATTTGTAGCTGATGTGATATGTTTGATACTGTAGCCTTATCAGAAACTAGTACTTTTGGCAGTCCCACACGGGCAAAAACGGAACCTAAGTGAGTAACAGCACAAGTTACAGAACCGTCAGGGAAACACAATGAGAAAAGTGTTTCCATCGCCCTGCATGATCAATGTTTATCCTCTGCCAAGGAGCTGTGAAGGTTCCCACTGATGTAACAAAGTCTTGCTAGGAGTCATTTGAGCCACGGCATCAGGCTTTGCAGTCTCTTAGCAGAATGTCAATTTACCATCGATTCCGTGCCACCAAACGAAATATTGTGCAGTCCCTTCATCTAAACGATACCGATGTGACTCTGGTCCAGCTCGTTGAAAATTTGTTGTCATATGCCCGATTTCTTTACCTCCTGATAAATTTATCTGCCAGGTATTATCTTTGGAAAAAAATGTATCGATAATAGTTTCCGAGGATACTACCTAGCAGATAAATTTATTCATAGGTGAAAAAATCGGGCCTTAATCTGGTTGGAATGAGAAAGAAGACAACTTTGCTTGATAGTCAAGTTTGACCTTCTTCTACAAAATATCCTGTGGTTGTTTTGTCCAACAGGGTCTCGTGGACAGATAGGCCTTGGAAAGCATAGGATCTCGTAAATATAATTTAAAGAAGAACGAAACGATCTTCGACTAACTGAGGGTCACGTTTTTTTGGTAATCGAAAAATGAAATCAGCAACGTCATTTTCCTTTGATTTCCGTTCAATAATCCCTTCTGGTTGCGTTGGAAAATTGTAGCACAAAGATCATACAACGAAGCATCACACATCAATTCGATTTGGTTCGTTTGTACTAGTATTGGAGCTTTATTTAGTTTCTCTTTGATTCCGTTGAAAGCATTTTCACAATCTCGGCTCCATTTCCAAGTAGTATTTTTCTGCAGCAGTTGGTATAAGGGATGCAGTATTGTAGCTATATGTGGAGCAAATTTGGCATAGAAGTTTACAAGCCCGATGAATGAGCACAACTGGTCAATATCGTTAGAAGCAGATGTATCAGAAACAGCCTTTAGCTTGTCCTCAGTTGGCTCTCGGCCATGTCACGAAATACTATAATCCAAATAAGAATACAGACTTCAGAAGAAACCTACATTTTTCACATCACAGTTTCAAGAATCGAAAGAACTTTCTGAAGGTTTGCAGGTTTGTTAAATACTCTCATTTGGTCTATGCGGTGATGATAATATTATCCTAAAACACTCCAACTCATGGAAAATTTCCAAACATCATGACCAGTATCTATGAAAAAATCTCATGGGCTGAAAGTTCCCCTATAATACAAATATTTTAGTGACACCCGGCCAACTTATAATGCGTCCCACTGTTAGAATGAAGAATTCGGAGAGAAAAAGATAGCTTTATTGAAAGACAATGAAAATTAGGACGCATGAAACCGTACTTCATACTAAGGTTGGACGCGCTAGAGTAAACACTTCTTCTGCAGTAGGTAACTTGAATTTATCAATATGAAGATGTGGATTCACTGTTACTTGATAACATGTGAGGTTGTGTGATGAGGTGGTAATATCGGGCCTTATTCATACATAACGAACTTCTATGGCATAGTTTCCTAATCTATGCAGCGCTTTTTTTAAATGTGGCCATACGAATTTACCTGCTAAAAATTTTGCCTTGTGTTAACTTATATTCTGCTAATAATCAATTACATTATTTATTCCAAAATAAACATTACCAGAATAAGAGTCTCGTCATTAATTTAATTATTTTAATATGTAAAGTTGAAATTATTAAAGACGAATGAATCGAGTAGGACAAAATCAAAAATTAATTCGTCAGGCAGACATTTTAGACGGCAAAGACTAATTTCTTGTTAACGTTGACCTACGTCGATAAAAATTCACCTTTAATTTTAAAATAATTAATTTGAAGGTGAATCTGTTATAGTTGCAATGTGTAATTTGTAATAAATTATATAATTGATTATTAGAACCGAAATTAGCTTAAAGTTTTGAACAGAACATAAATTAACACGAGGCAAAATTTTTAGCCCGTAAATCCCTATAGCCACAGTTAAAAAAAAGCACTGTATAAAATGTACAAATACAAGGCAAGTATGTACACAGTGTCTTTTTTAACAGTGGCCATAGGGTTTTACATTAAAATAGTAAAGGAGACTGTGGTTTAAGAGAAAATTGAAATTAACCTCCGCCCACAATAATTTTTATATCCGCAGATACGTATTTCGGCAGCTAAGCTGCCATCTTCAGTACGCTACCAACTTAAAAACACTAAAAAGAGAAGGATCTAAAAACAACCTAATCACACTGATAAACTCATAAAAATGTTAAGCTTAACAACAATCTAATCATCCTAAAAAATATATATGTCTAAATGTAAGTGTGTTTGTATTTTTTAAATTAAGTTTGAAGGAATAATTAGATTAAAGAAAATAATCTCACTGGCTCATATTCTCACCTCGTTTTTAATTTAGCAACGCCATGATTAAATACACTCTCACTCTCTTACTCACGAAATTCACACAAAGCTATATCGTTTGTGTTTATTTTAATCACGGTTTTAGTTAGAAACGATCGTAATCATAAGATGAGAATCTGGGGCAATGTTGCTAGATGAGTACAATATCAATTGGAAGCTGAATCAATCCATTCTTGTCGTCTCTTATAGTATTAGAGATCTTAACCAATCGAGAAACTTTATATTTTGAACTGATTTAGAACATTGTTTTTTTTTTGTTGGCTAGAAGCACACAGTTTACGAGCAAACGACAGGAATGAATAAAGATTATATTTTTATTCACAGCGTATTCTAGATTGATTAAGCGAATTCGTTAATTTATCTGTCGTTTCTGCATTAGAATTATTTTGATACTTCTTGAACAGATGACCAGCTTCTTTTGACCCGAAACTTGCGGACAGGTCAAATTTGAAGTAGCAGTAGCGGCTCCAGCCATGCAACCTTATGGAGGAACCGTCGCGTCGCTGGAACATAATTCATAGTATACCCTTGAAATTATTCTTTTAGCAACGTTTTTAGTGACGGCAACGAACCCGTGATAATACATAAACTGAAGGTATCCATCGAAGATTTTGATCGGCACTGATTCTAAATTGCCCCCTTGCCTTGTGGGCCGTGAGAACCACGGAGATAAACGAATATATAGAAAACGAAACCCTTGAGCCTTGAGATTTATTTTTGTTACAACAGAATTTGACACAGAAAAGATATTTGTGAGAATTGAACTTTTTTTAAGACTAGGAATCGAATAATGAAAATAGCTTGAATCTTTATTAAGGCTCGTGGGATCTGACGTTTAGCAATTTTTAAATATAAAATAATAAAATCTTCAAATTTCCAAGTACATAATTAAGTTATAAATGATTTTATCTGGAATTTTCTTCGTGTTCGGAAACTGTCACGCTTATCCATTGACGCAGTTTAGAAACAGTTAACTCGACCGAGTCATATGATTATAACGAGACGTCATTAAATTATCGGTGAAGACTTTTAAAATTTAAATGTCCGAAATTTTCTACTGCTTCGAAGACTGAGAATCCCGACCGCAATCGCCCGACTTCCTGCCAGACGGCCTAATTGAACATGAAATTTAAATTAGGTGTATTATTAGAAATGGCTGGGCGCATTTTAATTAATCGGAAGATCTCATCGTAATTACCCCCTCCCCCTCTACTCCGTCAAATTTTCGGCTTTTATTGTATGTAAAAGCTCTCCCCGGCGCACTTTCATAAATTACAAAAAAAACGAAACAAGTGAGAATCATGAAAGCTTCAAGCGCTGTCGGTTAAAAGAGAGGGGAGGGGGACAATCTGACGTCAGCTAGACCAGTCACCGCTGCGGCATCGCAGGCACTTTAAACTTTGCTTTAGGACGGTGCGCTGAACATATGACTGCCAAGTAACAAACTCTACTGCTTTAAATTTTTTTTGTCGCAAGTTCGAGCAAGTAAGACGCGATATTTTTGAGTGAACATAGTGATTTAATATTTATTTCGCTTAGTCATACGTGCATGTGTTGATTTATCAAAAATCCTAATTTCGCACTGAATAATATCATGGATTTACTGTGTTGCGAGTCTTTGCAAGAGAACAGGGCGTACGAGGATCCTACTTTACTGAAGGAAGAAGTGTTGATGAACCTGATCAAGGCAGAAGAGAAATACTCGGTATCTTCGACCAATACCGACGTACAAACGGATATAACGCGGCCAATGATTAAAATTGTGGCAGAGTGGATGAAAGAGGTGAGTCGCGCAAATTTACTAGGTATTTTATTTTTGTTCCTTTTTGATCGGTGTAAAAAACAGCGTTGTGAAATAAATAAAGTTTTATTTAAAATTTAAATACCTGGTCGTTACTCTTATTTCGTAACAGCCTGCATACTTGAAAGTGCTAAACAGTGAAAATTATCGTGTTATTAAGCAAATTTGAAGCGACTCTAAGCGTCAACGCAAACACCGTGCTCCTGAAACATTAATCTCCTAATTTCCATTTAAATTTTAAACGAGCATTTACCTTTCAGGTGATTTGAAATCAGCTGGTGGTGGTCGTAATAAAAACTCAGTTTTTTTTAATGCTGTTCGCTGCAAGCAATACTTGCATAGACCATGAGAATTTCGCGATGCCCCCTCTTTTGAGCCCCAAAATGTCATTGTCCTTCATGTCCTTGGATGGAGCAATATAAAAGTTTTAGTTAAGTAACTTGCAAAATGTTTTGTAAACTCGCCACTTTATTAACGCGCGAATTGTATGTATGATTTAATCTTGCCGGCTTCTCGTGGGCGTCCCGGGCGTTTTTCCTACCAACCACGAGTTAACTGCCCCGTGGACTTTAATCTTTAAAACGTTTGTTTTCCCGTGCACTTTTCTGCCCGGCGGAATGTCTTTCATTTGCATAGTTATTTTATCAGCAAACGAGGCCTTGCTGAAACGTCACGATTAGGTATCATTAAACGTGGCATTTACGCCGACAAACTCAACATAAAAATCAACATTACACAACTGTAACAACCTGTTTTAACAAAGGAATCCTTTTCAATTTACAGGTGTGTGAAGAACAAAAGTGTCAAGAGGAAGTTTTCCTTTTATCCATCAATTACATGAATAGATTTTTAACTCTGTGCTGCATAAGGAGGAACCAATTGCAGTTGCTAGGAACTACCTGTATGTTCATAGCTTCGAAACTTCGAGAACCGTACCCTCTGACGGCGAAGCTCTTAATTTTTTACACGGACAATAGCATTACTCTTGAAGAATTGACGGTGAGTGGAGATCAGTGAGTTTAATTTTTGTGTTGCTCGCGAAGGAATGCCGCAAGTTTCCTGACGTGCTTTTTTAAAGCTCGTACAATGAGAGACGTCGAGGAATATTAAAAAAATGTCTCACATCTCTCACTTCGTGCCATCAAAATTAAAAATGGAAATGCAGCGAAATTTCTCTTCAAATGCGCATTCTTATTCAACGGACATCTTTCTAGAAGTTCAATATTATTTTTATTCCAATCCTTTCTAAGCCGAGCATTCTTGGTAATCGAACACGATTTCACTGTACAGGATGTCCCAAACCTCTGAAAAAGTCAAAAAATGCCTCTTTAAATTCATTTTATCAAGAAAAGGTCTTAACAAAAGTTGTGTAGGTTTTCATTCTGCACATTCTAAAATTATTTTCAAATATACAGATTGTTCATTTAATAAGTTAGAAACCTAACTTATTATTTTTTAAACGGAACACTATATATTTTATTGCAGTTTCGGTTAGCCCTTAAAGAGACGATAAAAATGATATATACATGGTATACATTATACTTACTTATTTTTAATATTTACCGAGTTATTTTTAATTTTATGCAAAAAATGGGTCCTGTTTCATCGTCTACCAAATTGTCAATTTTAATGATACGACAATCAAACTTGGACCAAAATATTTCTAAATCCCTCTACTTTTATAATATTCTTTCCATTCGTTTTCATAGTGTAATTGGAGTTATGTAATGAAAGTCGTTCAGTTCTCCTATATTTATTCCATATTTTTATTGTAACCGCTACAACAATGACAAAGAAATTGTCAATTTGAACAAAAATAAAATGTTTGGATAAATATCTTGAGTGATGCAGCAGAAAAAATATTTCTGAGGCGAATGAAAATATTATATAGCACGTTCCATAAGTTGAGTATAAAGAAGTGATAATAACTCACAAGTTATAAATCTTAAGACCATATGGTATGGTTGGAAAGCTCGTAGAAAGCACTATCCAAATATATTATAATATATAGGGTGTTCCATTTGAAAAAATGACTAATTTTGCAATACGCGAACTGAATCGTAGTGTTGTTGATAGTCGCTAGGTTTTTAAAAATGATGAATATTATAAAAGTAGAGGGATTTAGAAATATTTTGGTCCGAGGTTCATTATCGTATCATTAAACATATAAAATAGCGACATCTTACTATCGTTTTTTGACCTAACATTGCAGTAGGATAGACAATAAAATATCATTAAAATTGACAATTTGGCAGACGATCGAACAGGACCCATTTTTTGCATAAAATTAAAAATAACTCGGTAAATACTAAAAATAAGTAAGTATAAAATGGTATATCATTTTTATCCGAAACTGCAATAAAATATATAGTGTTCCGTTTAAAAAATAATAAGTTAGGTTTGTAACTTATTAAATGAACAACCTGTGTATTTGAAAATAATTTTAGAATGTGCGGAATGAAAACCTACACAACTTTTGTTAAGACCTTTTCTTGATAAAATAAATTTAAAGAGGCATTTTTAGACTTTTCCAAGGTTTGGGACACCCTGTACAGGTTTTTCTTTATATCTAGAGACTTCATTTTAGGATCTACAAAAAACTTTAAATGCAAAAGTTGTAGGGTTTTATGCCTATTATCTTTTAGAGTAACCAGAAGAAAAAAAATCGCAACACAAATTGAAGAAAGAAAAAAATACAACTTTTGTTTTTTTTTTAATGAAATACCCTGTATATTATTTGTTAAGATTAAAAATCATATTTTCAAAAATATATCATATCGACGGTCTACAAAAGAAGGTGACCAAGTCCACCTATAGTATTTTTGAGTTATTAGAATTTTATTTGCTTGTGATTATAAAATCAATTATTTTACATCAGGTTAGTTTATATTGATTTTTATGAACAATAGTGTTTCTAGAATATGTATTTTAAATTAAAAAAGATTGAATGTAAGTTACATGGGTAAATATTAAAATTCTAATAACTCAAAACTACTATCGGTAGACTTCTCTTGTAGACCGACGATATGTTGATATTTGAGAGAGCCGTGAGATATTTGAGGTTAGAATATCAATAAATTAATGTTTAAAATATTAAGGCGGCCTGGAATTTTGTTTTTTATTATTAATTCATTGTGTAGAGTTTCCAGTATTCGAATTTCTATTGTTTTTTGCTAACGAAAACAGTCTTAGAACTTTGTAAGCACCTTACCAGGGCGTCTTGATTTTTTAAACGTCATTATACTAATATTTTAAAGTTAATTATATCGTGATCGGCCGCTGCAAATGTCAACATATTATGTATATGTTTTTGAAACCAGGAAAAAACTTCAACTTAGCAAATAATGTCAGCGTGTTCCATTTAAGAAAACAAAAATTGTATTTTTTTCTCCAAACTGCGTTGCGCTTTTGCTTCTTGTGATAACTCTAAAAGATATTAGCCATAAAACCCTACAAATTTTGTATTTAAAGTTTTCTAGCTCAAAAAGTAAACCCTCTAGATAGGGTGCAGAATATAAAAAGAAAACCCTGTACTTTTAATGCGTTCACGAGATTTAGTAAAGTAAAAAGGTATGTTTCGTTAAAATGAGTTGCTAAAGTAAGTTACAAAATGAAAACAAATTCATAAATTTGTGCATACACAAGAAAAAAAGTTTATAATATAAAGAAATTTAAAATTGTAATAAATTGGAATAAATCAATTTTAACTGCCTGTAGAACAGTCCGTAATATTACAAATATGTTGAGCTGTTAGTTGGTTTATCATAATACGAAGCTGGTCAACCGTTTAGATAGTTACAGTATACCGTTTAGATAGCTACAATTACGAATTCTTTTGTCTTATTATTTTTTTCGTTAATTTTATGAAAATCGAACTTAGAGTTTTGATTTGATTATTTTTTTCGTTAATTTTATGAAAATCGAACTTAGAGTTTTGATTTGATTATTTTTTTCGTTAATTTTATGAAAATCGAACTTAGAGTTTTGATTTGATTTTATGAACCACTAGATTAGTGATGCTGTAACATTACATACCAGATGTTATTAGGCACCATAGAAATGCAACTTTGTTAATTGTAAATTCCTGTCGAATATATCATAAAGCATTAAACGACATACCTAAGTATTAAAATAACAAAAACATGTTAAAGCAGAGGTGCCAGAAACAGTAACAAACATGTAATTTAACATTGGCGCTACAAACATAGCAAATAATTTTCTATTTACTATTCATTCACTCTTTTTCCTCGTCAGAGCAGGCCGTGTTCTCGTTTAAGCTTGCATTAATTTTGACAGATGTCACAATCTGACATGAAAAATATTATAACTACGACCTACTAGATTTCACAAGACGGACGCAATTTGCTTATTTAGTGCGAATTTTCTTCGTATTGATGCTGGTTACCCAAATTGAAGTTTTCTAACACGTAAGCGTCACAAACCAATGCATATTTATGATAGTGCGAATTAATTCGATCCTGTTGTAATAGTAAATGATTTTTATTGAAAGAATAACCTAAAACAGCATATAAGTATTATTTTTAATAATTATTGAGTTACATTACATTATTCAGTTCCTCTTTGTGGCGCAACAAGATAAGAAGACTAAATCCGCTGCGTGGTTTTTGGGTAAGTGACGCCAATAGAGAAACACTTGAACTAGTAAATTGCTCAGGCCGTATAAGAGTAGTCGTGATTATAACAATTCCAGCAATCTAAATATAAGTATTACCAAATACGAAGGAGCACTCACCTACTACCGACTCTGGCATAAATAAAGTACTTATTACTGCAGTCGAGGTAGGGGCAATGTGCTAAAATCTTTAAACTTGAAATTGAAAATAAACATAACCGTTTCATCTGATCATCTATAAATATTTCATAGTGATACCAACTAGTCACTAGATCTATCAAAGTACCGCAACCAACCACATATTGATTCCCTATTAGTACGAGATTCCACTGTAATGTTTCTAGGCTCATCTGTTATTTTAATCCCAATTTTAATGGAAGATTACATATATCTGTTTTTTATTTATGTACCATCAAGTAGGTCGTGATTTTATTTTATTAGGTTGGCTATTAAAGTTAAATTAGACAAATTAATTTCATGTCATTATAACATATGCGAAAATGTGAAACTTCAAATCAGATAGATCAACCGGTGTTGTCAACTCTCAACTTTAAGAAGTCTACAAGTCAATTTGTTATGTAAATAATTAATTATTTTATGCCAAAATGGTGAAAATTGTAAGACGCGAGATGAAACTGCTATACAAAAAGCATTTGTAAGGTACCGAACTGACAGGCCAGATTTGGGGAAAATGGAAATTACTGAAAGATTAGAGGAAATTTTAGCAGTGAGTACAATATTTCAAATTTGTAAGCGTACTTTTCAATTAGAAATACATATTGTTGATATCACAAAAGTGTGTAGGGAAAATATTGACGAAAAAATGAGACGAATTGAAAAGTTCTTCTTCTGGCAAACGTACTGCTACGGACAAATTTTTAAATTACATGTTTAGAAAAGATTTGCAACGACTAATTTGGCAATATAATTTGAGAGAAAAAAAATACACCTTGTGACGAAAAGGAAATATTGCTTCATTCGCAGTTAATAACCTTAAACTCAAAATCAAAATGACTTTCATTATCAAAGTTTAGTTACTTGCATAAGTACCACTTTTTCCGTAAACTTTCACGGCATACTTCAATGGTAAATAAATAAAAAACAGGTATTAGAGTCACACAATGCGACCGGGTT
This sequence comes from Prosopocoilus inquinatus, assembly GCA_036172665.1. NCBI lineage: Eukaryota > Metazoa > Arthropoda > Insecta > Coleoptera > Lucanidae > Prosopocoilus > Prosopocoilus inquinatus. The sequence continues at coordinate 30,317,259 of CM069869.1, forward strand.
GCCTTGCAAAATCCTGCCGTAGGTACCTTTAAGTGGAAGAAGTTTTAACAACTTGACATTTCTCTGAACCTTTGGAGTATAAGTGTGAGGTTTGCGTGCAAGAGATGCATCTTAAAAGCAGACGATTGTACGTATATGCTGCTTATGATGTGTGTAGAAACTTTCAGAGAAATTCCTGTAATTAGTCAATTCTATCAGTTTCAAATTTTAAATTGTACTCATTTAGAGGCCTGTGGATTAAAACGTCATGCAGTGATTTTTATACAAGCCATAGGCCACTAAATATAATTTAAAATTTCAAACTAATTGAATTGAATAATTATAGTAAAAGAGGTGTATCTTAGGTGCGGACGATTGTACGTAAACGCTGTTTATGATGATATATAAATAAAGACTTTCAGAGAAATTACTATAATTATTCATTTCAATTAGTTTGAAATTTTAAATTATATTTAGTAACCAATGGCTTACATAAAAATCAGTGCACGACGTTTTAATCCATAGGTCTCTAAATATGTATAATTTAAATTGAAGTTGATTCTTATCCGATGAAAATTATAAGTACAAATTTTTTTAATCTCGAACCGGACAGAAATATGATGGGAACACACTCAACGTTTCGCTATAGATTTATAGCTTCGTCAGGAGTGAAAAAAAAGTAAATAAATAAGTTATCAAGAGAAACAAGTCGTCAAGAGAAACGAAAAGGTAACATGATTTTAAACTAAAATACAAGTTGTCCGTATTAAAAGTAAAAGTAAAATAAATTAAAACTATTTTTTTTTAATTGACAGATCTATATCCTATTTAAAGAATCCAGAAAACTGCAAAATATGTCATTTAAATTTTCAAAATCCGTGCGTTTATTAATAGAATTTGGAGACATTTTAATTTTACACATTTTTATGAAACGTCCTTTAAAAATATTAGATTCACTGTACAAAATGTCAGTATTATCAAAATCAAAATTATGATTATTTACTAATGAATGCTCTACAAGCTTTGAACGTTTAGACCAACGTAAGTATCATATCCAAAAAAATAATCAAAATCATTCAAAGGTTTGTTGTTGTTAAAACTTCCAATTAAAGGTACTTGCGGCAGGATTTTGCAAGGCCGGTCGCATTGTGCGACTCTATATGTAATTAATCTTCCATTAAAATCGTGTTTCGTTAAAATAACAGATGAGCGTAAATAAGTTGCAGTGGGATCTTATACTGTTGCCCATATTTATAAAGTAAATTTGCGCTGTGCGTTCGTTTACAATTCGCTCTAATTCATAAACTGGACGTATTTCTCGCATTTTGGGCGCATAACCAGTGAAATTTTAAGAACCTTTTAAGAATTACTTTCCCAAAAAGTGGAAAATATGTAGGGTTTATGATTTATAGCGAATTGTAAGCGAACGCATAGCGTAAGTTTTGTTTATGAATACCGGCCTAAATTTCGCGCCAACGTCAAAACATTGATGATAGCTAAAAGTTTCTTGCAGTCCCTTAGTCAATAAAGTCTTTAAGTGAATAATAATCACTGTGTAGAACGACCTGAGTCACAGAAAATATCTAATAATTAATTTTATAAATAAAACTGCACGTAATTCGTAAGTATTCTTATTTTTAGGGAAACAAAATTTTGTAGCTCTTTTTCGACATCTACAGTCCATGACATCCTCCGCATTCGATTAGTTTGATTATATATTTTGGAATACCTGTGAATGCGGCAATTTCCTGACGATTAATTTGAGTTCTAGTAATTGACCGTCTTTTAAATTTCTAGTCACTATTCAAGTTTCCTAGATATCGAAGGTGTCCTTTAAATAACCATAATTCACTCCAAACAAGTTTTAAAAATTGAGAGATTCAAAGAAAAGAATGTCTGTTTATGAATCAAAACACGTTTGGATCACGATTTTGTGAGCGAAAGAAAGCGCCTTAAATCTCATCAACGAGCGTGTAAAAAAGAACATACAATTTTCCAAGGTTACTGAGTGCCGCTGAGTTATTCTGAGTTTTGCGGTATAAAGAACACACCTATTAAACAATATTGTTACTAAAGGGGAAGCTGAAATGAATTTGTTACTAAGGAGAAATTGAAATTATTCTGCAATTCTGAGCACTATCGTAACCATCGTAACATATTTACGATCTGTGTATTTAAATGGCTCTGTAACACGTTACAGGCTTACGATCGGGCTCAGAATTGCAGCATTAATTTCAAGGAGACAGAACAACAATGTTATTAACTTTTTAGAAAAATTTTGTGCAAATCGTTTTTGATTGCAGTGAGAACCTCGAGCAGCCTCTGGACAGCTGTTTCAGCCCTGCTTGGGGCTTCTTCAGCAGAAACGTAGCTCGACATTCCCACTGCAGACCAAAAACGACTTGCCCAATTTATTCGCAATTGCGATGTAAGAATGATGAACATATAAAATAGCGACATCTTACTATCGCTTTTTGACCTAACATTGCAGTAGGATAGACAAATTGAAGCGGGATTTGCTCCTAATGAGTCCCCCATGCAAGGCGGCCATGCTTGCTGTCAAAGCATAATGAAAGATTTTAGAAAAATTTTGTGCAAATCGTTTTTGATTGCAGTGAGAACCTCGAGCAGCCTCTGGACAGCTGTTTCAGCCCTGCTTGGGGCTTCTTCAGCAGAAACGTAGCTCGACATTCCCACTGCAGACCAAAAACGACTTGCTGCAATCAAAAACGATTTGTGACTTGTTCGTGCTAACGGAAATAACGTTTATCTGATCTGAGGTATGATTAGGAAAAAAGGAACGCAACTATTGTCAGAATAGATACTGTAATCAATATTATCACTGTTTATTCCTATCTACAATGTTACTTAAAGTTTAATTTTGACTTTTGCTAATTCACAATCAAAAATATTTTCGATTTCCTTCCACGCATCTCTCTATTCCTGTTTGCCCTCGTAAATTACAATTTGAGGCCTATTGCATAATAAAATACAAGCTAGTAATATAAGTATTATAACTCATAAATTGTGTAGTTATGTTACGCAACTTACAAGTTACAAAACTAATACCATATTATTTTCTAAATTTTTCTAAATTTTAGATAAAGGTTAGAGGATGTTAGTACGGACAGGAAAAGCGGAAATGGCAAACCTGTAATCAGAACTAAAGAAGTTATTGGAAATCGAAATTATTTTTCATTGTGAATTAAGTACAAGTCAAAATTGAACTTTCAGTAACATTGTATGATAGGAATAAACGGTGATAATATTGATTGCGCTAGTACGCTTCTACAAGTTTAATACTATTTTCCTTAGACTATTCCAACTTGGAGCTTTGCAAAATGCGAATACTGAAGCGTAGATAAACAAAAGACACGTTCAAAACTATAAATTACAATAAAGAAGTCTTTCAGAAAGCAACGAAATTTTATCAATAGGTTACTAACTTCTTGCTTCCAAAAGTAACATTTCACTAATATTTTGCTGGCGACACTCTTTGATTTAGTCCGCCTCCAAACTGATCGCATCATATTTGCTATTAGCAAAGTTAGGCAAAATGTTTATGAAAAAAATAATAAATACCATCACGAAATTTTATATTATCAACATGTTAGTTACATATCTTCAGTATCTCTTCAGATGTTATTGTTATTAACAATGTTATGTTCGATGCAAAGCCGGCGCCGGCGTTAGCTAATTTGTTTTTCAAATATAAGTTTCAAAATTAAAAAAATGAATCTGCAGATATTTTTTTTAAAAACCACAGTTTTCTTCAAGCTTTACTGATTTTTAAGATTTTGATTAATATATATTAATAAGAGGCATCGCCGTGTGCGGCCAAACAATGTCTCAACCTGTCATAGAAGCTTCTAAGAACAACATTTAACATTCTAGAAATAATAGCTGTACATTCTCCACGATTCTACCTCTCAATTCGTACAAATCGGGCTAGGATATATTTTTTACTTTAAATATGGCTACAGGAAGTTAAACAAATGCGTAATGCCATTATTGGATGTAAGATACAAGCCTGCCTATATAATAGCAACTTTAATAGGGAAATAGGAATTTGAAATTCTTATGGTCACCCGGTATATAAATTGGCTACTGTAGGACCGTTTTCTTGCTTAATTGTAAAATAGTTTGACCATATTGGAAAGGTTTTTTTTACTGTAATATTTTATTTCAACGGGCCCGCTTGTTTATCTTGAAATATTCAATGTAACATTTTTTTATCGTTTTGCGTTTTCAAAATTAACCCACTCTCAATGTCAAAATAACGTTCATTTGATTTAGATAAAAATTCCTACCACTATCTCGATAAATTTTACATTTTATGTATGTTATGGAATTATTTTCACTTATCATTTTAGCGTTATTGAATTATTTGAATATCTCTCTATGGGGGCGTATTCTGTAACTTATTAACGGGCTGTTAAAATTTAGAGGTTCTTAAAAATTTAAAATACAGTTTAATGATGATTCGTTGTTACCGTAGCAACAAAATTTAACAGCTCTTTAAATTTAACGTACTCCATTAATACTTATTGAACAGAAACTAACGTCTATTTTTTTTGGATAGACGAAAAATGCGAAGTTATAAATGAATGTCGCTCTCTTAATTGTCAGTTATTTGTGTTGTTTTCTTTATTTTATTAAAACAGCAACTAATTACAAACGATTGGGGTCAACTTTTAAATTTTATGTCGTCTGCTAGTTGTGTAATACGTTATAACAATCTGTAAATTTCCGCTTGTCACTAAAAAATAGAGTATAGCTTTCTCGTTCTACTAAGATTAAATGCAATCAGTTACAATAGTACTTACTTATCAAGAACCTTCATCCAAAATGTTCAATTTGTCACTGAACATCTTCAAATTTATTTGGTTCCACGAAATCAAGTTCGGTAAAACATGTTCATGTTTGACGGAGGGCTATTATTTTTTGAAAAATTAACCACCAGTTTCACAAAAATTATTTAATCACTGATTAATTTAAAAGCCTGCGATTGGTTGGGTGAAACAATATAATTGGTTGTTTCAAAACTATTGTTAACTTCGTCCAATGACGTTCCTTAATCAGAGAATTAAATTAATCGCTAATTAACAATTTTTTTGTGAAACTCACAGTAATTGTGGTAAATAGCTAGATAGTATATGTATGGAACTTCACATTGAGTATCTCTATTTCTGTTACAATTCTCTAGGTGATCCACCTGTGGTATTCTTCGCTTTTTTCGACTATAAAAAGCTTATTGTGATTAGAAAACCTCAGTAATGTGACAATATTATCACTTAGAGCTGAAAAAGTTACTTAAATTATAAGTTTCTTATGGAAGCACGACATCATTCTTATCGTTTAAGGGATGTGGGTTTTTGCGATAAGGATTCCTTTATTGCATGTTAAGTTCAGATTATGTCACTGACAACTCGTCACTCAGTGACTTCCAGTTGTGTGGAAAGTCTTAAGTTCTTGTAAAGCACTAATTTAAAATTTTTCTATTTCTTTAGTACGCATGTTTTTGAATTATGAAAAATATTTATGCATGCAACTTGATGTTTATTAATATTTTCATATTTTTTGACGCGTTCGTATGATAGATATAAATGGAAATACAAAACTTCTTAAAAAGAAAATAGCTTCTATAATACCGTTCTGCCGACGCGACACTTCATTTTTTTAAAAAAAAGGACTACATTAGGTTGGCTACTTCTGATTATGATGCAGACAGCAATTAATAAATGGAAGGGCAATAACACTCTGTGTACTCAAACTAAAATTGTAAGCTTTCTTTCCAAAACTCACGATTTCCCAAAAGCCAACTTATCACTGCAAAAATCATTCCGAGGTTTTAGCGACAAAAGAAAGCCAATTACCTTTTTTCACTTAAATTTACTGTATACAATTATTGTAGATAGTAAATTTAAGTGAAAAAAAAGGTAATTGACTTTTAAAGCTAAAATCCGGGACAGATTTTTGCAGTTTCTGAAAAATTGGCTTTTAGGAAATAGTGAGTTTCGGAAAGAAAGCTCACAATTATACATAGGAACTTATGTATTATATAAAACCAAAATAAGTAATTCTTAATTTTTACATTACATAACAAATCTTGGTATTCCTACATTTTTTTATTTATCTTACGGCACATTTGTTTGGTGGCAGTCAAGTACGTATAGCATGCAGTTCTTGTTACTTCCTCTGTACAATTCTCTGTGTTTGAGAATCTTTAACTTCGTTTTACTTTACACTAGAAAAAGAAGTTTTATTGGAAAATATAAAATCTAAGTGAGATAAAGACATTTTCTCCATTGGTTAAATTTGTTTTAACTTTAGAAAATATAATGTTGCGAACATTTTGTTACAATATAAGTTTTTAAAATTCCTCGTTTTGTTTTAATAATTCCTAATACCGCACGTTTTCTAAAACACTTAGATTGTTAATTTCTTCTGTTAATCAAAATTCTCTTTTCTTTATTTACTACATTTCTTAATATCTTAGTTTAATTTATTAATTTTAACACACACACTTCATTTGGAGGTGAAACAAAGCAGATAGAACAATCTACTTTCGTGTTTGTATTTGCACTTTAACGGATCCTAATATATCAGAATATGTTATTTTTGAAAGTATAAATGTTTGTTGTTATGTGCACCTTAATGTAATTAAAGTACTGTTAAGGGGAAAATGTTTGTACAGCAATATACAGTGGGAGAAAAAGTTTGGTTATTAAATAAACCAAGGTGGTAGAATGGAGCAAAACTTTTGTTTTAGGCTTCGTTTTCTTTATTCACAACTTAACTTTAATCTTTAATTTAAGTAATTAAAATTGACTAGTGATTGAAAACTTGGACCCTAGAGGTTATATTCGGATTCAAGAAGTGATAATGGGTGTTATTTTCTCATCGTATACCGAATTCTCTAATAGTACGTTCTGTAATTTGTAGAAATAGAAGTGGGTGTTACTCCCTTACATCATTAAGAATAAACTTTCTGAGTCGTTCCTTTTGAATTTACGAAAGTGGAAGTAGGCGGTACACGGTTGTTGTCCCATTTGCCCTTTTTTGCTTCTCCAACAAAGCTGTCATTCAATTGAGCGTTACCTTTCTAAATGATTAGACTATTAATGGTGTTTTGCGGACGTATCATATATTCGGTTTTAAAATCTGCGTTTTATTAACGACGCAAGACTCCATTTAAAAATCATTTTTTTTTAACATCTGCGTTATAAATCAACTTCTTGAATTGCCGGCAATAATTATCTCTAAGCATATTACCGATGCGAAGAAGAGGAATACTGGTTTTATAACGTGAGAATAAAATTCAGCGCGGCTTACATTCCATTAAATTAAGGTAAAATTAAATATGTCCGCAAAGCGCGACGCCGTCACTTATTCCTTTCATTCATTCAATGCAGTCAATAAAAATGTAACCTATGGATTTATTAAGTTTTACTGCTGCTGCTGCATCTGTGGAATTTTTTCACTGGAAATTTATTAGCCACCATTTTGAGGTAGTGGCATCGCCTTGTTTTAACGATGCCAATAAAATTGAAAGGAATCAAGTATGATTGTAATTTTTTTGAATTATGCAGTATAGGCAAAAATTATTCCTTCCTGAATTCAACCATTCTTATGCAGGAAATTTATTGAGAATTATTAAGGCATTAACTTGTCAACGCTAGTGTGGAAAACTATTTCTTCGTTGTTCTTATGATTATAATTTAAAATAGAGTGTTATTATTATTATTATTATTATTGTATTTACAAAAACAACCAGAAGAATATTTTTGGGGAACAACATCAAAAAATGCAGATAAAAAGGAAGAATTCAAAAATAAAACTGCTTGAACGTATAGAACAGAGAAACAAGATAAAGGTTTTGGAATGCACATAAGAAAAATACAGTTTTGAAAGTTGTTTTGAAATAAAGATGATTGATTCAAAAAAATATGAAAGGGAGAGAGCAAGTTGCTCATAAGAACTATCAAAATACAATAATAAAATCTTACATATAGAAAATATGTGCCCACCACAACTTGAATATAAATTATGTTACCTTGAATCATGTGCAATGTCCAATCACTTCAATAGGCCTTGGATACACTTATAGTATTTTGACATATACGTACCATTAAACAATGTATTTTTCTGACTAATAAAATCCTTTAAGAAAAGACGTACTTTATGATCACTAGTTACAACCACAATTAAAATAGGGGTGAACTTTCACCGTTCAAATTTAAAAGACAAAATTTGTCTAAACGGAACGTCTGAACAGGAGAAAACTGAGAAAGTTCTTACGTCAAGGTATGTCAAAATTTCAAACACGACACTTGTAAATAATACGTTAAAAGAGATTTAAGGATGTTTTAAACGAGTTTCTTTCAATTAAATGAAATATCTTTTAGCGACTTCTTCAAGAAAAAACCTTTCAGCATCAAATATTTCTTTAAATAATATATGATTAATTTCCCCCACTACTGAGGGACGAACACTCATTACTTATGAAGCATTAGCGGTTCCTTCGAATCGGTGAAGGGTAAAACAACTTCCTCACTTGTGCTTCCTTACTTCGAAGTAAAAGGAACGCGTAATTTCAACGATAGAGGGGAAGTGAGGTGAGATTATCTAAGAATCGGTGCAAAAGGAACGCGACATTTGTCTAAAATCAGGATGATAAACGAGCAGTTCCTTTGAAATGAATTTGTATCCCTTGAAGTGCCAAGTTGTAAACTATGGAAAGCGAAAACGGCATGTGACCTGTGCAATTTGCAACTGCCTCTTTAAGTGAACGTTATCCAAAATCATTTTTTCTTAATAACACATTTTGTCGACGTTATCTTTCTAAATGTCATTTGTGTTCTATTTTTGTTTGAAGTCCACATCACTTGTAATTATGTTTTTCCAAGGAATAAAAGTTGTCATTAATTCATTTCATTTCATTCATATTCCGAGGAATAAAAGTCATTAATTCATTTCATTTCATATTAATCATAATTATTTTGGAATATGAAGTGTTTTGATATGCTGGATGATTATATGTAATGAATTGCAACTTTGCACGTAAATTACTAAAGAAACAGTTTCTGAACGAATAATGCAAAATTTTCTGTCTTCACACCGTAAGTTTTAGACCTTTCCTCATGTATGTAAGTAATCCTTATAACCTTCCCCCGTAATGTATGACGCGTCTTGTGTAGTTACGTAGCTTTTCTCCTTTACTTATCGTAAACTGAAAAATTAAATTCGAAATATATTAAAAAAAAGGTTTTCTCGTAAAACTTTCTCAATTTTGATCTTTGTCAAACGAGTGAATTAGTCTCATTCAAGTTGCTAAATACATCAATGCCACGAGTGCGAAAGCGCCGCTTAGGTAATGGGCTATAAAATTTCTGATTAGAATAAACAATTTCTGCGGTTTGCAAACCGCATTTGTCGTCCTTCATTCGATTCATTAGTGCTTGCTTATTACTTCCCATTCCCGCCATTGCCGTTGTAATGATAACAATGTTGTTTAAAGCAATTAGCCTAAACACATTACCACAGAATAATAAATAAACATTAACTATGTACAAAAGCGTCATCGCCTAAATCATGTACTACGACGCTCAACTTAAATGATACATTTGACAGTTTGGTAGCCTTGAATGTTTTTAAGGGTGTAGTTTGCATGCAGGAGTGTCATTTAAGGTGAGTGTCGTAGTACATAGTTATACATATTTAAGATCTTTATTTCATCATATTTTCAAATACTTTAATGACGGTAAAACAAAGGCATTTCAAATCATTAGCATGATGTTATCGAATAACGCTCTTTCATTCCATGTTTACTCGTTGTAATCCGCCATTAATCATTCCTGTATCTATTTGTTCAATATCTTGTCGCTTAAGAAGGAATGAATATCTGGTGCCCTGGGAACACACGAAGTCTTTAACTGTCACCTCTTATACAACAATAATATCAAGGCGCTTTATCAACAGGAAGTTTATGTATATTTGAGCATTCCACCTCTTTTAATCCATTCCGGCGAGGTATCGCGTTTAATAACGTATTTGTTTGTAAAGGCGCCGCATGTTGGCACCATGACGTTCCTGTCAACATTCGATCCGAAATTTTCACATGAATCAGGTTCATAATTTACAAAAAAAAATGTAGATTGCGTAATCTATAACATTTACATATGCAGTAAACTTCAGCTGCAGCAAAACCGCTTATAACGAACTCTCGGTTATACTTAAAGGTAATTCTACTCCAAACAACGATAAAAACCTATTAAATACACACCTCGTTTTAATTTACTGATTACAGCGAACTTTGGATAAAACAAATCTGTTTTGGTACATATTTTGGGGTCGCTAAAGCTAAGGTTGCCATATTGTTAGAAATAAAATAACGGACAAACTATATTTATTTTTTATTCACTATGCAGCGATGTTGGAAGTTGCTCGCTCATTGGTACTTCCTCCCTCAGCAATCACAAGAGCATTTTGAGATACATCTTTCTCTTTAGACCATCCTATATTTTTCTCAAAATATTTTTTTTAATACAATGAATGAGGTGTATTCTGTAACTTTCTATCTATTGTTATTCATATTAATTATTGCTTTGTAACAAGTGTTCTGGCAAAATCGGTAACAACTCACTTGATTTGTGTCCATCACTGTTGTGATCTTTTTTTTGTTTTACGCACTGTATTTCATCGTTCACTTCTGTTTTTGTTTTGTTTCTGTCGCATTATTTACTTTTTTACAATTTGTCTATTTTCTGCGAATTTGTCCTTCTTCTTTTGTTTTTTTTCCGCTTCATGCCTTGAACTTTTTTGCTGTTTCTTTCATTTCTTTTGTTTTTGATTTTTTTGCAGGTTTTATTTGTTTCATTTATTTATTTTATTATTATGTTTTTATTTATTTACCTTATTATTCGTATATCTTTGTTCACATATCAATTAACTGAAGAGCCACATGTGCATTTCTTCAATTGGCGGTCAGCAATCGACTTGAATTGTTATGAAATCGTATCAATTTTTTTTCAATTATTGAAGGCCATAGGTGCTTTCTTTCGCTCACAAAAACGTGGTCTAAATGCTTTTAGATGCAAAGACGGACGTTCTTTTGCAAACGGATTAATCTCCACTCTCCTTGAAATTTCAGTCCAGAATGGTAATCCTCTTTCCCCTTCGAATCAAAGTATTTTTATGTTTCGTTTGGACTGAACTGTAGTGTCTGCAGGCAGAGTTTGCAGGTGAACTGTCAATCAATAATTCAAATCTGAGGTGTTTTGTTGCAACAACTCCGGAATCCAGATTCAAACTATTTGAAACCAGATTCAAACTTTTAAGCGAAAGAAAGCAGCTCATATCAATTGATATGAACACAAAATTTACAGAATGGCCCTGAATCTTGTCATTTTGTCAGTTAGTTTCAATTAACGCCAATAAAAGTACCGCCATTTCGATACTAACAAAAAGAATTTGTTTCCTCCTACTATTACCTGACTTAATAATCGCTTTTCAATAAAATTAAGAAAGATACGGACATTTCTTAACAACGGACCGGACATACGGACGCTTCCTGAATAATGTACAGTCCATTGAAGAAACGGACGTATAGCAACCCTAGCTAAACCGGATTTTACTGTACAGATTTTGTACGATTTTCTTTACATCGGGTGTTTGGAAATTGCTATTACAATAAAAATTGATAGTTGGTGATGGTGAGTTGACGTCATCGGCAAAAAATTTCTAATAAAAGTTATAATTTTCGAGATAAAAATTACTCAAAATTTGGCCAAAGTTGTTGTTGTGCACTGAGTTAAGGTAAGAAGCTGTCATAATAGTCACAACTCGGTACATTGTTATTACCGAAATGACTGCCGCTTACACAAATAATGAGTTGATGGACATGGTGCTATTTTATGGAAAAATAAATAAAAAAATGAAAATATTTTTTTAATAGGTTGCTTGGATTTCTTAGAACTTCCAGATGCCACAGGCTTTTTTGTACTAGCAATTTTCAAACACCATGTATGCTAGAGTTTCATTCCAAGAAGATCCACTGTGAGTAACGTATGTTATTTTACCCAATATGTTTGTAAATCTTTTGAGGAGAAATTGATGTATTATGCACTAGAGCGCTAATTTCTCCAAAGCATTGATAAAAAATCAAAATCTAGCTTAACCTCAATAAACATAGGGGTCCGGGGGGCTTCCACCCACCTTTTAACTTTTTTTTAAATTTTATCCCCAATTTTTCGCAAATTTTTTCACTTAATAATTTTTTTTTGTTACTTTTCGACGCTGGGTTGGCCTTACTTAGGTTGGCATCGGTTGAGTTTATTCAGAATTTCACAAAGCAATAAATATAAAAAAATACATCGAGAGAAATCATTAACGTGAACTTATAATGCATATTTCTTCAGCCTCTCTCACCTGTACGCACTTCCATCTTTCTTGGCATATTCTTAATGGCATTGAGGTCTTGAATGTTTTCTTATGCTATCTGATGCCATTCCTCTATAAGCAAGTTAGCTAGCTGTGCGAGAGTTATTGAAGCCCTAGGAATACTTTTAACTCTTGGGCCCAACTGATCCTGGTGCTTAATGGGATTTGATCTGGTCTTTCTGCTGACCACTCTAAGCCACTCAATATTTACTTCTCTTAAGGCAGTTGTTACGTGTGATCTTGCATTATCGTACATTAAAATGAAACCTGAATCAAAAAAATGAAAATTTTCAGCAAATACTTGTATATGAGGTATAATAATGTCGTCTCTATGTATAGCGTACTTATTCCACCCCGCACCTACCTGTTATTTAGACTTGATCCTCCGCCAAATTGCTCAACTCCTCGAACGCGTACCTCTCACCTGGTCCTCGCAAAACGATAACACGACGATCATTCTAGAAAAGGTGGAAGCGGGACTCGTCAAAGAAAATCAATCAAAAAATCAAATAAAGCCCTACAACTTTTTATCTTATTCCTGGTAATTCAAACAAATTGTCTATTTCTTTTATATAGTGCCGAAAGAATTGGACTAGTGGCAGGTTGTTCGGCAGAGATATCAACTTCTTTCGACCTCCCTCGTACAGTTTGTGTCGATATTAACAAATGCGATATTAAATGGCAGTTGTTTTCTTGGCACCTTGTCATCTTTGATTTGTTTGTGTTTAGAATTCGAGCAACTGCTCTTTATGAATATCGATCCTTTGCAAAGAAGAATGATAATTTGAGCTAATTCTTTGATGGAAGATAACATATTTTAAAAAAATCGGGTAAGACTTAAAACATCTGTACGATTTTCACCAGATAACCACACTCTACTATGTGTAACTACGTGAAAACAACTCTAACTGATTTTGTCTTTCACTCGTATTCTTACTGTTGTCATTTGTTTGTATAACGACAATTTGCATTTGCAGTATTAATTTCTTCATGGCATGCTTACAAAATAATGTATAAATCATCAATTTATGACATACCTATGTGAATTTTATCAAGTTTCATGAGGTTTTGATGAAGTAATCATAATTTTTGTTAGTGGTCTTTTAATTTTATCCAGAAGTGTATGTGTATTATTTTATATTACGCGAATTTTCAGTTGTCAAGCTTCTATGTATGAGATGTGTAATTTTTAAATTAGCTTATGATTAACAGGGTGTTTATATTTGACTCACTTCCATTTATTGTCAGCACATGCCTCGGAAGATAAGGCAGTTTGTAAGATTCATGGCAGAATTAACAGTTGAGCAATGAAAAGCAGGGTCGGAAAAAAGTGTTCTTTTTTAAAAAGAACAAGTTTTTTTTTTTGTTTTAAACAATTTTTTTTGTTTAAAATTGACCGAAATTTAAACATGCTTTAAACCAAAAAAAAAAAACAGCAGTTTAAAACACTTTTAAACGTTTCAATTACTCACACCTTACTTAAAAAGGTATTATTATTTGAAATTTGTATAAAAAATACGTAATCAAACTCGGTCCCTAACTAAATAATAGATGAAAAGTTTGTAAGTTAGATTATATACCCTTTTAAAAATAATATATGTACTTTGATAATAATTTAATAGCTATTTATTATATCAGTGACTTATTTGTTGTTAAGGAACGAGTGTAATACATAGTTTTAACCAACACCTGTTTATTATGAAGTCATTATAATGATTTTGATAACAGTTTAATTACGAGCTCATAATTCCACTAGTGTTTTATGGACCTCATAATATATTCAAAATCGACATTATTATGACTTTATGATAAACAGGTGTTGGATAAATCATTTAAGACAGAGTATATTTTATTTAGGATGTACGGTCGCATATTTTAAATGATTTCCAAAGAAAGTATGAAGTATTTGGTATCAGCGTACTGAAAAAAAAAACATTTTCTATTAAACTAGACTAAAAACACCTGAGTTACAATTTTACAACCCAATAAAAATTTCAAATTCTGTAAGAAGATTAAAAATCAAATACAATCTAAAGAAGTGATTTCGAATTACTTGATCGCATCTGAATGAAAATACGCGACTCGTGGCTTTGAAGACTGAAAAATAAAGATTTCAAATACATATGTAAAAATATATAGGGTATTCCATTTAAAATAACAAATTTGACATCTCTTCCGGCGAAACCGAAAGTCCAGTAGACATACGTCGAAAAATTCAAAATAAAGCAGTTATATCAGAAATGTTCCCTTTTAGCTTAAAACTACAAAAAATGAATTTAAAACATTAGCAAAAAAATGTTTAAAACAGACGGTATGTTTCTAATCCGGTGTATTAAACTTTCCAACCCTGATGAAAAGTGAATTGCTCTGTTTATAAAGGAATTCGGTTTCCTTGACTTGTCAACTACTTATTCTGCCATGAATTCACCAAACTGTCAGCTCAGGCCTATACTCGTAACGTATACGTAACACGTATTTTCCAAATACATACATTTATGTTTTTTGTTATTCAGAGTTTCTATAAATGATTCTACGGTCTAGTGATCTTTGGAAAATAAGAAAATTGGACATTTGCCGCTTATTAATCCTATTGTCTGCCACTACAGTAACTTAATTACACACCACGAACAGTAATTAATTAATTTCTCACGTATCTCAGTTGCCTTTGTTGCAGGAAAATTAAAGTAACGTAAAATTTTCAACATTTGGAACAAAATATGCAGCAACAAAACAGCAACGCACCAACGAAGATTTCTGTCAAATTGACAAACAGCTGTCAGAAATGCAGTAATTTCACAATCAGACGGAACACTCCAACGCCTCCTATGTCGTTAGAATCATTTAGAGAAACTGTTTAGTATTTAATATAATTAGTTAATGTAATGATAACAGCGGGCGACTCGTGACTCAACTAAAACAGAGCGAAAGATATACACTCTTTATTACCAAGGTATTATTTCAAAGTAATTTATATAGGTAATTGTTGGAAGGGGTGAAGTTTTCCCTACTTCCAAGAGCACTTCTTAAATTAAAAGTTTCAATTTTCTGTCCTATTTGTTCTCATTGACTTCATATTATTAGATTCAATTAGTATGTATAATGAAATTTTTCCATATTTCTTTTGCTAGTGATATATTCTGTAAACTATACTGTCCTGTATGTCCTCATGATTATTGCTGGATAATGCGGGTTACAAAAAGTTTTTTTTGTGGTCTCTTCGAGTCGGACGAAAATTATGAATGAAGCTATTTGTTTTGCAAGATGGTGCTAATGTCAAGCACAGCTGATCGGATGACCTTTCCTTGAGTATCATTAGGTCAGACGTGATATTCTTTTCGCATACACACAGAGTCATGCATGTATGTATGTATATCTGTATATCTATACGCTGGCGTTATTCTTTTCATTCACGACGCGAAAACAATGTTTATCTCGTTTTCGCTAAAAATAAATCAGTATAAATCCCGAAAACAGCTGATTGTCGTCGTTCAACAGCTGTTATTATCTTTATTACCAAGTGGTATATGGGGCACATATGCTCGCTGCAAGGTGAAATTTTTACATAATTCGCTGACGTAAATTATTACAATAAAGTGCCAGTTTATTGTGAGAGAAAATACCCGTTGTCATCTACCTGTTGGTTAGACTTCTTTACAAGGTTACCTAACGTTCCGAGCAACAGGTAGTTTGTTTCATCCTCCTCCGAGTTGACCTGTGTTAATTTTCCGAGAAAGCCCATTGTTGCCTGGTGACACTAATATGTTTGACTAGGCCGACGTGAAAAATGTCGGGCATTTTTCATGGGGCCATAATACCGCATGATGGCTTATGCACTTGTTTTTTCATGAATTTAGGCGCCATACTTATCAAGACGTGAGTGGTATCTCGCCTGTAATTTATGCCGTTCGCGATTACTCGGCGAAGCATTTACTAAGCAAATATGTTAATATCAATCTTAAGTCAAAATATTTATTGCATATTTATTTATAATTTCTAATTACATCATACTTATAATAATTTCACATTATGTATGTAAGTACTACATGTGCGTAGAGAGAATTTAATTTTGACGCTCTCGTCTTGGTGAAAATGAGAAATTTGAATTTTGAATTTTGAATGGGGAATAAATACGTCGGTGTGTTGAACAGGTGCCATTTCATTTCGCTAATTTGATTTGTACAAAGCTCATCTTAATGAATCCCGCGAACAAGCCGGACAGGTCTGTACTAATGGACATTCCGAGCGAGCCAGTGCCCGCGACCTTCGTCCCTGCTCCTGCTCGCTTACCTGGCCTTACAAAAACGAGAATGTTTTACGCTGTGGCGCTGAGAACAATGCCAAAAACAGGTAGATATTGCTTTACGGGAACTTACAATGATCTCGGCTAGCCTATTTATGGACCGCAAATAAAACGCTCTCTTGTCTTCTCTTAACTCATTATGCGGTATTCAACTGCACACGTATTATCTCCGCCGAGTCAATCTCTCTTACGTTAGGTTTATTGCGGCGCAATACACTTCGAGGAATCGATCGGAAGGAAAATTTCATCCGAGCAATGTGAATACTTCAGGCTGAAACGCTAACTGACTTCATCTATGTAGCCGTTTCTTTTTATTAACAACTTCAGTTTCAGTCTAAATCAACCCTGGGTAATTAACCCCTTTAGTCCTAAACAATAAGTGTGAACAAGAAACATTACGCACTGTGTCCCAACCTTTACTCGCAACACCCATTCCTTCAGTCGTCTTAGTTGAAATTAACCTCTGCCCACAATAATTTTTATATCCGTAGATACGTATTTCGGCAGCTAAGCTGCCATCTTCAGTACGCTACCAACTTAAAAGCACTAAAAAGATCTAAAAACAACCTAATCATCCTGATAAAATCATAAAAATGGTAAAACTAACAACAATCTAATCATCCTAAACGATATTTACAGGCTGCCCCAGTGCTCGGTAAAAGTTCCATAACTTTCTTGCTATTCCAGGTATCGACTCGATTTTTTTTGTATAATAGGAGCGCTTCTATTGCACATTCTAAAATTATTTTCGTTTGCATACATGGTGTCCAAGTATTACAAAAATATTAAAGTTACATTTTTTTTTAATGAAATGACTAAATTTTGCGTCAAATTTATTTGAATTATTTTTACGTATCAATCATACTTTTTGATGTGAGTCATTTTTTTCTTAAAAATTCCCGGATGTAAGGTTCCATTCAAAGATTCGTAACTTCTAAACCACTAAAGATAACGCAACCGATTTTTTTTTCAGTCAATGCCGAAGCCGTGGCCAATCTTTCTAGATCAAGTCGAGTCGTGAAGGGATGTTATAAGGCTTGCTACGATTTTTTGAATATGAATAATTATAAATAACAAAAACTCCATTTTTTCAAATGGAACACCTTGTATATTTTCACACCATTCCATAGCCTTTTTGACAAGCTTTTCAATAACATACAGATTGTAGGGTTCAATTGTGATATTCGACTAGTTATTGAGAAAATAGTATTTTTTAGATGTAAATATTTAACAAAACACTGAAGGTTTGTAGTAGGCTGGTGTCAAAATGAAAACCGATTAAAACTCAGCCAATCTCATATCAGTTACGGACGTACTGTGTCAAAAAGTTCGAATTTCATTGGTTTAATATTTTATTCGCTGTGCATGATTATCCGCGATCTATCAATAGGACTGCGGCTTTAATTTCAAAATTATCCTTCCAGTTCGCGTGAATTAGAAGTTTTCTTGATGATTCACGAAAATTCGAACTTGAATACTTGGAAGAAACTGACATACAAGTCAGTTCCTTTTGAAATTTCCCGAGTACTCAAGTTAAAATTTGAAACTGGCATACAAATCAATTTATCTTGAGATTTCGCGAGTACTTAAGATAGAATTTTCATGAATCATCTAGAGAACTTCTAATTCACGTGAACTGGGAGGATAATTTTGAAATTAAAGCCGCAGTCCTACTGATCGATCACGGATAATCATGCACAGCGAATAAAATATTAAAACAAAGAAATTCGCATTTTTGACACAGTACGTCCGTAACTGATCTGAGATTGGCTCAAAATTTTAATCGATTTTCACTTTGACACCAGCCTACTACAAACTTTCAGTGTTTTGTTAAATATTTACATCTAAAAATTACTACTTTCTCAATAATTCACTGAATATCAGAATTGGACCCTACGAACTTTATATCATGGAAAAGATTGTTAAGAACGCTATAGAATGGTATGAAAATATATAGGGTATTCCATTTGAAAAAAATAGAGTTTTTGTTATTTATAATTATTCATATTAAAAAAATCGTAACAGGCCTTGGAATAGCCCTTCACGACTCGGCTTGATCTAAAAAGAATGGCCACAACTTCGGCATTGTCTGAAGCAAAATCGGTTGCGTTATCTTTAGTGATTTAGAAGTTACGAATTTTTGAATGGAACCTTACATCCGTGAATTTTTAAGAAAAAAATGACTCATATCAAATAGTATAATTGATACGTAAAAATAATTCAAATAAATTTGACGCAAAATTTAGCGTAGAATTCAAAAATGAAGTCAAAATGGGATGTTTCAATTTAAAAACTTAATATTAAACTTTAATATTTTTATAATACTTGGACACCCTGTATTCAAACGAAAATAATTTTAAAATATGCAATAGAAGCGCTCCTATTATACAAAAAAAAAAAAAAAATCGAGTTGATATCTGGAATAGCAAGAAAGTTATGGAACTTTTACGGAGCTCTGAGACACCCTGTATGTCCAAATGTAAGTAAATATAAATGAATATGTAAAGATCTAAAATTAACCGTCAGAAAAACGCTACAAATAAGTTCTAACCAAACTATACGGAAATACGGAAATAAATAGTCCAAAGACCCGAAAAAAGTTCTTATTCTAACGAATAAATTCGTATAAATTCCCTATTATTTGATACCTAAAAATCCTGAAAATAAACTATATATGTTATGTATAAATCGGAAAAAAAAATATGTGAACACCTAAAACCTAAGTTGTTTTTTGACGTATCAATTGTTAATTTTGGCTTCCATGACAACGAAAAAAAAAACTTTTATTTTTCAATCTAAAAAGCTATGAATAGATAAAATAGCGACATCTTACGATCGCTTTTTGACCTGACATTGCAGTAGGTTAAAAACGATTTGCACAATTTTTTTTTAAAAAGCTATGAGTCGCATTTTTTCGATCTAATGCGATCAAGTGTTTCGAGAAAATCACTCCTTTGATTGTATTTTGCTTTTTTTTGTATTTTTACAGCATTTGAAATTTTCATTAGGTCTTAACTCACTTTTTTCGATAGAACCTCATATGTTTCTTAGCTTGGTTCAACAGAATATTACTTTTTAAGTACGTTGATACCAAATACATCATATTTTCTTTGAAAGTTATTTGAAGTAAAGGGAGTGTAAAATTTCAATAAGACATGCTCTATTTTAAATTATTTTCAAAGAAAATATGACGTATTTGGTATCAGCATACTCAGAAAAAAATATTCTGTATATTCTGTTGAAGTAAGATAATAAACATATGAGGTTCTGTCGAAAAAAATGAGTTAAGACCTAATCAAAATTTCTAATACTGTAAAAATGTTAAAAATCATTTCTTTCTGAGTACGTCGACACCAAATACATCATATTTTCTTTGAAAATAATTTAAAATAGAGCATGTCTTATTGACATTTTACACACCCTTTATTTCAAATGACTTTTAAAGAAAATACTATGTATTTGGTATCAATGTATTCAGAAAGAAATGTTCTGTTGAACTAAGCTAAGAAACATATGAGTTTGTATTAAAAAAAATGAGTTACGACCTAATGAAAATTTCAAATACTGTAAAAATGTTAAAAATCAAAATACCATCAAAGGAATGATTTTGATCGCATTAGATCGAAAAAATAAAAAAGTTTCTTTTTCGTTGTCATGGAAACCAAAATTAGCAATTGATACGTGTTCGGACTCATAATCATCCATAAATTTCAAATATGTAAAAATATACCGGCTGTTTCAAATTGGGTGTGATCTAAACCGCAAGAGATACAAATTTGGTTAAATGGAAGAAAAGTTGCATTAATCCATGTCGTAACTCGTATTCATTAACAGAATGACTTTTTTATTATTTCTTCTTGAGATATTAATAAAAATGTAAAAAAACCGATTTTCTTTTTTTCTCTCTCTATCTCTTTTATTGTACATAATTTGGAAATTCTGATTTAACTTTCTACGGGCACTTTCTGATTCTGCTTCGAATAGAGGTGGAAGAATTGAAGTCAAACGTTTCGTCTTTCCAGGACCATCATCAGTTTCGATTTTTTTAATACAACGCATATCTTTTTATTATTCTGTTCGATAGCATTTTTTCTCCTGATTGTAATAATATATCACACTTAATACTTGATATTGATATTAATTTGAAGCTTAAATAATTCAGAGTTTATATGAAAATTTTATTTAATACATAATTTAAAATTTTTGTTTCATTTTCTTATCTTTTTATTGATTATATCTATTCGATAGAATTTTTTTCTGGTGATTTCAGTGATGCATAATACTTAATTCCTTGTTTTCAAGTAAAGTTAAAATATGACCAAAAAAACTGATACAGTTTCGTAATGTTTTTCTTAATAAGTAAATTTATTCCTAACTACTTTTCTTAATTAAGTGTTTACAACTAACATTAATTGTCAGAAGAGGAAAAATCAATAAATATTAACTAAACGATATTAGATGATTAACTCAAACCAAATAAATAGCAGTATAAACATTAAATTACAAGAACAAAATAAATAATTTGAATAAAAATTACAGAAGAAAAACATAAATTTGTGAAATAAATGAATTAAAGTAAATCCTCGAAATGTCCTCCACTGTTTTCAGGACACATATTCGTTCTTTAACTATGTGTTGTCTAGCGTGTCGAATATGAATTCACGAAACATTTCTGCAAGAACCTGATATTCGCCTTCTTAGTTCCTCCTTATTATTTATCTTAATGCTAGTCACTGTTTCAATGTCCAAAATATAAAGCCTACTTCATCCTGTTGAAATTATGGATAGTGGTCCCGATATAACGTGCCAAACTTCAACTGGTCAAAACCAGTGACAGTATTTAGTACCATTTTAGGACTTAACAATATTTAAAAAAAAAATTAAAGATAGTGAAGTCTTGAGAGCCACTGAGTGCTACAGAAATTTAAAAAAGAAATACATTGTTATAGAAAGTGTCTTTCAAATTTATCACAAAAATATTAGTTTTTAGCTGCCAATGTCTTTGTAGAAGGCATTATTCAGTAATATCTAAATATTTTTAGTATAACTAGTATTCACTTTTTCTTTTAACCCAACAGTGCGAGTCAAAATTAAAAACTAGGCATTTTCATTCCTATACCAAAGCTGAGATACTAATCTAGCAAGTTACCACCACAAGCAACCACTAGATATTTGTCGGTAAAAATTCATTTTCGTAGGTGCAATACATTACATTACGACACAGAAAAACTTTAGTTTATTATAATTTATGCTATAGCTAAGAAAAGGAACTAAAAATTTGTAATTATGTAAAAAATAAAATTTTCTTATAAAAATCTGTATTATTTAAGCTTCAGATTAATATCAACTGTTGTGTGATGTAGCGTTACAATCAGGAGAAAAAATTCTATCGAATAGAATAATAAAAAGACACAAGTTGTATTTAAACAATCGAAACTGATGATGGTCGTGGAGAGACGAAACGTTTGTCTTCAATTCTATTACTCTTATTCGAAGCAAAATCAAAACGTGCCTGTAGAAAGTTAAATCAGAATTTCAAAATTATGTATAATAAAAGAGATACAGAGAGAAAAACAAAATCGACTTTTTTACATTTTCATTAATATCTCAAGAAGAAATAAGAATAAAATCATTCTGTTAGTTAGACATTGATTCGTGCAACTTTTCTTCCATTTAACCGAATTTGTATCTCTTCCTGTTTAGGAGATCCCTGCAGTGCACACTCAACAGCCGGTATAGGGTGTTCCATTTAAAATAAGAAAGTTGATATCATTTCCGGTGAAACCGGAAGTCCTATGACGACTAACAGTATGTCGAAAAATTCTATTTTTCATTTAATTTGTTGTCTCCAAAATACAGGTTAATCGATTTAAAAATAGGTGTCAAATAACAGGGAATTATATACTTATTTATTCGTGATGAACAGATAAAACAGCGACATCCTACGATCGCTTTTTGACCTGACATTGCATTAGGATAGACATATTGAAGCGGATTTGTTAAGTCCCTCATGCAAGGCGGCCATGCTTGCTATCAAAGCATAATGAAAGTTTTTAAAAAAAAATTGTGCAAATCGTTTTTGATTGCAGTGAAAACCTCGAGCAGCCTCTATACAGCTGTTTCAGCCCTGTTTGGGGCTTCATCAGCAGAGACTTAGCTCGATTCTCCCACTGCAATCCAAAAACCCCAAATAGGGCTAAAACAGCTGTACAGAGGCTGCTCGAGGTTTTCACTGCAATCAAAAACGATTTGCACCAAATTTTTCTAAAAACTTTCATTATGCTTTGGCAGCAAGCATGGCCGCCTTGCATGGGGACTTATTAGGAGCAAATCCGCTTCAATTTGTATATCCTAATGCAATGTCAGGTCAAGAAGCGTTTTATCTGTTCATCACTATTACACGGGAATTGCGAATAAATTGGACAAGTCGTTTTTGAAAACAGAACTTGTAAAATAACAGTAAATTTTGAGAAATATTTTACAAATAACAAAATTGCAAGCTGAAGGTATAATTATTACCAACATTTAGACCCAAAAGGTATTAAATCACGAATGGAACAAAGCTAAAAAATAAGCTATTATTATAAAAATTATTAAAATTAATAAAATCTAAAAGGAGAAACTGGATAAAGGCAAGGACCCACAACTTATTTTAATTTTTTCCTCTTAATGGATTCAAAGAAATTAAGATGAGTATCTGATCGTTTAACAAGGTGACTTCATTAGCCTTCCCATGTAAACAAATTTCCAAAATTTCGGCAATATTAAGTTTTAAACTTTTTGCTAAATGATAATTGATCAATTTGATCTCATGATTGTACCATTATGACCTGACTCCATAAGATGAAGAGCAAAATTAAAATTAGTTTTACCTAATCTAGAAGAAGCTAACTTTTTTTCTATTCTCTGGAAAATATCCTATGTTTTACTTGGTTTGATAAAAAATCATAAATGTTTTAAATTTTATTAACTAAACGTGACGTTTATTCCATTCGTCTAGTTTTACTCGTTTGTAAGCATGGTTTCCATTCAGATGTGCAATCCACGGCGCGTTTAACGCGACTGAACACCCGCTCGCGTAGTTTTGCTTTTACCAATGCATATTGTCATGAAGTAAAAAGAAAACGTCGTGACGTCTCACATCACAAATTTTTAAATTGCTTCGTATGAGGTTAGGAATTTTGGTATCGCTATATCTGCCAATACAGAATAAGGCTCCCCGATGGTCAGCACAACATTTATCACTTCTACAACTTTGAATCTAATAATTTCACGGCATGACTTCTGTAATTAATTTCTTTAGGCCCATCTTTCCACCTCTTGATAAATTTATCTGCCTTTTAGGACTATTCTGTAACATTGACATGCATATGAACTGATATGGTCTTCAATAATTGAGATCTTTGATTTCATAATAATTCAATTCGATTGCCGACTGCCAATCGAAGTGAGATGCATATTAACTTGAAATTACACTTAATACGGATCGCAAATTGTTATGAAACTGTTTACAGAATACCGATTTTGTAAGGTCACTTGAAACATAGCAATAATTGTTACGTATCAAGTCCATATCAATAATAGACCCCATTGTCGACACAATGGTTTCCAAAGATATTATCAAGGTTTTGTTAAATCTCAGAGAGAGATAAAGATTATTTTATTTTCGCCAAACAAATATGTTAAATAAATTGAATATTAGGTTACGAAATTGTCAAATAGCGTGACAAATCAATTGGCATAAGAACGAGAAGAAATCAGATTACTTAACTATTTTTGACATACATAGATGACGTAACTGCATTGATTTTTTTACCTTATTATTGGTTGAAAAACTATATTTTCGTTAAGAAAATGATTTGAAGCATAAATCAAAATATCTTTGTCAGTTTGTTTGACGCTTTCCCGTCTTATAAAAAAATTTGTGTTCCGCGATCTGTCTTTTGAAAGAATCCATCAGTCAACCCCTTTTCGAACTTCTTTGTAATTGGAGAATTGTGAAATGGCCAACAAGGGTAGCACGGAACGTAAAAGGTGATAATCCGTTGGAGCCATGTCTGGAGAATAGGCTGGGTGCGGGAGAGATTCCCATTCGCATTCCAACGGTATTTCTTTTACGGTTCTTGCAATATGTGATCGCGCGTTGTCAGGCAGAAGGATCACTTGGCGTCGATTACTGGCTATTATGGCCTTTCTAGTATTAATTCATCGTTCGGTATTGATTAGCAGAGACAGTTTCAGTCGGTTTTAGTAAGGAAAAAAAAACTTTTTCCATCTGCAAACAAGGAAGTAGTAACGACCAAACAATTTAAGATGGCATTTTCGAATAACTCATACAGCAGTCATTCTCCTGCCTTTTGAATCTTCCCCGAGGCATACTTGTAATTATTTACAACAGGGTGCCCCAAACTTTTCTGAAACATCGACTTAATATTTATACTGGGCGTATCAGAAATACGTGAGTTAATTTTAACACGGAATCCTGTTAGCTAAATGAAATATTTTCTCTATTTGACTTTTTTTATTTAAAGATTTCTAAACTGATTTAAAATTTGAAACGTATTACATATTAAAATCTATACCCGCCTCTGGCTAAGACCGGATAATTCTGTTGTCATAGAAACGAAAAAATTCACATAAAAAAGTCAATTGTTGTAATGGCACATTTAGTAAATTTGAACAGAAATTGCGTTTAAACTTGTCGGAGACAAATAATTGTTTATTATTACAGGTTTCCATAATCCTTAAACACGGCGAAGGAAAACTGTAATTGCACATAACTATTGCACATTTAACATTTTTCAAACTGTCAAATGCAATTATCAATTATTTTCAACTTTTTTAAATGGAACATAAAGTTTTTTTTATCATCGCATTACGTTCAGGATGTTAAATTATGTCTCTAAAATATTTTCAATGAAAGCCTACTATTTTATAAATGATTTAGTAACTAAATCTTAGTGTTCACGGAAAATGGCTACAATAGTAAAATTTTTTTTAGTGAAATTTCAAAAGTTTCAGAAACAAGTGACATAAGGTTTTCATTTTTTTTAATGGAACCTTTTAATTTTTCAAAAAAAATTGTTGCAAATCGCTTTTGATTGCAGAGTTCATCACTTATATTTTTCATCGTGTGGCATTCAGGATGTCAAATTAACTATATCTCTTAAATATTATCTCAGAGAGCAGAATGTTTTATAAATAATTTAGTATTGATGGGCGCCGGAAGCAGTGTATCATTACAATGTCTTTTCAATTCATAAATACAATATAGTGTGCGTTGAAACAGTAGAATAAAGGAAGTATTTTCAAACTGTAAACTGTCAAACCTGTGTCAAGTTAAATATGTCTCTGAAATATTATCTCTCAAAACAGAATTTTTCATAAACAATAATAGTCTACAAGAATTTTGCGCCTGGGTTTTGAATGCGTTATTATTATAGTAATAATATTACTAAAATGGGGAAAAAATTTTTTTTCAAGAAAGTTTGCGTTTGCAGAAAGGAGAATGTTTTTAAAATGTTTAAGAAAACGTATGACTTCATTTGTTCAGATAATAAAAAAATAAGATGTTACTGTATAACATTTTAATCAACCAATTATAAAAATTAGTTAACAAAACGAAAAAATAAGTTTAAAAATGAAGATTTTCTTGAGGCATCCTGCTATCCATGGCTTTAAAGTTATTATTTATCGCATCAGAAACTTCCCCACAAATCTCTAACTTTAGTAAATTCACCACATACATATACAGGCTGTTCCCTGAAGTAACCGACAAACTGACGCTATGGGTTCTAGAGGTATTTCTAAACAAAAAAATTTCATTTAGACTTTAGGTAAAGAGTAGGTACTCTTATATGAAATTTTTCCGTTCAGAAAAATCTGTAGAACGCATGGTGTATGTTTGTTGGTTACGCGGGGAACACCCTGTAGAACAAAATCAATCTGGATCATATTTGCAATTGAAAACTTGAAAATCTGATAGCTTAAATTAAAAAGTCCTGAAACTTTTCTCTTTTAAGCTACCTCGTGAAATTTCAAATTAAAAAGTTAATTATTGTAGCCATTTTTCATGTGAAGATTTTGAAACTTTTCTAATTTAAGTTAATTCGTAAAAATTCAAATGAATAAGTTGCTATTATAGCGGCTTCCCGTGAACATTCTGTATATACCTCTGAAATCATATTAAACCATTTAAAAAAAAATACATACTTTCTAATTTGAATCTACTTGTTTCTGCAAGTGAAGAGGAAAATGAAAACAAAACATACAAGTTGTGACCTGGAGTCTATATCAGAACCAATAAGTCACATAATAATTTTGCTTTGTTTTACCACAAGTGCTAAACAACAAAGTTTAAGATAATTTATTGTTACCAAGGAATACTACAACTAAAGCTCAAAATAGAAATATGCACTGACTGTACACTCTGTTTCAAAGTAACTTATTTTCAGAGCTACAGAGTCGTTCAAATTAGCAAATTTGTTTTGACCTGTTCCGCTCATTACAAATATGAAAGCAGAAAAACAACTGAATGTAAAATTTTCGAGATATCTTTTGCTACATGTTTTCTTTAATGCAACACCCTGAATATAATCATCGTAAACGAAAGAAAATTGAATTCTAGTAATAAGTTCTTGTGTACGCCATTGACAAGAAGCCTCTCTTCTTTCTTTAATAATTATTATTTAATTCATTGGCCAACTCTAATGATGTAAAAAAATGGTATTTTAGATTATTTTGTACATACCTACGTGTATTGAATCGTAGTTTATCATAATCTAGCTTTATTAGCCTATGGTACAGAATAGCAGAATAGCCTAATACAGCTAGGTGATTGTTACGATTGTTATACGTTATTATCCTAACTCTACTCTAATAATGAGCAGTAGTAAATAACTTAACGTAGCTAGTATTACATCATATTATACTCGTCCTGTAATGGTTAAAATGATGTTGTATTATACCCGTTTTAAAATGCGTATAAGACAACTTTATACCATTTTAACAAGTTTAGAATGCATATGATAAAACTTTACATCGTTAGCTGTACTACTATTATCTGCCTTAGATGGAAAAAGAATTGAACATCAAATGTTCGATGTAGCAAATACATTCAAAATTTTAAATGGAACGTACCCAATTTTATTATTTTTCTGAAGTTGTAAAAAAATTTCTTTACAAAAATATATCACATGTCATATTTATCTAACCAATTAAAAACATAAATCAAAAATTAAGTAACAAATGCGTGCTTATGCAGATTAATGTTTTATTTGAAGAAGTACACAGTGAAACAAATTAAGTTATTTTTCACTTCCGGTAACAAGGTTTCTTAATGCTGCTTTGACAACGTATACTATTCAACAAAAATACACAATAAACACAACACAACAAATTAACAATAAATTAATACGTAAAGTTTTTGTTAAAAGTGACCTCAGTGAATTATCACCCATTTCACGTTACTTAATTAATTTATTGTTATTTTGTTTTTCTGTTATGTTTATTATGTTGAATAGCACATGTTGTCAAGACTGATAGTAATAAGGAACATTGTTCATTTGGAAGCTGAAGACTAATTTCATTTGTTTCACCACTTACTTTTTCGAATAAAGCTCTAATCAACGTAAGCATGCATTTGTTAATTACCGATTTATGTTTCTATTTAGTTAGATAAATATAGCATGTGATATATCGTTGTAAAGAGATTTTTTACAGTTTTAGGAAACGTAATAGAATTGGGTACTTTCCATTTAAAGTTTTGAATGTATTTTCTACATCGAACACATTTGATATCAATTGTTAATGTGATTAAGGCAGATAATTGAATTAAACGTGAAACAACTTTCCTTCTATAACATTTTGTCGTATCTCTAACAGTAGCCGATATATCTGCCGTGGCAGCCAAATTCAGCTGTATGCACTAGTTTTTTTTTTTTTTTTGATAGGTAGAAAACGCGAAGTTGTAAGTGAATGTGGCTCTCCTATTGCTGAGTTATTTGTGTTCCTTTCTTTATTTTATTAAAACACTAACTAGCTACTGAAGCTTGGAATCAACTTTCAATTTTTTTATCATCTGCCAGTTGTTTCACTTTATAACAATCTGTAAATTTCCACCTATCAATAAAAAATAGAGTATAGAAATATGTATATCAATCAATAGACCGGAAACTATATTAGAAATATGCAGGTTGACCGCATATTGAGTCTGTTTTACATTACTAAGTAATTTAGGTTACGAGAAAATAGTACCAAAAATATTAGGAATAGGAAAGAAACATACACAAATAAGTATATTTCTGTACGACTTTATGGTACCATAATTTGTTTTACACTATCCTAAAGCTTGATAAACCTTTTTCTGGTGTCATTTTATATGATATGGTATAACAGGCTTTAGAGTAGCATGAAAAATCTGATTTCTAGGTTTTTGGAAACGTTTAATTGTAATGGCTGAAATTAACAAGGTGTTCGACTGATTGCTCCGGAGTTTTATAAGAGTATCTGCATCCACCGTTAAGTAAGATTGAAACAAGATGGAAATACTCTAAGAATATTCGAGAGAAATCGGTCAAAAACGTTATTAACCATCAGCCTGGTGCAACTTCATCTCGTTTTCATCTCAATTGCGAATTCCATTCATTGCACTGGTGTTAGCGAATCTTCATCTCTTATTACATGATATTACAATAAGATGAAGATACAATAATGGCGCTTTCGACTGAAGTGCACTGTATGCGCACTCATAGTATCTTCATTTCGTTTTATTAAATCAAGAACACTGTAATTATGCTTTGTGCACTAGTGCCAATGATTGAAATTCAAGTAAATTATGTGTAAGGTGTAACACATTAGAGATTTTCTACCAAGCTAACTATTCTTAACCACATCAAACCGCAGTTACCGAAGTAATGACGTATTTGGTTATCTTCTTTGGCGGGATTCAAAAATTACGATATGTTCTTTTCTAGGTCTTCCGATGTTTTGTGTTGGACACCTTAATACCTACAAAATTTCCGTAATAGTAATTATAAAAGATGAACTACTACCATTAATAATCTTGCATGTAATTGAACTAGCGTTTACGCATTAATTAACACATCAAAATTCTAAAGAAATAAATATATACATAATACGTCTAGAAAGTATTCGAAAAAAGTTAAACTTTAGGAAATCTGGAGTCAAATCAACATCTGACTAATCCTGAGTAGAACTTTAATTATGAATCTCCTGTTGAAAATATACTATATCAATCCTTTCTTAAATGATGTGAATGTGATACAATTTCTCAAAACATTGTGTTTGTGTAAGATTAATAATGACTGTTGCATTTCTGAAAAGTATAATAAAAATAAATATTTTGAACTCATGAAAATTCAAATATGAAAGCAGTTTCTCAAAATCTCGAAATTTCTGATTGTATTTTTCGTCGTACTTGTAATCTCATCCCCACTGTAGCAGTATACGCGTTTATTTACGAAAACACTTCAATCTGAGAGATATAACAATATTAACTACTCTTTTACCTTTCTCAGGACTTGGGTTAAGATTCTGGTTAACTCTGACGTCATTGTTTGGTGTAATTAGTCGGTAGAAATCGAAATCGATTTGATGTGGTTAGAAATAGTTAACTTGGTAGAAAATCCCTAATGATTGATATAGGTACAGGTATACAGTTTTTCTTTTTTTCAGAGTTGGGAACAACTAGTGCTTAGTAAATTAAAGTGGGACATATCAGTGGTGACGCCTTTGGACTTCCTCAGGCACATAGTGCTACGAATTCCGATAGGAGCGGCAGGAATAAATGAAGCAATGGTCGACGCTCATGCGAAAACTCTCATAGCGCACTGTGCATGCGGTAAGTCTAAAAGAAAGAAAAAAAAAATAATATACCCACTTTACGTCGAGCACAAAGGTATCCCGAACGCTCGCGCTTTATTATATACGAAGAGTTTGCGATTCACAAAGATGAATGGCTCGGCAATTCTTTACTCAAGGTCCCGATGACCGTTTCTCGAAGACGCACCTAATGCTGGCCCCCAAGCTTTTGGAGTACTTTCCCACCGCTCCGTGGCGGTCTGCTTCATGTCTAGTCGGCGCGAATATATATGTCGTTGAACAGGCCCGACATTCAGTGTGATCACTGCGAATTAATTTTTTTTTCGGGTCGACATCTTTTTTTGCGATTACGTAGAATTTTGCTCGGGAAGTTCTCACGTACACCTGCGTTTTAATTCAGCGCTCACCATTACTCTCTAACGAGTCTTGGTAAAAATGAGCAGCGGTCTTAAGAAGTAGGATTTGCCTCCCACTCGGTTTATCGTGATCAGAATGGAACGCTACATTCCAGCACGACCATCAGGGTAGGTTAGCGGGATTTATTAGCGCTTCCAGGACCTCGTGCTCCGACATATCGCTCCACTCTGTCTCGGCTCCCTTCATCAATGATAACAAATCTGTTTCTTAAGTTTGTACACGCGCACACATACATCGGCTGTTTCTTATCGGTGCTATCGGTAATCATTCGCCAAGTACAAATATTTAATCAAAAAAAAAGTACCTTTGGCTGACCTAACCCTAATAAAATTCAGAATTAAAAAAATTCCATTCGCTGATTAAAAATTAATGGAATGTTGTCTACATCAAAAAACACGTGAAAATATTCCAATACATTCCAGTGCAGATTCAGAAAAATATCTTCATTGTTAGAAAGAACAACAGGTAAATCAGGTCTAGACGGTATTCCCTAAGGTTCGTTGATTGTTGCTAGCTTTCCGTTTCCATATCTTGATGAATAGATTATTTTAGTTAAACTTTGTCTATTCTTTGTTTATTCTCTTTCTCTTTTGTGTGCTTTCTTTAATCCCCACCTTCACTGACATACGTCTTTACAACTTCCTATCTTCCTATTATATTTTAGTGGGAGTTACGATTACGGCCCTTAATTTTAATTTGTTTACAATTTTTAAATTAACTGAAAATTGGAGACATAAATCAAAGAAAAATACCAAAAAGGAGCAAAGAACAGAAAAATTCGGACAAGAAATAATCTACTAATAATAAGACTAATAATACATACAGTATCTTTCAAAAAGTATGCTACAAATGGGGATTTTTTTATTATCGATTTTTATTTGAATTTATTGAGTCAGAATACTTCTACATTCCGTAAAATCAAATTGGCAAACATCACATGAAATTTATCTTGAATGATATACAGCGTGGACACTAAGAAATAAATATCGCTTAAAAGTAAAGTGCCCTTATTTCACAAGATATAGGAAAATGTCATAAGAATAAGTCGTTCAGAATTAAAACTTATTGCTAAATCTGAAATATAGCTTCCTATCTCAAAACAAAAGAAATATAACATATTATGAATCACTTTTTATACACACTACATTAAGAAATACAACTGGGCTGCAGTCAAAAAGCATGATAGGAGTAATACTCTTTTAAAGTTCAACTTTAAAAAAGTATTACTCTTTTAAAGTTCAACTTTAAAAAAGTATTACTCCTATCAACCTTTTTGACTGCAGCCCAGTTATAGAATCTATTCCTTAACTGATCAGTAGTGATCATACTTCGCATTTTAAGAAATACAGGTGGGATTAAAATGTCCGCCAAAATAATGTGAATACGAAAACAAGAAATTCGTTCTTATTTCTCAATCACTTCATTTAGTTCTGAGTGATTATTTCAATGATTTGCTATCATGCCACAAAAAAAGCATAAAGTTTCGGAATGCATTGAAATAATCACTCAGAAAAAAATGAAATCATTGAAAAATTAGCACGAATTTCATGTTTTGCTATTCATATTATTTTAGCGGACACTGTAACCCCACCTGTATATCCCAATGTTGTGTATATAAAGAGTGGTTCTCACTAAACTGTTTCTTTTTTTTTTCATTTTTGAGATAGAAGGCACTTTACTCTTAAGCGGTCTTCATTTCTCGGTGTCCACGCTGTATACTGTTCAAGAAACGTTTCATCTGATATTTGCCAATTTGATTTTAAGAGATGCAGAAGCATCCTGCATCAATAAATTTTTATGAAAATCTATAATAAAAAAAAATCTCATTTGTAGCACAGTTTTTGAAAGACATGTTTATGTATATGGTCACAAGAAAAATAAATAAGTTTATGTTTGTGAAAACAAAAAATTTTAGGTTATTAATTTTGATTATTGAAAAGAACCAGACAGGAACTAATATGTAGATGAACAACATAAATGCAAATACTTTTGCAGAAAATCTACGCTTATTTTTAGAAAAGTTAGACAAAAAGTGACTTGTGTACCTGGAGCTCGATTTTGAATACAAAATTAATGGTGATATCTTGTACGTTTAGAAGCTACGATTTCTAAAAGCCTTTCTCACTTTTTTGTTTTTGAAAAATTTTGAATAAGCAAGTAAGGAATTTTCACATAACCTTTTCAAATAACCCTTCAAATCAGAAATATTTTCTTTTTAGCCAGTCAAAATCCAAAAATTATAAATTTCGAAACAGAGGTAAAGAGTTAGAGGAGATCATCGTTTAAGGAGACATCGAAAATAGCGCAAATCTTTCAACGCGCCTATTGAGACAAAGATCTGACTAAGCAAGAATTTCTGTACGACTAATTTTAAAGAAACAAACCTTCGATTCCATTATTTTCAAATAAAAAAATTGACATCATCTCCATCCTAAGGCTCACTCTATGAAATTTAAGTCAATGGCTCTTGAAAAAAATATTTACTGGTGCAGATACATACCATCAAATTTATATTTCAAACTTGAACATTCTGTGTACACGTGTCTATGGATTGGATTCCCAATAGGAAAAACTTTTACTTTCAGTTTTCGAGAAAGTCATTCTTTATAAAAGTTCTTGCTTATCCTAAGACGCCCCTAAACTAAATACAGTTTATTCTGGTTGATAACCGAGAAAAATTGAAAATTATTTTTTGACTTTTGCAAAATACTGCAAAATTTAAAGTTTTTCTTAGTAAAATCACGTCAGCTGGTATTGTTTGGGCTACGAATTAAAATGTTTGTTTTCATAATACCAAAAATACTAAAATGTTAATTAAAAAAGTTCTGTCCATTTAAATTGCTTGGAATAAATATTAAAGTCGTTGATTCTTCATTTTTCAAGTGAAATGCCATCGAAGTCATTGGCAAAATAGTAGCCTTATCCTCAACATAAACTTTCATCATTCTCTTTCAACATGGCCTTCATAATACTGGTTAACATAGTTTTACTTTAAATTTTTGGACTTTTCTCAGCTACCAAAAGGAATCCATCGTTTCCTATAACATTTTTAGAGGTTCCAGGACAACTTATATAAAAAATGACTTTTTCTCGAAAACTCAAAAGTAAAAAAGGTTTTCCTATTGTGAACCCAATCCGTGGACACAGTATATAGATACATAAAAAAATTTTTGATCAATCAATCAAATTTTAGTTCTTTTAAATGAAATTTTATGTTCTTTTAAATTTATATAAACATATCTGTCATCCCAGTGTTTAAGACAAATTTCATCACATCCAAAATTTTGTTTATTTTATCAAAAAACCTGAAATTACTCTCGGAATTTATTGATCACAACTTTTGAACAAATTTTTTGGAAGGCGGTCTTATGGTGGTCATTGAAGTGAAATGACTTCATACATAGTGAAAAAGATCAACTATTTAATCCAAAAGTCGTTAACAAAGAATGCACCTAATTCTGTAAGAACAAATATAATAAAAAATGTTTAAAGTCGCCTAGGAAAATTGAAAAACTCTGAATAATATTATTGTATTTTAATTAAATTGATATAATTGTTAACATCAAAAACAATTAAGTAATCAGTTGATCCATGTTGTATTAAATTCTCCTGTTAACAGATTTGGCATTTTGTTCAGCATCTACAAGTGAGTGTGGAGAGTCGTACTCCTCTATCAAGTTTAATAAGCTTGGAACTTGTAAGGAATTTGATGAAGACATAGGATGAAGCCAATGTGTACTGTCATTCATCCAAAAAAAAAATTTCTAACAGAGATGCTTTAACAAACACTTCATTTCTCTAATCTATTAAAAAAAATTGAATTGCCAATCGAAACGATTTGAAAACTTGTTGACTTTATCAGTCAAAGAACTGTATGACGTTAAAATTGATGTGAATTTTATTTGAAAGTGAAACAGAAATTTTATACCAAAAATATGGTGTCATACGGACCAGTTATACGAAAATGATTATGTATAGCAACGAGCATAGAAAGAGGCTAAAAAGAAATCAATTTTGCGTGTGAATTTTTCGCTTTAAAAATTTCTGTATACTTGTAGAAAAAAATAATTTATGTTGTAGGACTAGAGGCAGTGGCGAATTTAGGACTTTAAAGGCCCTAGGCGCAATCCAATTTTGAGCCCCCCCCCTCTAAATATTTTCAGTATCATTAACAGAACACATTTCACGTGCACGTTTTTACTATAGCAATCGTCGCTCTAAATTTAGGGTTGCCAACTTCTAAGTTTCATCAATCGGGACATGTCCAAAAACTGGGGGCTTTCTAAAACTTTATTTAAAAAAATGGAGAAGAAAGTTATATTTACAACGCAATAAAGTACACGCCAACAATGTTGTTGCCAGAGATGGTGGTTTATCACCAGATCTGGAGATTTTTGTTTTTCGATTATAATAAAAAATGCGATTTTCTGGTGCTGTTTCACAAAATCTAAATAATAAGACAAAAATTATAACATTCAATATAATTTTAATTTTCAGTGATAAAGGGTGATAGTGTCAACCATCAGTGCTAGTTTTTCCCGCCAAAGTAAAAATATTTAATACTTTTTCTGCACTTTTCAGTTTTCAGTTAGAAAATTCAAACACAAGCAACATTTTACAGTCGAGAGCAAAAAATTATAGACAATTACAGATTTCTGTAAGTTTTCTTTCTCCAAAATGGTACTCTTTAAATACGATTTCATATGTGACATTTAAAAAAATTGTAAGCGTTCAGATTTGACAGGTTCATGTAAAACCTGTGAAATCGCATTTTGAGAAAGAAAAATTACAGGAAACTGTAATTGTATAACTATTTTCTGCTTTCGAC
Source organism: Prosopocoilus inquinatus (assembly GCA_036172665.1). NCBI lineage: Eukaryota > Metazoa > Arthropoda > Insecta > Coleoptera > Lucanidae > Prosopocoilus > Prosopocoilus inquinatus. The sequence continues at coordinate 30,353,066 of CM069869.1, forward strand.
CGTATATTCGCCTAAAGCGAATCAGTATTGGAGGTTTTTGTTTTTCTCTAATCATCTTGTACATAAATATTTAACATAATTTTTGAAGCGTCAATATAATAACATCAAAAATTAAAATAGTGATTTTCAATTGGTAACTGGTGGCTTTTTGTCAGCCAATCTGCGGGCTTAAGTTTTGATCGATGGTCTGGCAACAGTGCTCGCCAATCACTAAAACTGAATACTGCAAATACCGACCGTAGAGAGCCTATGACTATTCCAACAATAAATTTAATATTTTTTTATCTCCAAACTGTTAAATTGTTATGTAATTATTTATAATTCGAAAAGCAACGTTGCCTTTCACTGGTTACCTACAGGCATGACGCCAAATCGCTGAAATAATAACAGATAACTTTTAAGCTATGTTCATTGCTAAGCGTTTAGCGTTAGCATTAAAATTCTACGATTCCATTAGCCGAATTTAAAACTATGTAATTCGTTTAATTAGACGAACCATTCAGATATCTATCCCGTAACGCGGCGATAAAAAATCGCCTAGAAATGAATTCAGCTTTAGTATGACGCGTATGCTGTGGCTGAGGTGCATTCGAAGATCCGAATGTCGTGGCCGAGGTATAGTTCAAGATTCGCATGTTTGAACATATCAGGCTGAGAGTGTCTCAGCCAACTTGTAAGTCTCGTAAATCGGGACATTGTCTTTGAAAAATCGGAACAAGAAATAATCGAAACTTTTCTAAACCTTTTTTTTGGAAAAGTTAAATTTCTAGCACAATAACACATTCCCCGAGTCATAAATGATTCGCAGTCGGTGTTGGCAAACGAATAAATGATTTCGCCAAATATTCATCCCCATTTGAAGCAACAAATCTGAATGACTTTAGAGCGCCACCTGGTACACAAGGGCGGATTTAAGCATGGTCTTTACGGGCTGCAGCCTGGGACCTTGTTTAATCAAAGGGCCCCTTCACAGTCATAAAAAATACGAAATTAAGTAGCGACATCCTGCGATCAGTTTTTGACCTGAAATCAAAAACGATTTGCAATAATTTTTTTTTATCTTAATAAAGTTACAAAGATTCGATTTTTTTGGACATGGACATGGACATTTTTTCATGGACCTGATTTCTCAAAGATAACGTCCTGATTTCCGAAACTTAGAAGCTGACAACCCCGCCCGAAACTTCTCAAATCTGATTATGTCTAAACACGCGAATCGTGAAATGTACCTGAAATGTAAACTGATGAATATGTCCCAGGAATTTTGAATAATCCGTATTTTTGCAAATACACTAGTAATTTTGCAAAACACCGAGTTATTGTGGAATATGTGCACTGTTATGCAATCTTACAAATAAAAACAATTAATTTGCAAAATTCCCAAATATAGACGTCAGATGAAACGGTTACGTTTATTTTCAATTTCAATTTTCAAGTTTATGATTTTAATATACTCACATCACCTCGACTGACGTAGAAGGTACATTATACAGGGTGTCCCAGAGCTCCGTAAAAGTTCCATAAATTTCCAGATATCGACTCACTTTTTTTGTATTATGTATTATTTTCGTGTACAGGGTATCCAAGTAATATTAAAATATTAAAGTTACGTTTTTTTAAATTGAAACACCCCATTTTGACTTCATATTTGGATTCTACACTATATTCTGCGTTAAATTTATTTGAGTCATTTTTATGTATCAATCATACTTTTTGATGTGAGTAAATTTTTTCTTGAAAATTCCCGGATGCATTCAAAAATGCGTAACTTCTAAACCACTAAAGATAACGCAACCGATTTGTTTTTCAGTCAATGCCAAGGCTGTGGCCAATCTTTCGAGAACAAGCCGGGTCGTAAAGAGATAATTGGAATGGGACAAAGGTTTTGAATCTGGAACATACCGTAAAATGCAAGACGGTCGGCAACCCTATCTAGATTTGGTGTTGCAGCTGTAATCATTTTGATTGCAATTCTATCAAACATATTTTAAATAACCTTTAAAAGAAAAATGAAAATGTTGAAACAATTTTGAGATTTAAGGCCCCCTTGATTTAAGAGGCCCCAGGCGCGCGACTCTTGCGCCTGTGCGAAAATCCGCCACTGGCTAGAGAAAGCTTTTTTCACTTAAAACTACCGAGAATTTTACGTGTAAATTATTATTTCATGCTAACCCTCATAACTTAGTAGATTTGGGTAAAAATCTAAAAATGATTGAAATTAACATAATTGCAATAATTTTTAATATACTGGGTGTATCAGTCTAGTAACAGATAAACAAAGAGGCTAAAAAGAAAGAAGTTTTACTTGTAGTGGTGTCTCCTTTAAAATTTCTGCATACTATTGCTAATCTTGTTAAACACGAAAAGCAAAGTATTCATCGCCTTTTTTTTACATACAGTGTATTGATTTCAAATTAACCACAGGTTTTGTGTACTGTTATTAGTATACCTAATTATAAAATTCAAAGCAATTAAGTAAATGATTAAGAGTTAAAAAAAAACTGCAAGGTATAAAAAGCAATGTTATCTAAGAATTTTAATTCGAAAAGTTTCACGCCTTTCCTTAACTGAGGTTCTCATACTTACTTTGTTCATTGTTTTTCTTGTCGAAATTAAAATTACAGTTTTAAAATGTAAACTATTTCTAATTATGCAAAATTCATAAAAATAAAATGTCATAATTTCTTGTATTTGTTTTATTAAAAGTTCAAATGTATTATATCTCAAAACATATTTCAGGTTTTAGATGCTAAGAAATCTGAAAATAATGAATAAAAGTATAAAAAGCGATTGCGTTCCATGTAAAACAAAGAAATTGATAGCGACTTCCGGTGTAACCGAAAGAGCAATCACCTCTGAAATATTTCCAACGCAGTAAATGTTCAAATGGGCATCACCAATTTGTGGACGTCGTGCATTGATGAAAAGATACTAAAATAATACAAGGAATATGAAATAAAAATTGATACCGTACTGAACGGGTTGGCTTCATTAGGATTGTACGTCAGAGATCGTAAACATGTCCTGTAGATCTTGTATTTAACTAATTTAAACATTTACACGCACAGAACTAAATAAAGTAGTTATAAACAGGTAAGTTATAGTTTCGTGTAGGCAATGTCGGTAATTACAACGGCACGGACTTTTTGCCAATAAAATTTAACGGCTCCTATGAAATGGTGAACTTGTAGTTCTAATGAAGCCTGTAATTAATAATTGTTCACCACTCCGGGGGCTAAACTAATAACGCCACTGATAAAGAGCCCTGACTGCGGGTATTAGTGCACCGCGCTATTTACTTAAACGATTATAGGAGTTAGCATAACCGAAATACCTGAAGACATGAGTTAGTTGAACAGGTAACAGTCGTCCATGCGGAGTCATGGCCGGACAAACATTCCCGGATGGTTTGCGTTCTTCATCATGAATATAAATGTGTGGGCACTCGCAGGTCCGTAGTTTTAATTTTTTGCACTACGACTTTTCATGCTTTGCATTAGCAATTACGTATGATCCGCGCTAATATTATTCGATGAATTTCATCGCTGCCACAAGTTCAAGTTCGAAATTCCTCTTCGTTTTTTCTCTCTTAATTTATTTTTAATTTAATTACTCTCTTTAAAAAAAATTAGCTAATATTTCAGATTTCTATTTTAAGTCATTCCAATTTCTGCAAGTTATTTCAGAATTTGTCTAAAAAATAAATGCACTCATTAACAATTTATTCAATCATTTCCTTTTGTTTCATTTAGTTTTTAGTTTTGTTAATGGTAATTAATAACAATAAACCAGAAAGAAGAATTTTCATTTACTGGTGTTGAAACATGCGTATTTGAGTTAACTCTTTTTCTATTAGGAGATTTCAATACCGGGAGAAGGGAGAAAAAAAATTATAGCACAACGAATAAAATAATTGGATAAGGAAATTAAAAATCTGAAACAATTACTAGAGATCTCAGAGCGAGGAAAAGAAAGAAATAGAAAGTATAGAAAGCAAACCATCGATTTAGTAGTAGAATCATTGGTGCTGATGGAGGATTATTATTTGAATTACTATTTGCAATATTAAATTTACTTGGAGGACTGGTTTCTAAATTTGTTAAATTGATTTGAATTATTATATTCATTGTTTGATTATAACCACAAGGAAAATTAGCGAGAATGCTTATTATTCTTAATGACTAGCAACTCAGACATTTTCTATAAAATCAAGAAAACAGCAAGGGAAGGAAGGAGAACAGGCCAAAAAGCAGAGTATATCATACTTAAAATACTTTAATCAACTATGAAGAAACTTCAAGAGGTATTATGAAAAATGTGCAAATAAAATAGAAATAGATGTAAAAAATTGATCTTACACTAAAATTGATTAATATTTAAATAACACAACACAACAAAACGTTAAATAGTAGGAAGAAGTTTAAAAATGTGGTATGAAAAATAAAATCGAGAAAAGAAAAATATTGCAATAAGGAAATTGATGAAAATGTTGAAAATAAAAAGGTTACTGAAATCGAAGCAATCAAACAGAAAAACTTGGATATATTTCTCAAAAGACTAGAAAGTCAGTATTTCTATAAGAGTCAAAAATATTAATATAATTACGAACATGAATGTTGACGAATTAATAACAGACACAAATATAAAAATACGCACTTGTGAACGATCACGAAGGCGAAAAATATGAGAACATTTAATATCATACCAGCTCGTACAGATGTGCGCAACTTAAGTGCTAGAATTTGACTTTTTTGTGAACCTGGTAGCACAGGGTCTTATGGTTAGGTTTGAGTGCTGGAGGTGCATTTTAAGTGCGTCTGTATCTATACATCTTGACTGCTTTTAAAGCCAGTGCCATACATGCGACGTTCGACGAAAATCAAATGTTTGCCGTAGGCCATGTCGCAAATGTGATCCTTAAGAGGTTTAAAAGGAATAAAAGTCGAAATACAACTACTCAAATTTAAATGTTAAAGGATCTTAAAGACATCGGGCATAAGGCCGGATCTTACCACCTTCCGATAAATTCAACTGTCGGCTAATATCCTTGGAAACCATTGTGCCGACAATGGTTTCCTAGGAAATTAATCGACGGTTAAATTTATCGGGAGGTGGTAAGATCGGGCCTAAATCTATCATAAGTATCACACCTTGCAGCACCATTGCAAAGATTTTATATCCTTCGGAAAGTCACATCAAGCCTTTAAGATTGTTAAGTGATGTGAAAGTGTGATAAAGAACAATCAACAGTAGTTTTAGAAAAGCACAGATCAATCGATTTACAAAAAAGGGACTTAAGTAAGAGTTAGTCAAAGAGAAATCTTCCTATTTTAGCATTACTCTTCTTACCATTTTCATTCCAGTCTCTAAAATCTTTATTTGAGTTTTTTATTACCATCTCGTCCAAGTTTTCAATCGGTTTTCAAAATCGTTAAAATCGGATGTATTTAAAATCGTATTGCACATAGAAGGTTTTTTCCATTCCGTATCTACTTTTCAGGAATATTCTGTATACAGGGAGATCTATGAAATGTGTGCCTAACAATAACCGCTGATAGGTGACGTCATTTTACTTTAAAAAAATGTATACAAATATATATCCAATCTGCTTTTGTTTCTGAGTTATATTTTGTGGACGGATGAGGCAACTTTTTACTATATACATAAATGATGCACACAATGAACACATATGGTCCTTAGAAAATCCTTATGTGATAAAACAAACCCGTTTTCAAAATAAGTTCAGCGTAAATGTTTGGGGAGGTATATTCAATACTCAATTATTTTTTATAATAATGTACGTTCTTTTTATTTTCTACTTCTCGAGTTTCTGTAAGCGGCAATAATTAATTTTTTTGTCCTCCGGCCAGAAATGCATTCGTCAAAATCGTCCGGAAACAGCCCTATTGAAGGCCTAGGCCATAAAAAAATTTACCAAATGTTGGCAATATTGACATCTGTGGATGACATTTCTTAAATCACAATAGGGTTGATGTATTGAATAATTTTTTTTATTTGGAGTTAAGTTTACCTGAGAACTTTTGTATATATTACGTTGCAGCGCGGATTTGCTACGTAATAAGCTACCCCATGCAAGGCGGCCATGCTTGCTGTCAAAGCATAATGAAAGTTTTAAATTTTTTTGTGCAAATCGTTTTTGATTGCAGTGAAAACTTCGAGCAGCCTCTGTACAGCTGTTTCAGCCCTGCTTGGGGCTTCGTCAGCAAATCCACTTCAATTTGTTGTCCTACTTCAATGTTAGGTCAAAAAGCGATCGTAAGATGTCGCTGTTTTATATATTCACCACTATTACATCGCATTTGCGAATAAGTTGGTCCAGTCGTTTTTGGTTGGCAGTGGGAATTTCGAGCTACGTCTCTGCTGACGAAGCCCCAAGCAGGGCTGAAACAGCTGTACAGAGACTGCTCGAGGTTTTCACTGCAATCAAAAACCATTTGCAACAAAAATTTTTAGAAAAAGTTTTACTTCAATTCGAAATCTGATGTTAGACATTGTGTTGGCAACCTGAATACATACTTCCCTAGAGCAAACTGTTTAATTTTTTTTTAACTTTTTGAGACAATTTAAAATAGGTCGGACCAAAAAATAGTGTGTATCACAGGACAAGAAACTGCTTTGCAAGTGCTCTCACTTGCAAAATGATAATTTCTGACCTAATGATACTAATAACATTAACAGTACTTAATTTAAACCTTCTTGTCCTAACACAACACAACACTTGCCATGTTGCATATCTTCCAATAAAATCCATAAGCCGCTTACGTAGAAGAAAAAACACCCTAGCTCGGAAACAAAGGCGGATAAGACAGATGTTGATATTCATCAACAATGTCGCTGGTGTATTAATTATTTTAACCACTTGTAAGCAAATAATGTTCCTAAATAATACCTAAGCAACTGGCGTCTTGGATATTTTCGAACCGTTAGTAATCTTTTACACAAATTTACCATGAACGGGTTTGCGAACAGCTGGCCAACTCCTGCTCAATGAAATAAATTTGTGCTCCGCCTAAACGCACCTTCAATGTCCAAAATATTTTAAACGTAATATTGAATGAATTTATTATTCGTGTGACTACAAAATCATAGTGCCCTTTTCTTTTCTTAAAATTAAAAAAAGTCAACTGCTTTCTCATTTGCGTATATTTGTTTACATTGTGTGCAACTGTCTAGAAACTGGATTGTACTTTTAATTAATGATACGTGTAGTCTTTCTCTTTAAACGTAGTACAACATGTTAATTCGGTCACTTAGTATTTTTGCAGCGATATTCGGACAAATAACAGGAGTTAAAATAATTTCGTCGAAGATTGGTTTGTTGGCATTCAGCTAAATACGGATCGTGAGAAATGTTCGATCGTTTAGGGTACATTCTTACTTCGTTCGTTGCTGCCAGTTTTTACCGAACAATTTAAATAAAAAGAGATCATGTTTGACTGCATTGTGGATATCTGTTTTTAAACGGCGGGCGACGCCTCACCTCTAGCTACATTTTCAATTACTTGCCGTTCTGGCAATTCGCGATAATTACCTTCATGTTGGTGTTCTGGTACCTACCTTTCGAATGACTCGAAATGAATTAGGTATGTTAGTCAACATATGCATAGTCCGTCGTTCGAATTCGAATTCGAATAGTTCTAAACAAGTATATTCATTTAGAGATATAGCATATCTCAGCTCTTGTGTATACCATAGGGTTTTTGTACTACGTTACAATTTTCTAATCTAGGCATTTTTTGAAACGAAAACATAATTTTTGTGTGCACACGAGTTTGCACAAATGTTACTGAGGTTTTAAAATTAACGAAAATATAACGGGATTTCACAAGAAATAATTGTAATATAAGATGAATAAGAAAGAACGTTCACTGTTCCTGTCGTTTTGAACCAGTTTGCGGCGGTGATGACAGAGTAGCCGAATTTAAATTGAATGAGCGAATTTTGGAATGTCTTAACAAGGCTATCTCGCGCGTTTGAGGGGTTTTGAGGTCAACGGCCTAATTGGAAACGTCTCGTAATACGAGAGACGTATTACCAGAAAAAAAAGTGCACAAATGGTCATTAAGGCGTTGTTTCGGCGTATCAAAAAGGTGGCCTCCTCCTCAACACATCCGTCGCGTCGTCGTCGTCGTCGTCGTCCCTGTGGTTCACAGAACTCGATATAAGTAAATCTATTGTGTAATAGAAACACACATACATAACTACATATTCGTACGTCACATATTGCTTTTATTTGAACTTATCGCATCTGTTTGGTACGAGATATTTGATATCCTACTTCCTTTCCAGACAGTGACGATGCGTGAATTATGACTAATGTTCGATATTTCTTTAATAGCCGAAAAAAACCTTAAGTCTTAGTTTTTTTTTTAATACTTTTATTTAAACAATGATCAATGTTGCATCGTGCTGCTGATACTAATAACTATATTATTTTATGGTTAAACAAAGACAAAACATAATACATACATATTACACAGTGTGTTCACAGATCGACTTGTCAGGAGGAAAAACTTTTTTAATATCAACTTTACGCAAGAAAAAAACTTATTCTTTTCAAAAAGTTCTGCTTATCAACAAACTCCAAGAAAAAACGCTTAATTTAAATTTTGAACTAGTCTGTCTAAAAAATCCAAATTTCTAAATTTTATGTTGCATAAATCAAAGTAACATATTTATTATGGAACGTTTTTCGAGAAACGGTTAAGGGTCAGTTGTACAAAGGCGGTTTAAACCCAAGTTTAACTGACAAGGTTCAAAGTAAACAAATTCGCTTAGGGTCTTAAGGACAAGTGCCAATTAATGCATTTATAAATAAAATTTGAATGCGATTTTGTTCACTTTGAACCTAGTTCAGTTTAACGTCCATTTAAACCTCCTTTGTACAACTGGTCCTTAGTTGGACAATTTTATAACAAATCTAGTGTTCTTAGAGAACAGCTGACATATTTATTAGATAAATTTTAATATTTATCGTGATTATTAGCAAAATTGTTGACTAAGGAAAAACGCGTTTATTTGATGAAATGTTATGACATTGGTAATGTCTCCTAAAAATATGCGATTGATCTTTTTCATGGAAAGTTTCCCGATAAAATGATGTTACGTGAACCATTCCGATTGCTTTTAAAAAAATCGACGAAACCTGATCAGTATAGGATGTAAAGGGGTCGAAGAAAATACCGTTAGTAGTACATTGTATAAAAGAAAGCTTTTTTCCTAATAAACTTTTTGTAGAAAGTCAATAACTAAAAAGTTACAAGAGGTTAAAGTGAAATTACTTAAGAAACTACAGTTACTACCTGGAGTAATATTGCACTTTTAAAATTCAAATTTGGGGTATTTAAAAGTTAATTGAACACTGCTTTACAGGAAACAACTATCTAAAAAAATGTAATCACATAAAAGTTAGGGCTACTTCATTTTTTCTTTTAAAAAACTTGGAAATAGAATCACATAGACATTTTATGAATGGTAGTTTCGATAAATTTAAAGTTTATTTGACAATTAAGTTGCAGTTTGTGAAAAAATTTTGATTAATTAAGAAGCTATAGGTGTCAAGTAAAAAAGAAATTAAGACAGTTAAACTGCTGTAACTTTCTTATTATTGGGTTTCGGTCAAAAGCGAATTAAGAAAAAACCATAATTTTGATCTCCTACAGCTGCCCTTTCAATCTCCTCCGTAAGTTATGAGAAGCATTATTTTGATCTCCTGCATCTCCTGCAGCTGCCCTTTCAATCTCCTCCGTAGGTTATAAGACACCCAGTGTAAATTGATAATATTTATAGAAACAATAGAAAAATTAATAAATACTGGGTGTGTCACAAGGGTAGGGTAGCTAGAGGAGATCAAATTAAAATTTTATAAACTTTTGATAAAAAAAAAACGTATAACTAAAAAGTTACAGTTCTTGCTCATGAGAATTGTTTTTAAAAAGTTTTTTATTTGTTTCATATTCTCTAAAAAGTTACAGAATTTAAACTCAAATTAATTAATAAGCAAACGTTACTGCCCGTGGTAATATTTGACGTTTTAAATTAAAATTTGGAGTATTTCAAACTTAATTGAGTTGTACTTTAGATGAAACAACTATGTATTTAGAAAGGAATTGTAACTTAAAATTACGGCTATTTAATCTTTCCTTTTTTTTAATATCCAAAAAGTGTTCATATTGTTGAGAAGCGCTGATCAATTAAAACAAAACGAGAAAGCAGGTCGACATAGACATTTTATGAATAGCGGTTTTGATAAATTTAGAATTTATTTGTGAATGAATATCGCTGTGCATCTATTCACCACTATTGCATCGCATTTGCGAATAAATTGATCAGGTCGTTTTTGGTTTGCAGTGGGAATTTCGAGCCACGTTTCTGTTGAAGATGCCCCAAATAGGGCTAAATCGGCTGTACAGAGGCTGCTCAATATTGTCAACCTTAGTTGACGCTACTTTAGCGGATTTACAAAGCGTGTAGCGGAGTAGCGGAGACATGTGCTTTTGTAGCGGAATTTAGTTGATATCCATCAAAAGAATTTCAGTACACAACTAATACTTAAAACAAGCGAAATAGTTGGAAAAAATTAAATAATTAAGCCAAGGATGTCAGAACAATTCAATAAATTTAAAATTTTCTTACAAAATAAGAATAGTCGTGCGCATCTTAAAAGCTACAATAGATTAGGAAAGTAGGCTGTCCTAAAGCTGGCGCGAAATTTTGGATGAAAAACTTGTTTTAGTTGTGCTTATTGTACGTAATTAGTTAATTTATTTGTTATTAAAAAAATGTATAAAATGCTTGTCTGAGCTTAGTTCAGCTGCAGGTCAACAAACCATTAATAAACATAACCTATCACAACAAAATTAAAAAAATGTCTCTGGGAAAGCATGCAATGAGTTTAACAACCATTTTCCAATACAATGTACAGGATACCAACTCATAAAACTGTAATAACTTATTTAATGTCGTTGTCTTAACATTCTTAAATATTAAGTTATGTTTAGGTCAACGCCGGCGTTACAACGAGAGTAATTTACGACACACGTCTGATTTATTAGACAAAGATAGTAAACGACACGACACTTTCTGTGACGTTTACTTTCCTAGTCTATTTTACATAGTAGTAGTAGTAGCCTTTTAGTTGTGGATGAGTATACGTAAAGACGTCTGTGGAGGCGATGACGAAACAAGCGAAGAAGAAACTAGAAAGTGTTTCTCTCTTATAAAAAATGTTATTTTATTATTATCATGAGCTTTTAACTTCTAACCCAACCCAATTGACTTAGACGTAACGGATTTTTTCCCTTAGTAGCGGAATGATTAACCGTTTGTAGCGGGCAATAACTAAATTTCTATTAAAAAAAAATATAACTTTATGTTATAACTTGAAAATTTAAGTAAATATTAAAAAAGCAACTACACCACTGAAATGTATTCCAAGAAGTGTCCTAATAATGATCAAACAGTTTTCTAATATCTCTAAAAATAAACGAGATATGACCGAAAAACGAAAAGTCGAAAATGTCAATTTTTGACCATAACTTGAAAACAAAAGAAGATAGCCAATTTTTGTTTACGCTTTTGACTTAATCTCCAAAAAAGAGATCGAGACTCTAGTTTTTTTCTATTACTTATAGTTACGGAGATGCCCATAAGAGACATCGAAATTAATCCACCCTGTACAGCAGTTCGCAGTGGGAATGTCGAGCTACGTCTGTGCTGAAGAAGTCCCAACCAGGGCTGAAACAGCTGTACAGAGGAAGAGACATCGAAATTAATCCACCCTGTACAGAGGCTGCTCGAGGTTTTCACTGCAATCAAGAACGATTTGCACAATCTTACGATCGCTTTTTGACGTGGCATTGCAGTAGGATAGACAAACTGAAGCGAATTTGCTCCTAATAAATCCCCCATGCAAAGCAGCCATGCTTGCTGTCAAAGCATAATGAAAGTTTTTAAAAAAAATTGTGCAAATCGTAGAATTCACGATATTATGGTGGCGAAAATCTGAATTTTTTAGGAATTTTCCTCACAACTAATGATCTTTTAATAAATGTATTCAAATGTTATCATTCTGGTCATGTTTTATTACCAGTCTGTATTTTCTGAGGCGATTCTTAACTTATGGTTTAAAATTATTTCTTGTAATATTTTATCTTTGTTCCCGAAATAGATATTAAAATATGTAGTTTAAGCATGATGAAATACCATCATATTACAACAATGGCATTAAAAAATGATTTAACCAAGTAGTCAATTCAATAAATAGAATGCGGAGGAATTGATTCCACTATTTTTTTTGCGCCAGAATGTTTAATGAGTTTCTTGTGAACATCGAGAACACGAAAAATCATTCGCATTCAGGAATGCATTTGTATATGTAAATTATATCTATACGTTTAATAAATCTAAATATTTTTTTCAGTCGCCTAATTAAAAATTGAAGTGAATTGATCGTCATCATACAGGTTTTCTCAAACACTGGAATAGTGCGATTGCGAAGTTTGCATCCTCTCAATTTAAGATTATTTTCAAATATACAAGGTTGTTTATTTAATAATGTACAGACTTAAGTTACGATTTGTTTAAATGGAATGATACCTATAACTGTAAAATATTTCTTAAATATGATCCATTTATTCTTTATGAAACCAGTCGGCAAATACTCAAAATAAGAAAGAATAATGTTATAATAATTTATCAACATGTATATAAAAGGACGTTATTGCACTATGCCCTGGAGTTTTGGTACACCCCGTACATTTTAGAAACTATAATATGACGTTTCTCTCGTTTATTTTTAACAAATACAACAATTGCAACAAAGAAAACATGAAATTATGTTAGTTGCCTTCACAACGACTTTGGGTAGTAATTTCGTCCTCAGTCTTCTCACATGTGCACGGATCAACAACAATGTAACCCGTTTTTAACAAGCCGGGCGCTTTTTTTTTTGGCGATAATTATAATAATTTTAGTTCGGGACCGTGTCTTATTCCTTTATAACTGCGCACGGAATTTGCATACGCCGACTTTCATTATTGCGATGTATATCATCATCATATTGAAAAGAAAACCGATACTGATTCAGGAATTTAAATACCTGCAACAAAGAACCAATACCAGACCTAAACAAAATAACGATGAAACGTTTTTCTTCATATTTCAGTACATACATTTGATAGATACCCACCGAGTATGATTGCCGCGGCTTGCGTTGCATCTGCTCTTCTGGGCATCGAATGGGTGAAGAAAAGCGGACAATCCCTGCACACCCTTCTTCAGTGCATCCATAGCATCACATCAATCGAGCCGGTAAGTATTTCATTTGGTAATTTATCGCATCTTTAGTACATTACCGAAAATGAACCGCCACCAGTAAGACAACAGGTGCCTTACACATGTCGTGCTGGTTGGTATACACCTAAGTAAGTACAAGGACAATGTGTTCCACTGAATTGATAATTGCTGTAAAAGTGCCCTTTGAAGAGTATAGCCCCTAGATTTACATGTATTTTATTTTCTCAACTTTTGGACTGAATATTTATGTGTTTTCTTAAGAATGTCCCGTTTTCACAAATTCCACAAATAAAACTTTTTATTTTGTTAACACATAATCTCTTTCCTGCCACGGTTAAAGAAGTGTAGACTAAATTAATACTTCTTAGCATTCGATCACAATGGACATAAACATAAAAATTATATAAGCACAGCGAATTTTAAACGTAAACTTTTCACCATGTTTGTCAATCCATACGTCAATGAATAGTTTTGTACTAGTTAGTAATGAGTCTCGGTCGGTTAAGCGTTTATATAAAATACATTGACAAATACATACAGGGTGTGGATAAAGTTTGGAACAAAATTCATATTTCTGTTATCTTGGGTTTGATGAAAAAATCCTGAAAAAGGTCGATTTAAGTTTTGTCCCGTGCACTTTATGACAGTGAATTTGATTCTGTGGCCATCTGATTTCACCCATGTGTGATATCATCAGTTTTTTCAAATGGTAACCCCCGACTTTTAGTATCTCTTGTCGTTAGGTATTTCATTGTGTATACAACGCTAAAATTGTTACGTAAGGTAGCAAATTAATTGAAATTTCAAAAAATTAAATTTTTATTACTGTGATAAACTAATAAAAATTGTCAAAAAAGTTAGATAAATTATCATGCAGGTGTACCTCGGATTGTCTTCAATCCAGACATCGAGCAGACTCGAACAGTCGAGATAAGGGAAACAAAAAAACGCGCTCGTAGTACACTGAATGATTTTTTAAATTTCCGGCCCAGTCAGTCATTTTACAAATTAAAAGCGCGAGAAAGGTATGTCGCAGACGAAAGTAATGTCAAAATACTGTCAATTAGTTTATAACCATATACTGTACTGCACCTGAGTGTTCGTGTTTGAAACCACTTTTACAATAAACGGAGACGTCAATCGTCATAATTGTAGGTGGTCACAGCCAAATCCAGCAAAAAGTTAATATGTGGGCGGGAATAATAGGAGATCGCATTGTGAAATTGTAGAAATTTAAACGCTTAAATATATTTAGATTTTCTAAGATTTGACCTCGTGCCAGTATTAGTAATGCTGTTTCCGGACGAGGGCAATTCCGATGCGCCTCATTGCAGAATCTAGTTCCAACAAGATGGAGCACCTCAGCAATTTGGCCAGCATGTTCGGAGTTACCTGGACGAAATTTTCCCCAGGAGATGGATCGGACGAAGGGGAACAAGATCGAGATCTGACACCACTTGATTTTTTTTTCTATGGAGTCATATGAAATCAAAGATCTACACAAATAAGCCACATGACTTGGATGACCTGAAAACTCGTATCCGCGAGGAAATTCGAAATATTGACCCAGAGACAATATGACGCGACGTACCGTAGTATGCACGTCCGTCTCGGCCAGTGCCAAACGGCCGTCGGTGGACAGTTTGAACACCTCCTTCGACAATTTATTCTAATTTTTTGACAATTTTTGATTAGTTTATCATAACCACAATATGATTTTTTTTAAACTAAATACGTATTTTGGCAGCTATGCTACCATCTTCAGTAGTTGCGACTTCTATCCTACTAAATCACAGGAGCAGTGAAGGTGTCATACCTATCCCTACCTTATATACTAAGTGCGTTCCGCTCCAATGAAGCGTGCGCTTCCGGTAGTGAGCGCCTCACCGGGTTGCGTCAACTAAGTCAAGCAACACAGAACCTGCCAAAGGCCCGTGATCGGGGTTCATTAAATCATTACTGGTTTTGTGTATAAAAATGGTTTCAAAACCGTCTAATTCCCTGTTGCTTGACATTGCTTTTACTAACCTAAGATTACTTAAATCTATTTTATGACTGGTGTCAAAAATATATTGGGCAACACTGGATTTTTTAATTCTATTAGATATTTCGTAGATCCCTGATTTCTCATTTGGTTCAGTTTTGTCCTTGGGGTTTGTTAGTAAACATTTTAGAGTGTTGTTATTACTATATGCAATTGTGTACCCTTGTGTTTTAAAAATGTTATTTAAACCTTTAGAGCAGCTTTTGTCAAACTGAATTTTAATATATTTAGACGTGTTTGTTTCTGCTGGTAACAAAGTGGTAAATTTTTTTTTGATATTGGCCTTATTTACAATTTTCCTTAACATATTTCTACAATATCTACTGAGTAACCATTGTGAATTGCTACATCTTTAATAAATTTAAGTTCTTTGTTGTACCTTTCTTTGGACAGTCGGACGTTAAGTAATCTATTAAGTAGAAAAGAAATTGCAGAATACTTATGTGATAAGGTATGTTGTGAATCATTAAGAATAAATCTATTGGTGTTTGGTTTTTTCCTATAGGTATTTATCAAATTCTAATTTGTTTTCACTATTTCTAATAACCAAGGCATCCAAGAATGGTAGTTTTCCATTTACCTCTTTTTCAAACGTGAATTTAATACTAGGAAATTTAGAATTTAAAATATCCAAAAGAATCTTCTATTCTGCATTCCTTGGTAAAACAGCGAAAACATAACCATATTCTAGGGAAATAAGTACAATTTTTTTTGAGTGACGTTTCTAAATTACACTTAAAAAGGTTAGCCAGATATGGTGATAAGCAGTTTCCCATTGAAGTCCCTTGGTTCGTTTAAAAAATTCCCCATTAATTTGAAAACAATTTTGCGACATACACAATTTTGTAAGTTCCAGAAATTCATCTGTCTTCTGTTGGTCTATGTTGTTAGAAACTAGGAGATCTTGCAGGTAGTTTAGCGTGGTGGGAATCGGGATACTGGGAAATAAGGATTGGACATCAAAAGATATCAGTATTTCGTCCTCGCTTAGTGTTAGATCTTTAACACGTTGGATGAAATCTACAGAGTTTTTCACAGAAAAAGCGTCTTTAGAATTGGAGAGTTTGATGAATTCGGTGTTTAACCACTTGGATAGGAAATAGGTAGGAGAGTTAATATCAGATATTATTGGTCTTACTGATTTGCCGGGTTTATGTATTTTTGGTAGCACGTATAACTTAGGGAGAATCGGATTAGAAACTGTAACTTTTTGTTTGTTCCATTTGTTTATGAGAAAGGGACAGTTTTTAATAGCGTCCTTTACTTCCCTGATTAGTTTAGGCAAAGAATTGCGATTTAGTTTAACGTACGAACCACTATTCAGTAATTCTTGTATCCTCTGATAGTAGTCCGTCTTTATCCAAAACGTCACTCAAAGAAAATTGTACTTATTTCCCTAGAATATGGTTTAGATACGTAGATGATGCTGTTTTTAATACCAAGGAATGCAGAATAGAAGATTTTTTGGATATTTTAAATTCTAAATTTCCTACTATTAAATTCACGTTTGAAAAAGAGGTAAATGGAAAATTACCATTCCTGGATGCCTTGGTTATTAGAAATAGTGAAAACAAATTAGAATTTGATATACCGGCTGTTTCAAATTGGGTGTGCACTGAAGGGATCTCCTAAACCGTAAGAGATACAAATTCGGTTAAATGGAAGAAAAGTTGCATGAATCAATGCCTAATTCGTATCCATTGAGAGAATGATTTTTTTCTCATTTCTTCTTGAGTTATTAATAAAAATGTGAAAAAATCGATTTTCTTCTTCTCTCTGTATCTCTTTTATTATACATAATTTTGAAATTCTGATTTAACTTTCTACAGGCACTTTTTGATTTTGCTTCGAATAAGAGTAATAGAATTGAAGTCAAACGTTTCGTTTTCCCACGACCATCATCAGTTTCGATTTTTTAAATAGAACTTATGTCTTTTTATTGTTCTATTCGATAGCATTTTTTCTCCTGATTACAATGATATATCACACTTAATAGTTGATATTAATTTGAAGCTTAAATAATTCAGATTTTATATGAAAATTTTATTTAATACATAATTTCCACTTTTTTGTTCCTTTTCTTATCTTTTTATTATTCTAGACGAAAGCATTTTTTTCTTTTGATTTCAGTGAGTGTAATACTTAATACCTTTTTTTCAAGTAAAGTTGGAATATGACAAAAAAACTGATATCGTTTCGTCATGTTTTTCTTAATAAGTAAATTTATTCCTAACCTCTTTTTTTATTTGTTAAGTATTAGCAACAACATTCAGTTGTAAATATTGACTAAATGATATGAGGTGGTTAACACAAACCAAATAAACATCAGTATAAACATATTAAATTACAAGAACAGAATAAATAAATTGAATAAAAATTATAGACGAAGAACATGACTCTGTGAAATAAATAAAGTGAAATAAATAAATTAAAGTAAATCCTCGAAATGTCCTCCACTGCTTTCAAGACACAGATTCGTTCTTAATCCTATGTGTTGTCTAACGTGTCGAACATGAATTCGCGAAACATTTCTGTAAGAATCTAATATTCGCCTTCTTAGTTCCTCCTTATTATTTATCTTAATGCTAGTCACTGTTTCAATGTCCACAATATCAAGCCTACTTTATCCTGTTTAAATTATGGATGGTAGTTCCGATATAACGTGTCAAACTTCAACTGGTTAAAACGAGTGAACTTAACCATATTTAAAAAAAATAAAGATAGTCAAGTGTTGAGAGCCACTGAGTGCTAAAGAAATTAAAAAAAAAATACATTGTTATAGAAAGTATCTTTCAAATTTATTACAAAAATATTCGTTTTAGCTGCCAATGTATTTGTAGAAGGCACTATTCAGTAATAACTAAATATTTGTAGTATAATTAGTATTCACTTTTTCTTTTAATCCAACAGTGCGAGTCAAAAATAAAAACAAGGCTTTTTCATTCCTATACTAAAGCTGAGATACTGATCTAGCAAGTTATATTAGAACCAATAGATATTTTTCGGTAAAAATTCATTTTCGTAAGTGCAGTGCATTATTAAAATAACCATACAGAAAAACTTTAAATAGTTTATTATAATTTACACTATAGCTAAGAAAATGAACTAAAAATTTGAAATTATGTATTAAATAAAATTTTCACATAAAAATCTATATTATTTAAGCTTCAGATTAATATCAACTATTAAGTGTGATATACCGTTACAATCAGGAGAAAAGATGCTATCGAATAGAACAATAAAAAGACATAAGTTGTATTTAAAACATCGAAACTGATGATGGTCGTGGAACGACGAAACGTTTGACTTAAATTCTGCTACCTCTATTCGAAGCAGAATCAAAAAGTGCCTGTAGAAAATTAATTCAGAATTTCAAAATTAAGTATAATAAAAGAGATGCAGAGAGAAAAAGAAAATCGATTTTTTCACATTTTCATTAATATCTCAAGAAGAAATAAGAAAAAAATAATTCTCTCAATGGATGCGAATTAGGCATTGATTTGTGCAACTTTTATTCAATTTAATCGAATTTGTATCTCTTACGGTTTAGGAGATTCCTTCAGTGCACACCCAATTTGAAACAGCCGGTATATAGGAAAGAAACAAACACCAATAGATTTATTGTTAATGATTTATTTATCACATAAGTATTCTGCAAATTCTTTTCTACTTAATAGATTAGTTAACTTCCCACTGTCAAAAGAAAGGTACAACAAAGAACTTAAATTTATTAAAGATGTAGCAATTCACAATGGTTACTCAGTAGATATTGTAGAAAATATGTTAAGGAAAATTGTAAATACGGCCAATATCAAAAAAAAAATTACCACTTTGTTACCAGCAGAAACAAACACGTCTAAATATATTAAAATTCCGTTTGATAAAAGCTGCTCTAAAGGTTTAAATAACATTTTTAAAACACAAAGGTACAGAATTGCATATACTAATAACAACACTCTAAAACGTTTACTAACAAACCCCAAGGACAAAACTGAACCAAATGAGAAATCAGGGATCTACGAAATATCTACATAACACACAATGCCCTACCTATTCTATCTCTTTTGTCTCACTCACTCACATAGGACCAGTGCGATGTACAAATTCAAACTAAACGAAATCGCCAAGTCAACAGTCAGACCAAACCACGTCCTCAATCAGTGATTGGGAAGAGTGACCAAGGAGTTTGATCTGACCAATTTGACCGTGCACTTACTGCAAACTATGTGTTTCTAACTCTCTTTGTTTAAAGTCCTTCCAAAGTCTAATTTGATCTACAGAGGCGGTAGAAAAATTTTTTTGAATCAATATATGCTTAATATTACTTTTAGAGATGAAACTGAACTTTTCACGAAACTAATTCCGAATCTACATATATTCTGATATTTTTCCACATCCGATACCGTATCGGTATCTAACCGGAATTCTCGTCACGTAATTTACCGCTATTAAAGCTGGATATACACAGAGCGTTGAGCGCGTCAAAAGGCCTACTATACTCTCATTGGTTACCGCTGTACATATACCGAGCACTAATCAACGAGAGTACAGAACGCACGATGTTTTGACGCGCTCAACACACCATGTAAATTCAGCTTAAAACTTGATTATTGAGATCCAGTTAAGGGGTCCATTGCAATAACCGAGCAAGTCCACTTTTGGCCATTTGTGAGTTATTGGTATATTCTTGCACAGCATAAAATTCTGCATCCTTCGTATTAATTCTAACTAAGATAGCATTATTAGATACAGGTGTTCTATTTGAAAAAAATAAATATTTTAATTTCAAATTCATGAAAATGAATCTTCAAGAACTGCAAATCCCTGCAAATAGTCCTTTTAATATCTATAAGTCCTTTAGTATTTTTTTTTAACTTTGAAAGATATCTTTAGTACCAGATAACATATTTATTTTATTTTTTTTTTTTTGTTTTCCAGGATTGTCTGTTGGAATGCCTGAAACAAGTAGATCGAATGGTGGATGATGCCGTGGGTAATTTATCACAGGAAAGTCGCAACAGTGATTCGGTAATTTCCTCAAGTACCACTCCCAGGCCCAAGGAATTTACCCCGCCTCTTCTAGTGACGGATAAAAATGTGGAAATCGAAACGGCGAGCACACCGACAGACGTACACGACGTCGACTTCTAAAACGGTGCGCGAAGTGACTTCTTAGTTTCTGTATATTTGCATTTATGCAAGCCACGTGATGTACTATAAAAGTGCAACAACTGCAGTAATGAAATGAAAAAAAAAAAACACACACAGTACCTTACATGCATTATTGCAGTGGAATGAAGAGAGGAAACTGACGACTTTTAATGCGTCAAGGCTTTCGGGGGAAGGCAATAAATTACGCTTTAATATGAACTGTTTTAATACTGTAACAAAAAACAAACTTTATCTTCTGTTGTGCAACCAATGCCGAAACAACATCGTCAAGAAAAAAAAAATATTTGCACTATAGTCATTGTAAATACACGATTGCATTTTGTTCCTAGAAAACATAAAAACGTGTTCCATAATTTTAGTTTAATTAAGTTTATAAATTATACCCGTATAGAATCTTATTTAAAGAAGAAAAAAACTGTCTAAAGACTGTTGAACGACTGATACTTTGTCTTCCAAAAACTTTGTTAATATTACAGTTTACGCAAAATAAAAATATATAGGTATATAAGTGAAACAATGCAATATGTTATGTTTAAGTGTATAACACCTAATTTCATCGACTATAAACAGGGTGACTACATGAAAATCCCACCCCTCCTAACTTGTATTTTTGAACTTAGAAAGAAATATTTGATACTAAACTTATACCGACTAATTCAAAGTTCTTGCTAATATTTACAGAAACACAAACGCACATTTCATAACCGAAATATAAACTGACATTGTTTTTAAATGGAATATTCTGTATATTTGTACATATTTGAATTATAAATTCTAAAGCTCCGATAATAGTTGTTCTAAAAAAAATTATATAGAATGTGTAAAACGAGTAATGTTCGAGGTATTTGTTTTAATAATACATATACGTTCTGATACATGAGTACAAAGATGTCAGAAGGTATAAAACAAAAATGCGATTATTTAAATTTAAAAAAATGCTGTTTCATAAAATCAGCGGTCATGTTTTCTCAAAAGATTTATAGCATATACAGGATGCGTAAATAGTACTGACCAAATGGTATTATATAGAAACTGTTTGACATTTAGATCTGGCGTTTGGTGGGGTTAAATTATACATAAATACCCATATTTTGGTCTGAATTTCAATTGTTTTGTGCGACTGGTGTTTGTCGAAAGCAGCCATCTTGAATTTTTTTTAATGACAACCTAGATTTAGTTTGGTGTCATTTGGCAGGTAATTGATTTAGAAGAACCATATATCATAAGTTTGTTTATTCTATTCTTTGTAGAAGAAATATTTTGTGCACATAGGTCTATAAATAAATAACAACTTATTCAAAATTTAATTGAAAGGTAATATTTGTGTGTTATCTATTCATTTTTATCAATTTGAATGATTTCTAATACTCCGTATCGCTTTTCCAATTCCAACTGATAATAAATACTACAATACGATATTATCATCAGCTGTTTTCCTCATATAGAGTCCCATGTAAAATACGGTTTGGTTTCTGTGGAAACAAACGTGTTTATACTAATCGTTTTCTCTTGAAAATGTAACATATCTGAACTGCACTTTAACATGGTCTGATCCATCAGATTCAATTGCGAATTACGTTGCTTTAAAAAAAACGGTATTATATTTAAGTTATTAAACGGTATTATATTTAAGTATCGGTGCTGACCGGATCGGCTTAGAGCTTGTCGGTCAGTTGAAAAAAACACGACTACTATCTGTCAATTATATGCTAAATGACACTAAACTAAACCTAGGTTGCCATTTAAAAAAAATTAAGATGGCTGCCTCTAACAAATGCCAGTTTATGTATAATTTAACCAAACGTCAAATCTAAATGTCAAACCGTTTCTACATAATCCCATTTGGTGTAATACTAGGCACCCTGCGAAAAAATAGAGTATTTTGAATATCTTAAAAAGAAACTTTAATTTGTTTCTCCTACTGGTACTGATGACTAATTACTTAAATATTCCATAACACTTCTTGCAAAATTTATTTTCTAAGCTTTGTATAAGTGAAGTCGTCAAAATTTTTCCGCAAATGTTAACTTTACATATTCTAAAGCTTTGAAGATCTTCAATCATAGAAAGTTGAACAATGGCATTTAGTACGAATATCTTCGACAACTTTTCATTTTATGTTTACATTGTTTAAACAATATCACACTAGAATTTAATTTAGAATCCAAATCTGCATAAACATACCTACTGTCTCATTTAAAAAGTACAATTCAGTCTATATTTTAATTGCGGATGTCAATTTGTTTTTCTGTAAATATGATCAAAAACTTTGAATTAGTCTGTGTAAGTTTTGTAATAAACGTTTCTTTCTAAATTTAAAAACAAAAAGTTAAAGGGGGGGTACTCTCATGTAGTCACTATACGTTGAAATAAGTAAACAGCGTCGATTCCGAAAATCCTAGTAAGTTCGGCACGTGTTTGTGAAAAATGGGGTTAATTTTTAGCTAGCTGTAAATTGAATATGAAGAGCTTTAAATTATTAAATTACTCTTTACATATTCCTAAATTTAGTCCTAATTTACGTATTCCTAATTTAGTTGCAAAATTTCCGCCAGAATAAATGATGATTGGTGTAGCACTTCTTATTTGATGCTTTTTTTCATCAGTAACCTTCGTATACTAGTTCTGTAAAATGTGATTTTCTATTTAACTTGCGATCGCAAACAAGTGGATAGATTTAATAGTGATTAACTTTTTTATTATTATTAATTATTTTAAATACTTCATAATGAACTGTACCTAATAGCGCTTTTGTACGTTTCTAGTTATTAAAGAATCTTAACGTTCTAATCCTGTACATATTAGTTTATCTACTGATTGTTATATAGTCAATTAATATTACATGTATATATAAAAATGATTCATTCGTCAACCGCATTCACTGCCATCTAATTTCTGTAAGTCCATCGCTCATACAATAGTTTGTAAATTCTAATATATACCTCATTTCAGTTCCGTATTACAAACCACAATACACTAGTTATTATATATATATATATATATATATATATATATATATATATATATATATTGTATATAGATACATACATATCATATTTTATACTTATTTTTTAATTTGTTGTGTATATTTTCATATTTTTAAAATTTCTACAATATACAATAAATATGTACCTTTTTTTAAATGACGTGTTTTCTTTTCAATAACATTTATTTCACATACCAACCAAGAGAAACTGAAATGTTGCAAAAAAATTATTTTATTCGCGACCGCGAGTAAAAAGCGATGCTAGAAATAATATGAGCTCACCGCCAAGCTTTACCATATGAAAGCTCATGTAATTATAAAAAGCAAAATATGATTTGGATATACAAGATGTCTATGGGAAGCCGCAACGATGACACCTAACTTCTTTATTTGTATTTTGCGAAAAAATTTTAAAAAATTTTGTTGCAAATCGTTTTTTTCTTTCTGCTGAAGAAACCCCAAATAGAACTAAAACGGCTGCACAGAGTGGACCCTTTTTGATGGTTTTACAAGGTTTCTTAGTTATTTATAGGAATAGAAGAAAAACGTTTTCGCGACCTAAGCTAGTTTTTGAAGAAAAACTCAGTGGAGAAAACAAAAGTTAGCTATCTCGATTCGTTCGGGAAATATCGGCCGAAAACGAATTTTTCCGAAAAATTATTTTTCACGATATCTCAGTTGTTTGACAAGATATTTTGAAAATTGAAAAAACTATTTTATTCAGAAATTAATGTAGATTTCGCTGACGTTATTTAAACAGAATTTAACATTTTTGAAAACCTCATTAAAGCAATTTATTTGTGTCATAGCCAACTGCGGTTGCCATTTAAAATTAGAAAGTTACAGTCAGTTTCGCAGAATTGGTGCAATTTCTACAAAAGATAATACTGTCAGTAAAATCAGTGTTAATTTCTGAATAAAATAGTTTTTAAATTTTTTAAATATCTTGTCAAACAACTGACATATTGCGAAAAATAATTTTTTGGAAAAATTCGTTTTCGGCCGATATTTCCCGAACGAATCGAGATAGCTAACTTTTGTTTTCTCCACTGAGTTTTTCTCAAAAAAGTAACATTGGCTCGCGAAAACGGTTTTCTTCTACTCCCATAAATAACTGAGAAACCCTGTAAAACCATCAAAAATGGACCACATTATACAGAGGCTGCTTGAGGTTTTCACTCCAATCAAAAACGATTTGCAACAAAATTTTTTAAAACTGATTATGCTTTGACAGCAAGCATGGCCGCCCTGCAAAAGGTAGCATATTATACCGGGTGGAAAGTTTCAAACCCGAACATAGCAAACTGGTATTGAAAACTATGTTTCTGGTGAATTGCTGCTCGCCATTTGAAGACACAAAAATGGCAATGGTATTAAAGAAAAGAGAAAATTATGGACAATATTATCACTTTAAAATTATTCCTAATATTAATACTTTCAGAATATAAATTAAATTTTCAAACTTTAAACGAAAAATTTAGTCGCCTACGTCAGATTGGAAACTCTCAGTTCTTTCTATTAATGGAAAATAATTTATACGTCATGCGTCAGTCAGAAAGTTGTTGTTTAAGTTATAACAATTATTTCTTTATTAGAATGATAATTGTGACATTGCATACAAAAATACTTTGGTTTCTGATACTATCAATAAACTTGATAGAATGCCACGGGCAATCGATATCGACATAACTCGATACTAAATCAGTTATAAATTCAATTGTACTAAAAATTAAAAGTTTCGCCCTGTTCAAGAATAAGTAACACATAACTGTAAAGATTAAAAATAAAAACCACATTAATTCCACAAATTCAGTTGTCATCAACATTGTTTTGAAATTAACAAGAAAGGCAGGAAAGTATTTTGTGAAGCAATGT
This sequence comes from Prosopocoilus inquinatus, assembly GCA_036172665.1. NCBI lineage: Eukaryota > Metazoa > Arthropoda > Insecta > Coleoptera > Lucanidae > Prosopocoilus > Prosopocoilus inquinatus. Next base: position 30,378,460 of record CM069869.1, read on the forward strand.
AGATGCAAATAAATAAATCGTAACAGTTTTTCATCGTCATTATGCTACACAGATGAACGGAATTTTATTTTGAATAAAAAGCCTATTGTATAAAATTCTGGTTATTGAATTGCAAACTTCAAATCTGACACTAAGGCGACTACATTTTTCATTTGAAATTTAAAAAATTAATTTCTGTTTGAAAAGTGTTAACACAATAGGAATAATTTTAAGATGATAGTATAGGCCTTAATTTTGTCTTTCATTTAATACCATTATCATTTTTGTATCTTTAAATAGCGAGCAGTAATCTACATTAACGTAGTTCTCAATGAAAGGTTGCTATGTTCGGGTTTGAAACTTTCCACCCGGTATAGCAAACCCGTTCAATTTGTACTGCAATATCTGGTCAAAAAGCGATCGTAGGATGTCACTGTTTTATCTATTCGAAAAAATTTACATTAGGAAAGTTTCAGGGTCTCACTTGCTTAATGTCACGTATGGTATCATCAGCAATGTTGTTAAAGATATATTTCTAATAGTATCTAGATACAGATGCAGATACTTTCACAAATATGTATCTAGATGCAGATACAGACACTTTTTCCGGAAAAGATATAGATGCAGATACAGACACTTTTTCCGGAAAAGATATAGATACAGATACAAAAAAAAAGTATCTGTAGTTTATCAAGATACTTGCAAGTGTAAAATTCAATAACCTATGCAGTAGTGGAGGTACGGTATTATTTGCGATCCAAATCGACTTTTTTTGTGAAAATTCGTATGAATATATGAATAATGTACACACTAAAATCTGTGATAATTTTCACATTTTTTCAGCAGTATGTCTTTTTAAATAGAAAATTTATCTTTGTAATTAAGTTGATCAATAAGCTGATAAGTAATTACCTGGTTTTGTATGAAACCAAGTCAAGTCAACGTAAAATATAAAGTTATCAACAAAAATGACTCTACCTCCGTATCAGACAAGTTAAATGTCAAATGAATCTAGGATCCTTAGTTGCAACCTTGTTGTAGCTAAGAGAGCGTTCCCATAATCAAGAAAAGTTGATAAAATCAACAATACAGTCTTTTTCTTTTTGATTTTCCTTTTTTGTCAATTATCTTTTCCAATTTTTAAAATAATTTTCAAGTTTCTGAAATATCAAATCGTATTGTAAATAGAACAGTGATTTGACAAACCGGAAAACATAATTAACAAGAGGGGAAAATCAAAAGAAAGAGATCCGAGGTTGCATTTTCGCCAAGGTCTGCTGTATGGAAGTTCAAAATGTATCTAAAATGTATCTTAGTATCTCAAATGAATTGGTATACTGTAATTGTATCTAGATGCAGATACAGTTAAATTTTTTTAGTAGTATCTGAGATATATATCTATATACTCAAAAAGTATTTAGATACTGTATCTAGATACTTGCATCTAGATCAGGCCTAATCATGCGAAGGGAATATGTCGGCGTATATTCTCCTTCTACCATCGCACAGGCAGTGCCGGTTCCCGCTTGACGCTCACTCGCTTCAATCTTCAATTTCAACAACCAATGAGATACCGTGCCTTCAATTGAATTCTTCATTAAAGTGGGCTATGATTTCACTGTTTTTTTCTCCTAAGATTTGCAGCACTGATAGCTGTTCAATTATTTAATTAAACAAATCTCAAATTGACACTGTATTTTCAATTAATTCAAAATGTTAGAATTACAGCAGAAAATATTTATTGTTGAGTTATTTTCAAACCGGTAGAATAGAAAGTGGTAGAAGTTTATTCAATTAATCAGGGTGTACAGAAGTTTCGACAGCAGTTTCCTAATTTTGCTATTACTTATGAACAGCTAGTTAAACATATCCATGCTTGTGTTCTTAAACTTCGTGAAACAGGATCACTTTGTCGCAAAACAGGGAGCGGAGCAGCTCAGAAAAGGACTGCAGCCTACATTGAAGATGTTCGGGATCGAATGGAACACTCTCCCAAGAAATCTATTGCGAAACTTTCACAAGAAGTTCAGCTATCAGTGGGAACATGTCACACTATTCTTAAAAAAGACTTAAAGCTTTATCCATATAAGATTCAAGCAGTCCACGAACTCAGGCCAGTAGATTTTCACAGAAAAACAGAATATTGTCACTGGTTTCTTGATAACTTAAATGACGACGACATTCTTGACAAGTGTTTCTTTTCTGATGAGGCCTGGTTTCATCTCTCAGGGTATTTAAATAAACAGAATATGAGAATTTGGTCAGCAGAAAATCCCCATGAATTTGTGGAAACTCCATTACATCCGTTAAAAATTGGTGTTTGGCTAGCAGTGTCAAGAAGGCGTATCATCGGACCAATATTTTTTAACGACTCAGTAACTGTTGAAAGATACCGAAATGAGTTATTAGAACCTTTCATTAATCAACTACGTGATGATGAACTTACAGAAGGGTTTTTTCAGCAAGACAATGCTACTGCCCACATAGCTCATCAAACAATGACTTTCCTGCAGCAGTTTTTCGATAATCGGATTGTGAATTTTCCTGCAACGTCTCCGGATCTCACAATTATGAATTACTTCATTTATCCGCACATGAAAAACACAGTTTTTAGAACTACGCCTCACACAATCGAAGAACTTCGTGCGGGCATTACAGATGTGTGTGCTAACATAACCTCCGAACACTTAGCAAACGGGTTTGAAAACATGAAACGCAGAGTACGCTTATGTATTCTAGCTGAAGGAGAGCACTTTGAGCATCTACTTTAAACTTTAATGCTGTGTTTTTATTTCATGTTATGATCAGTACTGGCAGTTTTACAACTGTTTTCTCTAGAATTGTGTCGCCAACTTCATAAAAAAATCACAGCTTACTTTAATGAGGAATTCAATTGAAGGCACGGTATAAAACTTATGTAGATAATAATCTTTATGGAAAATGTTGTAGTGACGAGCAATATTATATCATTGACGTCTATCGAATAGTGGGGGATACTATATCCTCGCTCTTCTCGTATTTTATGCCCAGGCCTGCTATATGTTAACTATCCTTGGCCAAGGATAGTTAACATATAGGATTGCACAAATTAGAGTTTTTCTATGTTTAAGTACTTACTTTTTCTATGACACTTACTTTAAAAATTATATTATTTTAAACAAATTAATGAATTATCTAATTTCATTCAAAAAATTATTATAAAACACGTATTTATCTTTGCACGGATACTTCGAATAATTGCTTCTTCGGGATAAATTCTCCACCGAGATTCAGAAATGTGTCCATGTGTTTTAGGGTGAAAAGAACATCAAAAAATAAGATCACCTTTTTATATAAATCTTTTTCGAAAAATTAAAAATAAGAAATTAGCTAAGTTGTAGTATGTTAACATTGCGTAATAGATGTATTCTTACATTTAAACCTCAATTACTCGAAAACTGTTTGGGTTTGTGGAAATGCAATAAGAAGGCTTCTTTTATGCCAAATTATCTAAAGAATATTTCCTTCATAAATTTTTGATGAAATTTCTAAAAAATAAAAAGTTAGGGATAATATACTGAAAGTTACTCCTCAAAACTATCCCTTAAAAAGAAGGGGTAATCGAGAATCTGACAAATATGTTGTTTATGAGAAGTTAGATGCCTTATACCAACATTTAAAATATTAGTTTAATAACTTAAAGGATCCAGAAGATATTGGCAAAATATTATTATTCACTTTTGGGAAAAAAATTATATAAAGGTGATCTGATGTTCTATTCACCCTGAAAATATCGGGAGATATTTCTGAATCACATATTTAGTTTTTCTTGGAAATATCCGAGCAAAAATAATTATGAATTTTGTAATAAAAACTTTAACAGATAAAATAGCGACATCTTACGATCGCTTTTTGACCTGACATTGCAGTAGGATAGACAAATTGAAGCGGATTTGCTTCTATTAAGTCCCCCATGCAAGGCGGCCATGCTTGCTGTCAAAGCAGCAGCACACAGCAGAATTTAGTTGATTTAGTTACTTCTCTAAAATATGGTGCGGTGCTGATTTAGAAGCAGACAAAATAATAATCTATGAGGCATTTGTTGAAGTGTTCCCATCAACTTCTCGGGGAATAAATTATTCAACAGGAATTAGTTTCGCAATTGCACCTGATTGTGATAAAAAAATTTTGTTATGCGAAATAAAGGTTGGTTTTGGGAATTAATCTAATAACAGCAGCTTGATTAGCTGAACATTCATCTGAAATTATGGCTACCACATGTAAACCACAATCAGTCAGCAGTCGAATAATAATAATTCAGTAGTTGACATAGTTCCTTGACAAAAGCGAACATACAGTTTCTTTCCACTTTCTATAAATTCCCTTCACAATAAATGTTTATGCATGATCAGTAAATACTAGGTCCTAGATGAGGTCCACTAAAATCTACAAAACCTCTAACAGGATCACTTTGTTTGTCGTATTCGAGGCCAGGAGGGAGTCCACACATTAGAACAATATTTCCCAGTCAATTTAGTTTTTGAACCAAGTTTAGAACCGATGAGAAGTTAGCAATAAAATTCCAGCAATAAAATTATAAAATTTCAAAACGCTGCCACCGCTAAAATAACGATCACAGATCAATAATATTTAATCTATTACAAAGAGCATAATGTGTAGATTCCCCTCATATGAAGAAACTGAAAAAATATTTGATATTAAGTTAACTATGACTATTTAAACCAGCATAAGTCATTATTCATATATCGCACCAAAACAATTGCTTTCACTGAAAATTTTCACGTAGTCATAAAGTAAACATACATATCTATTTAATAATGCCTTCAGAAAGTTTTAGCCGGTTGATTTGAAGTAATTAGAAATTAATTCAAAGTGGCGCTCGGACCAATGAAACAGTACCAATTTCAAATGTTCATAACTTTTCTCAGAGAACTTGCATAAAAATTCTGTTTGCAGAATATTAAAGCACGGATCGAAATCTATCGTTTAAACCACCCTCTGAGTTTTAGCCGGTTGATTTGAAGTAATTAGAAATTAATTAAACGTGACTCTCAGATCAATGAAACAGTACCAATATCAAATGTTCATAACTTTTCTCAGAGAACTTGCATAAAAATTCCGTTTGCAGAATATTAAAGCACGGATCGAAATCTATCGTTTAAACCACCCTCTGAGTTTTAGCCGGTTGGGTTGAAGTAATTAGAAATTAATTAAAAGTGACTCTCAGATCATTGAAACAGTACCAATTTCAAATGTTCATAACTTTTCTCAGAGAACTTGCATAAAAATTCTGTTTGCAGAATATTAAAGCACGGATCGAAATGTATCGTTTAAACCACCCTCTGAGTTTTAGCCGGTTGATTTGAAGTAATTAGAAATTAATTAAAAGTGACGCTCAGACCAACTTCAAATGTTCATAACTTTCCATTCCGGACTTGCATAAAAATTCTGTTTGCAGTTAATGAACGCAGGGACCGAAATCTATCGTTTAAACTACCCTCTGAGTTTTAGCCGGTTGGTTTGAAGTAATTAGAAATTAATTAAAAGTGACTCTCAGATCATTGAAACAGTACCAATTTCAAATGTTCATAACTTTTCTCAGAGAACTTGCATAAAAATTCTGTTTGCAGAATATTAAAGCACGGATCGAAATGTATCGTTTAAACCACCCTCTGAGTTTTAGCCGGTTGGTTTGAAGTAATTAGAAATTAGTTAAAATTGACTCTCAGATCATTGAAACAGTACCAATTTCAAATTAAAGCACGGATCGAAATCTATCGTTTAAACCACCCTCTGAGTTTTACCCAGTTGGTTTGAAGTAATTAGAAATTAATAAATTGTGACGTTTGCAACAATAAAACAAAAACTTTACTTTGCGCTTTGTGAATTATGCCCAAGGTCTGAAGTTTGCATTGAGTACGCAGGGTGTTCAAAGTTTTAGTTACAGGCACACAACAACTTCGTTATTATGGAACGTACGAAGTCGTTCAAATTGGCAAAAATATACTGCTTTTACTCAAGATTAGTAATTAAGCATTGTCCATGCGTAAGCTGACCGGATCAGTCAGATTACGGTGGAATTCTCGATATGTTCTTCTTCTGATGAGGCCTCAATTAGGGCCGAAATCGCTATGAGAACCCTGTTGCAATTTAGCTGAATTGTAGCAGATTTTTAATGATTTTGTTTTAATGATGAGTACAAATATCGCAATAACTCCTTTATTATTTGTTCTGAGGTTAAGTAGTAAAGAGTACTTTATATTTAGAATTTACTATTCTTTCGTTTCACAACAAAAAACACGGAATATTTCATTAAAGAAAAGTTTACATGTGAAGATATTGTGAGAACACGATGCGTAATTGTTTTTTTGGTATCGCCGCTTAATTGTGGGTTCATTGTTGCTGATGATTTGAACGATTTCGTACCTTAATAATTATGAAGTTATTGTATGTATACAGTGTTTCCCAAAAGTAACGGATAAATTCTATAAAATGGTTAAGAAAAGGAAGAATTCTCAGGTCGATTTTTATTTTTAAATCATCATTTGAGGATATAATTTTCAATCCCCCATCTCTAAGCTATAACAACTCCAACTTTAAAAATTCAAGTAGCAAAGTACCCCTTGTGATACCTCGTTAAATAACACTTTTAATGCTGAAAATTTGTTAAAACTTGCGGTTTATATTGGATTTTCTCTTAATTCAGAAGGGCATTATTCGAATCGTGAATCGATATTTTTAGACATATATCTCCAACCATCTTTTCTACTTGCAAATTTTTCTTCTTCCCACATATTATTTGTGCATCATAGTATTTTTATTTAAGCTTTAATCATTCGCGATTACTGAGAATCACTGGGACACACTCTATATTGGAAACTTTGATTACCCTATACAGACCGTTTAAAAATAACTCGGCACTATTGCAAACTATTTTATTATTAAAGTTACAGATACAATTAAATTAGCAAACTAGTAGTATCTTTCGTCCTGATTGCAACGATGCATTCAAAAAAAAAACAATTGAACATCGCATTTATGAAATAAAGGGAAAAGAACACTTTTTTTAATAGAACACCCTGTATATTATTTGACCAATCGATAGAGAATAAAATTCTGAATTAAAATTATTCTTTATCATTCTATCGGAAATTAATAAATAAAGAAGATATTTTGATTTTTTACAAATTCATTAAGATGGCTGTGTTTCAAGAACAAAACATTTAAAAACCGTGTATATATTTGAGAACATTAATTTTGGTTTATTTGTTTATTATAAAAGGTGTTTTTGTCTGAGTTCTGTAAAAATTTTTTAATAACAAGAATTTTTATAAGATGCATTTTCTGGCCCAGAACATGCATCTTATGAACTTTCCTTTTGTTTATACAAATCTCGATTTTTAGTACAAAATAATTCAGAAGGGACAATGTAAAGTTAATATTGTTTTACTCTTGTCAATGTCACAACTTATTACTTTGTAATAATTGGTACTGTTTCATTGGTCCGAGCGTCACTTTTAATTCATTTCTAATTACTGCAAATCAGCCGGCTAAAACTCAGAGGGTGGTTTAAACGATAGATTTCGATCCGTGCTTTAATATTCTGCAAACAGAATTTTTATGCAAGTTCTCTGAGAAAAGTTATGAACATTTGAAATTAGTACTATTTCAATGATCTGAAAGTCACTTTTAATTAATTTCTAATTACTTCAACCCAACCGGCTAAAACTCAGAGGGTGGTTTAAACGATAGATTTCGATCCGTGCTTTAATATTCTGCAAACAGAATTTTTATGCAAGTTCTCTGAGAAAAGTTATGAACATTTGAAATTGGTACTGTTTCAATGATCTGAGAGTCACTTTTAATTAATTTCTAATTACTTCAAATCAACCGGCTAAAACTCAGAGGGTGGTTTAAACGATAGATTTCGATCCGTGCTTTAATATTCTGCAAACAGAATTTTTATGCAAGTTCTCTGAGAAAAGTTAGAAACATTTGAAATTGGTACTGTTTCATTGATCTGAGAGTCACTTTTAATTAATTTCTAATTACTTCAAATCAACCGGCTAAAACTCAGAGGGTGGTTTAAACGATAGATTTCGATCCGTGCTTTAATATTCTACAAACAGAATTTTTATGCAAGTTCTCTGAGAAAAGTTATGAACATTTGAAATTGGTACTGTTTCAATGATCTGAGAGTCACTTTTAATTAATTTCTAATTACTTCAAATCAACCGGCTAAAACTCAGCGGGTAGTTTAAACGATAGATTTCGATCCGTGCTTTAATATTCTGCAAACAGAATTTTTATGCAAGTTCTCTGAGAAAAGTTATGAACATTTGAAATTGGTACTGTTTTATTGATCTAAGAGTCACTTTTAATTAATTTCTAATTACTTCAAATCAACCGGCTAAAACTCAGAGGGTGGTTTAAACGATAGATTTCGATCCGTGCTTTAATATTCTGCAAACAGAATTTTTATGCAAGTTCTCTGAGAAAAGTTAGGAACATTTGAAATTGGTACTGTTTCATTGATCTGAGAGTCACTTTTAATTAATTTCTAATTACTTCAAATCAACCGGCTAAAACTCAGAGGGTGGTTTAAACGATAGATTTCGATCGGTGCTTTAATATTCTGCAAACAGAATTTTTATGCAAGTTCTCTGAGAAAAGTTAGGAACATTTGAAATTGGTACTGTTTCATTGGTCCGAGCGCCACTTTTAATTAATTTCTAATTACTTCAAATCAACCGGCTAAAACTTTCTGAAGGCATTATTAAATAGATATGTATGTTTTCTTTATGACTACGTGAAAATTTTCAATGAAAGCAATTGTTTTGGTGCGATATATGAATAAGGACTTATGCTGGTTTAAATAGTCATAGTTAACTTAATATCAAATATTTTTTCAGTTTCTTCATATGAGGGCAATCTACATATTATACTCTTTGTAACAGATTAAATATTATTGATCTGTGATCGTTATTTTAGCGGTGGCAGCGTTTTGAAATTTCATAATTTTATTGCTGGAATTTTATAGCTAACTTCTCATCGGTAAGTTTAGATTGAGATTAATCTTAATGTGTTTTGAATTGTTACTCTTAAGACTATTTTTATTAAATAAATAGTTTTGTACCATTTTTTAATTTCTTATTATTACTTTTTGTATTTAGCTACATGTTAATAAATCGTATCGTATAGAATTTTATCGTAATTTATATTTCTCTTTATATTTATATTTCATTGATTTGATCAAACTTCATATATAGTACAGGTGAATTATTCAGTGAAAGGATAGTAAGGGATTACGTAAATACAGAGTAGTTACTTATTGTTCTTTCACCGAATAATTCACATGTACTTATAAATAAATTTTTTTATGGGTGTGTGGGGATTTATTTAAATTTCCCGGTCTTTTCCCTTAACAGGGTTCTGCATTGTTATTAATGTACTTATGTCAGGCAAATACAGATGGCGTAAAAACTCGACACCACTTTTATATGCAAAAGTCAGCAGGCTATTTCCTTCCTTGTCTATGTTCATGCCTATTCCTCACTGTGCCCACAGTATAGATATCAATCAGTAGGGACAGCTTCTGTCGACACCTTTGAAGTTAATACTACAATTTTCCGAACCTATGTTGGCGGGCAGTCGTTCTAATCCTACCAGATGTCGCTACTTGAAAAAACTTATTTATTTCGTAAGATATACTTCTTATTTTAAAAAAACAAAAGCTTGTTTTATTAGAAAAATTACAAGTGAGCTCAAAATAGTCGAAACATGATGAAATTCGATAAGATAATCTAATGGTTACTTATCCACCAAAACAGCTGATCGGTAATTGACGGCCATATTGAATGTGTGCCGGAATTCTGGCGGAACGTACGTTTGTTGGCCATATTTAGGTGATCACCGAGCCTGAATGCAGACCCTAATGCAGACGCAGCATATTGAAAGTTAACAACTCGTGTTCTTGAAGGGTTAATGTAAGAATTCTAGCTGCTGAAGCTTGGCACTCCAAAGGCATGTCTGTTCAATAGCAAAGTTGAATTAGTAACTCAACTTCTGTGGTTACCTGAACGAGGCCATCAACCATTGACCGTTGCGCCACGCTCGGCCGCTTGATGAATGCCCACTCACTTCGCACATGCGCTCTCAGAAACGGTAAGAGCGAAAAGCCCAAGCTGTCCCTACTAATTGATGTGTATATCTCTGTGTGTATACTGTAAACTGTGCTGTTCCTATTCTAGGACTGACAGAGTTGTTTGAGGTTATAAATTTCTTAATTTTTTTTAAAAACTGAGCGTTTACCACCTTAAATAATGTCATCAAAAGTAATTTTGCAATTTCGTAAATAAACTGTGTAGTCCACAGGTAATATTTCATTTTACAGATTGTCAAAACCTTAAGCGTGGTAAAGAAACTAACAAAATTCGATAAGGGCTTGGGAGCTGCTCTTCCAGAAGCTTACAAGAAATTCTACAAGGAATGGAAAGTAACAGAACCAGCCGCCGTGCATTACATTCCTGAAGAAGGACAATTTAAACGGGATGAAGTTACTGGAGAAGTGTAAGAAACTTTAGTTTTCGTTAAACACTTGAAACATCAATGCTGTAATTCCAGGACACCTGTTCAGAATGTTCCGATCCTCTTAAAATTCCCTAAAGAACATGATGAACAAATTTGGGGTGGGGAAGGAGTTGTGCAAGGGTTTAGAAAACGTGACAGATACAGTAGAAGAGTGACACATTTTTGGGTGCCTTTGCTTAAACGTTCGGTTGTATACAGTGAGGTATTAGATAAATACATATCCGTAATTATAACAGACAGGGCTCTTGATATAATCAATTCGAATTATGGTTTTGATCACTATTTATTGAAGGTATTCAAAGATTATAAAGATGGAAACAGAAAAATAAGTTAGTTTTTGTAGACTTCAGCTTGTGATTTGAAATCTTTATTACCACTATCACTAAAACGTAAGATATTGCAAGCTTTAGAACAAGGTTGTCCAGCTTATGCTGACAGACCAATGAAACAACAAGAAATTTATGGAACTTATAAACAATATTTATCTTCAGTAAGTTCAAGAAATAAAAATGAAATAATATTTTTATTAAATCATAATTTGTTTTAGTATACTCCAGAAGAGATTGAGTGGTATGGATATTCATTTGATGACGCTTGTGAGAAACTTAGGGAATCTTTGGAGAGTCAAGTTAAACCAGTTCCTTTAAAAAATGTATTTAGAGCACAACTAATCGAGAAACTAAAGAATGCTCAGATAGAAGTCAGAGGAACAGATAATGTGCAATTATCATCGTAAGTTAAATTTAAATGAATTATTCATGTCGGTAGGTACATTAAAAAGCTTAATATAATTAGTTAAATACCTTCAAAAAATTGCAATTTAAGTTATACCAGGTGTTTACAGAATGGTAAACTTCAGTATTTCAGCAGTTGCACAGAATAATGCCTTTTCAAATGGAACATCCTCTACGTTTTATGATTTAGAATTTGCTATGAAGGCAATTTAAAAATAAAAGTATTTTAAGTTAAATTTTTCATTTGCTTAAGTATTCAGGTTACTTCTAGATTATCTTTTTATAAAAAAATTGTTGCAAATCGTTTTTGATTGCAGTGAAAACCTCGAGCAGCCTCTGTACAGCTGTTTCAGCGCTATTTGGGGCTTCTTCAGCAGAGACGTAGCTCGACATGCAATGTAATAGTGATGAATAGATAAAACAGCGACATCCTACGATCGCTTTTTGACCTGACATTGCAGTAGGATAACAAATTGAAGCGGATTTGCTACATAATAAGCTACCCCATGCAAGGCGGCCATGCTTGCTGTTTTTTCTGGTAATTCCAATCTGGCATAAGCAGACCGAATTTTTTATTTTGGGCCAGTTTAATATCTGTACAATTTATGAAATCGACATTAGTATAAATAGTGGCTAACGCATTGCACCTACAGTAATCGCCAAAAAGTCGGCATCAAATGGGAAAAATCTTTATTTTTGATTTCTTGAAGAAACTTTTTACGGCAATAATTTCTACTTGTCTGAAAACCTTTGTAACTCCTAACAGATACACCGAGTGATTTTATTCGAAATTAATCTATATTTCAACGAGATCTTTTTAATGTAAGTTAGTTTCAACTTCATTTTTTAATATTCCGTTAAAATTGAATTAAATATTCTCCAATAAGTCCCCCATGCAAGGTTTTCGCTGCAATCAAAAACGACTTGCAACAAAATTTTTTAAAACTCATGCTTTGACAGCAAGCATGGCCGCCTTGCATGGGGGATTTATTACGAGCAAATCCGCTTCAATTTGTTATCCTACTGCAATGTCAGGTTAAAAAGCGTTCTTAGGATGTCGCTGTTTTATCTATTCACTACTATTACATTGCATTTGTGAATAAATTGGTCAAGTCGTTTTTGGTTTGCAGTGAAAATTTCCAGCTACGTTTCTGCTGACGAAACCCCATGCAGGGCTGAAATAGCTGTACAGAGGCTGTACGAGGTTTTCACTGCAATCAAAAATGATTTGCAACAAAATTTTTTGCAACTTTATTGTCAAATAAACTCTAAATTTATCGAAACTACCATTCATAAAATGTCTATGTGAATCTATTTCCAAGTTTTGTTTTAATGAGTAGGCGGTGTACAGCAATACAAAAATCCGTTTTTGGGCATTAAAAGAAAAAATGAAATAGCCGCAACTTTTATATGACTACATTTTTTTAGATAGTTGTTTCCTGTAAAGCAGTGTTCAATTAATTCTTAAATACCTCAAATTTGAATTTAAAACGTGCAATGTTATTCCAGGTAGTAACTTTTGTTTCTTATGTAATTTCATTTGAACCTCTTGTAACTTTTTAGTTATTCGACTTTTTGCCAAAAGTTTATTAAGAAAAAAGCTTTAGTTTGATCTCGTCTAGCTGCTCTTTCAAGCTCCTCCGTACGTTATGAGCAAGGAAAAGAAATCGGGTCACTAGTTTCGCGCTCAGTACGAAAATTTAATAAGTACACGGTTTTTTTAATCTCAAACCGGACAGAAAAATGAAGGGAAACACACTCAACGTTTCGCTATAGATTTATAGCTTCGTCAGGAGTGAAAAAAAGTAAATAAACAAGTTGTCAAGAGAAACAAGTCGTCAAGAGAAACGAAAAGGTAACATGATTTTTAAACTAAACTACGAGTTGTTCGGAATAAAAGTAACGAGAACTAATTAAAGCTACTTTTTTTTTTTATAATATATATATATATATATAATTAATTAATTGACAGATCTATATCTTCAATTATGAAAATTTAATACTCGGACTGTACTAGCTCCGCCCGGAGTATTTGGAAGGGAGTTATCTCATCTGACTGCATCGAGCACGTCGATGTCGACTTGTACGCGCTCTTATTGTTTGAAATTAAATATTTAAAGTAAGTGGTGATTTGCAGCGACTATCACATGCATTTTTATATTTTCAAAGAGAAACTGTCTTCTATTAGCTCTCTAGGATGTACGAAAAACGTTTTGACGATTACATACATTTAAATCAGCATGAGTCGTCGAAGAAATAACCTGAACTAACTTGCATACTTTCCCTCTCTATTCAATGACAATTAGAAGCATCGCAGCCGCGTAACGGTGGAAGAAGTGAAAATTACATTCGGCGTGAAAAGCGTCGTACTGAGTGGACTCAATTCTTAAGCTTGGGTATGAGACACCCAGTATATAATAATATTATAAGAGTGTTTGCAGCAACTCTCTAATTACAAAAGCTACATCTTCATGTCTACAGTTTTTATTTCGCTTTGTTTCTTCGAGTAGTGATTAACGGGTCGGACTATTTTTTTAAATTTTCCTTTATATTTGAAAATTGGACAGTATTTTAATTATTCAAATTAAAATACTGTCCAATTTTCAAATATAAAGGAAAATTTAAAAAAATAGTCCGACCCGTTAATCACTACTCGAAGAAACAAAGCGAAATAAAAACTGTAGACATGAAGATGTAGCTTTTGAAATAAATGCATTAAGTATTCAGAAGTAAATTGGTTGATTACTGGAATAGCTGTACTATGTAACAATAGCACTAAACTTTCAAGAAATAACGAAATACGAGCGTTTACCTTATATGGAACTGTAAAACGATTGGATCGAATAAAGCGGACGTATGTGTTAAGAAATGATTCAAATAAAAAATTTCATCACAGAGTAGGAATAAAATTATGACTTTGTCAGTGCAGATTTGCTCGTGGAGGTGTCACTGTCGATGTCGAATTTCGGCCTGTTAAGGTTTTTTTTTAATTAAACCGTACGTATTATTGCATTTTTGGTTCATCATTCATCAATCATGCGACTATAGATTATAGCAAGTAATAAGGTTATAAAAACCGTAAATTATTATAGTGACCGGCAGAAAGTTAGCTACATATGGGAAAATTCTTTATTATTGATTTCTCAGAAAAATTTATTCTCTATGAATGCTCCTGCATCTTTCCAAACTTAAGATGCATGTGGCAAAGTTCGAATACCTCCTGTCATTAAAGTACCTTTATTTTTCGAGATCTCATAATAAATCTGGGTAACTTTTTCGAATAAAATTTTCCGCGTAGAGTGAAAAATAAAGGTATTTATTATGAGATCTCAAATATGAAACCATGGCTATCTACGATGAAAAACATAATTTTACCTATTTTTCAATTGAAGGGGTCAGTGCAAGAAGTAACTAAGTCACACTTTTATGTTTTCGAGCTATTGTGAACTGAATATTTCAATATACTCCCACATTTTTATTTATTGCTCCAGACATTTGACTTTTTTTACACACAGATACATTGGTGTACAATAAAAAGCCAAAGTTCACATTTAGAAAATTTGGTTAGGCCCTGAAAAATAATACAAAATTGTTTTGGACTTAGCCTCTTTTTGCACTGAATTTCGGTGATGTCGATCATATACAATAGATAGAAACATTTCAACGAAGAATATTATTTTTATTTTGTTTACAAAAGTAACGAATGACTTTTTAAATCTCAGTTGCTTGTGCAAAAAAGAACTAATGTTTTAACTTAGAACAGGTATACCAGTACGTCCGAATTCATCTACTTTTTGTGCAACACTAAAATAATATTCCGTGATGTAAGCTTTGTGTTTGTTTGAAAACCATTTTGTAAAATTATAAAGTAAAAATTAGTTATATTAAACTAGTGGTATCATATTTGAGTTAAGAAATGATACGCGCTATCAAGTTAACAACAATATCTGCATTTAGCTAAGACATGAAATTTATTCCTAGTCACCTGAGAACTGGATTTTATAAACAATTAAAAAATAGAACATCCGTTATAACAATTTAAATTTTAACAAAATGAAGGTACGGTAGCGGACATTAAATCCGGACAAGAATTTAATATAAATGTAAGTAATAGCATGCGTAGTTTGACAAATTTGATAAATCAGGATAACAGAATTTGATATTGAAACTGCTTTTCATGCGACATTCGCATCAAGAATTAGTTATTTCCGAGAATTAGGGGCATTTCTTGCTACTTAGCAACTTCTTGCACTGAGTTGGGATTCAACTTCTTAGAGTTTATCTGAGTTTACCAGACGATAGTACATGTAAATTAATGTACTTGACATTGGTTATCTCAAAAATGCAAAATATAGACTTAGCTACTTTTTGCACTGACCCCTCCAATTTTTCTCTACCAGCGTGTGTTTCGTAGAATTTTGAATGAGTAGAGCTGGACGTTTCTTCAAGTGCAACATGAACATACTCAAAGATTTGTCTTTTGCTCAACTATCAACTACAAATTATGAATGATAACATTGTTACCATAAAAAATGCAATTTTTTGTAGCCAGATTTGTTTTCCATGATTTCATATTTGAGATCTCATAATAATTCTGAGTAACTTTTCCAAATAAAATTTGCGTGTACCGTGGAAAATAAAGGTACTTTACTCCTATATCGATTTCAAATAATTTGATTTCCTCGGCATATGATAAAGAAATTTCTAATTTTGGTACGTGCATCTTGAGTTTGGGAATATGCAGGAGCTTTTAAAGAATAATTTTTTCTGAGAAATCAATAATAAAGAAATTTCCCATGTGTAGCCAACTTTCTGCCGGCCACTGTACATATACCGGATGTCTCGCGCCATGTGCTCACCCTTCTAGAATCTTTATTTATTAATCGATTAACCTGAATTTTGGAGACAATGAATTAAACAAAAAATGGTATCTTTGGACATACTGCTAGTTGCCATACAATTTTCGGTTTCGCCGGAAGTGATATCAACTTTCTTATTTTAAATGGAACATTAATTTTTACATATTTGAAATTTACGGATCATTACGAGTCCGAATACGTATCAATTGTTAATTTTGGTTTACGTGACAACGAAAAAAAATCACTCCTTTGATGGTATCTTGATTTTTAACATTTTTACAGTATTTGAAATTTTCATTAGGTCTTAACTCATTTTTTCGATGGAACCCTCAGATGTTTCTTAGCTTAGTTCAACAGAACATTACTTTCTGAGTGCGTTGATACCAAATACATCATGTTTTCTTTGAAAGTCATTTGAAATAATGGGAGTGTAAAATTTCAATAAGACATGCTCTATTTTAAATTACTTTCAAAGAAAATATGACGTATTTGGTATCAGCATACTCAGAAAAAATGTTCTGTTGGACTAAGCTAAGAAACATATGAGGTTCTATCGAAAAAAATGAGTTAGATGAGACCTAATGAAAATTTCAAATACCGTAATAATACTGTAATACTCGAAACACTTGATCGCATTAGATTGAAAAAATGCGATTCATAGCTTTCTAGATTGAAAAAAAAATTTTGTTGCACAGGGGACTTATTAGGAGCAAATCTGCTTCAGTTTGTCTATCCTACTGCAATGTCAGGTCAAAAAGCGATCGTAAGATGCCGCTATTTTATCTGTTGAAAAAAAAGTTTATTTTTCGTTATCATGGAAACCAAAATTAACAGTTGATACGTATTCGAACTCATAATGATCCGTAAATTTCAAATTTGTAAAAATATGTAGGGTGTTTCATTTAAAATAAGAAAGATTAATAAATAAAAATTTTAGAAAGGCGAGCACATGGCGCGGGACACCCGGTATACAGGATGTATACAGACGTTGATATGTGCGAGAGAGCAATACTGGCAAGGTCGCAACGCTTTCCTACAGTCGACACCGACACAGCGCTGAGTTCCGCATTCAAACCCATATCGTAGCGTTTCCTAATAATAATCACCGATATCATTTATTAATTACTTTATTTAAAATTTTAATTCACTGAGCGAAGTAATATGTTTTACGATATCAACTATCGACGAATAAATTTAAAATTTATGCGCCAATTAGGCAAGTGTGTTAAAAATGTTCTTCCTTCACCCTTTTACGTAAATAAACTTCCACTGTAATCTCGCTGCTAGCTATGAAAGTATTACTACTTACGCTCAGGAGCGAGGTGAATTTCACCCGATATGCGCAATATGTGAGATCACAGATGTATGACAGATGTGAGGAGAAACAAATTGAATACATTATAGAATAAAATATATTTATTCTTCCTACTGAATATAATATTTTTTTTAACAATTCTTAGATGATTTGTTTTTGGAACCAACAAAATTAAATATGGAACAAGGGTTGATATCAATAATATTTAAATATTAAACGAAATCAGTATCTGAAATACCCAGATTCATGTAGTAATAATAACAAAAGTAGTAATAAAACAGTATGCCACTCGGATGGTGTCCCTAATCGTTCAGAATTTTGCAACGCTCTGGGCGAATCAGCCGTCGTTACCCTCGGGGTAACGCTCTACCCTACACTCTCCATTTTTGAACGCACTCCAGCGATAGTAGTTTACCACACACATCTGATTTATTAAACAAAGATAGTAAACGACTCAGCTCCGCCTTCTGTGACGTTTACTTTCCTAGTCTATTACGAACCGCAGCTTCTTGAATAGATTAGGAAAGTGGGCGGTCCTAAAGCTGGCGCAAAATTTGAAACGGAGTCTATTGGACTGCAAAAATGTGTGGGTTACGTTAAGTAAACTGAAAATACTCATTCTACATAGAGTTCTTGTGAAAACTTTTGCTTATAATAATTCAATAAATTTCAGTTGGGCTTATTTTATGTGCAGTGAAACTTCTCTAACTCGAATCTCCAAGGGACCGAAAGTCAAATTCGAGTTAGGGAAAATTCGAATTACAGAGAAATACGCCGAATCAAGGTTTTAAGTTTATGTACATATTAGGCATCATAAAAAAAACATTGGTTTATACGTATGCACTACATATACAGATACATAAACAATTAAGAGGAATCCTTGCGAAGGTACCCCTCTCGGGTTGGTATTTTACTTGCTTGTTAATCCCCAACACTACGACATTTAAGGGGAAATGTTTCGAATTTTATTATTGGTTGGCCTTGGCTGTAGGTGCGCTCCAAACATTTCATTGGTTACCCTTTAGCATGTTGTTACATTGTCTTTCGGCGTCGTCGGCTTCTAACGAAATTTAAATTTTTGAAGCAGAAATAAGCTCCACATACAAATAATCTTCGGCAGTATCAGCCTGTTTACAATATTTTTACAATTACAAATATCTACTGTAAATAATGTGGGGGCAGCAGGCTGGCCGTTCGATGAAATCCGAATCGCTCATGACGATTCGAGAGGCCACTGAGGCGCGTTCAGAAACTGCATTGCGATTGCACCTTGGGCGTTTAAAATGGAAAGCAAAACACGCAAAACAATTTACATGAGAGAGAAAGTATATTACCCAGAGCGCGCTCTTTCTTATTCCTGAACGGGCCCCAGCACACGATAATTCACGATCCTTGGGAGGGAATTTTAAAATAATAATGATGAAGACAACTCCTTTAAGATGGAGATGAACAGTTTTAATAAATTAATATAGTCAAACTTTATTATAGAATTTAATTAAATTTTTATTTTTATATACGTCATTTATGTGTGAATTAGAATAAAGAATGTTGTAGGAAAATGTTCACGAATTCCAACTCTAAAGTACAGTACCCGAAAAAAGGAATGTCTCCTCCATAAAATGCTTACAGCAAGCCAAGACAAGCATTGCGAGCAGATAATCCTGCTTGCGAAATCTGCCTGAGATAAATTCGAAACGTGCGACTGCTAAATTCTATATATATGATTATAAAACAAAGTGTTATTTGTTTGGTAAAGTCATACATTTTTTGCTATGCAATACATGAACAATAAAAGTAAATTTTTATTTTTTTTATAAAATTATAAAAATTCTCATATGGTAATTAATTATTAATTAAAAAAATTATTTCAATATTTGAGAATTAGATTTCTGCAAAGATTTATTTCGGCCTTTAACTTGTGTTGAAGCAGTAATATTCATTTAATATTTTATTGTTATTCGTTTTATTTTTAAATTGTAAAGGTTCAGTGTTCATTTCAAATATAAACTCTTTTGGATTGTGTCATAGTTCGTTTTATGAATTTTATGTTGCCAGGACCAAATGAAATATCGAGTTAAATTATTTTAAATTAAATAGAATAAGTTGATGAGGCATCATCGATAATTTTTAAAATCAATAATACAATTTATCTCTGGAATCCTGTACTGTAGCTGCTTCTGATTATGGCCATCATGCGTATTTATATTTTTATCTTGGAATTAAAAACGAAAAATGTGATTCGATAAAATTGTTACAATACAACGCTTTGTTTTATAATTATATTTATGGAAGCTGGCAGTCTAACGTTTCGAATATCTCTCAGACACATTTCGCAAGCGGGATTACCTGCTCGCAATGGTTGGCCGCCTCTCTGTAATGTGGGTCTCGACAGCTTAGCCCAAACATTTGCATTTTATGGGGAAGACATTCCTTTTTTCGGGCACCGTACAGGGTGAGAGAATTCCTACCTCCTTTTACTTTGATTTTAGAAAGAAAAAAAGATAAAAGAAGTCGTACAATTTATTTCAGTACTGCCATGGATATTCACAAAAAACAATTGAGTGTCGGACACCCAAAAAAATAAACGAAGTTTTGATTTTAAATAAAATAACATTGAATAAAATTTTACCATTAATATATTAAATCGATTTAGATATTTTCTAAAAATTAACGTTTAAGCTAGAAACAACAAATAATTCAGAAAAATTGAACTTTAAAAAATAAATGGAAATTTAACGTAAAACATATTTAAAGCGTTCTCAATTTTTTTTACGCAAAATGTAAAAGTTTTTAAGATATATTGAATCATATCTCTTGTATAAATGGGAGTTTTTTACATCTAAAATTCAAAAATAAAATTAATTAAATAGGAATTATTTTATAGACACCTTCTTAGTTTTATTATATACGTAGTCCCAGTAGAACTTAATTTAAAATCGAAAATCTTAATAATATATAGGGTGTTCCATTAAAAAAAAAAAAAAACTTAGTTCATATCTCGTTTATCCGACCACAAATTGTTTTTCTGTGAGCACACGGAGAAACTATGAATTAGTCCCTACAAGTTTTGTATTAAACATTTTTTCTTGAAATCAAAAATAAAGTAGTTAAGGGGGGTAGGAATTCTCTCGTAATCACCCTGTACATGCGATCAACTCCTTTATTCTAAAGAACTACGGTTGAATTCTTGGCTTCCGGTTAGAACCACATGTCTCGGATTTCTTCTAGAAGAACTATATTAATTAGCACTTGACTATTCTATTGACTCTAATTATTGTTAATTTTGGAATCTCGATTTCAACGCAAAAATATCTTTATAGAAGTAATGTCCAATTACTAACAATATTGAACTTGAATTTTTTTTCCGAAAATATATTCAATTGTTAGTATTATTTATTGTCCTCATTAACAACGCATATTTTTAATTTAATATTTTTTTCTAAGTTTTAATTAGTAATTTTTGTAGAAACATAATTAGTGTTACAGCTTATTTACATGAAGACATATTCATTCATAACAAAAACTTTTACATAATTAAATTTTATTAACACATTAATAAAACTCAACTTAGAAAAAATTAGTAACGGAGTTCGAAATTTATTGACAAACATTTAAATATTTTGTAATTAATTTAAAAATATTTTCTTCTATTATTATATTCTCGTTATTGTCATTGTTGCAAACATTTCTAACATTCATACTTCCGACAAACATTTCAATTTTATAGTATGTACAAATGTAATTTCAATTTTTCGTTTCTTTTGCCTATATCTATGTTAAAATTACAATTCACGTAAATAAATGATTCAAAATGCTTTCGAAGTATTTTTCAAACATCGACAATATTCGGTCACTCCCGGCTCGGATCCGACCTGCCACCAGCCTGTCACAAGCTAATTTTTGTTTCCAGCCGCAATATTCTCTTAAACAATTTTTAGAGGAACAGAAAGAGAAGATATGTTTGCTTCCTCTTTCGTTACCTCCCCCACAATTGATAGTGGGAGAAATCCGTCCACGCCTCATGAAAATAATTCATGAAAAACATGCAAAACGCGCGAATTCATAACTACATTATATATACATATTTTTTAAAGCTGTTTTCGCGGTTTTGTTAACAAAACTTCAATCTACAAAGTGACCAACGCGTTTTCGAAAATATGAACTGGAAGTATATTTAATTTTACTGTAAAGTTCAACTACGATTTTTAAATGTTAATTATTTTTTTTTCTAATTAACAACTAATCGTAGCGAAATTTCCATTGGTCATTTTGTAGTTCTAGTCCTTAAATATGTGGTGTAAAAAAATGAAATAAATTGATTAAGAACTAATGCCTCTACGACTTCGCGCGTTTTAATGGTTTTCGTATATGGCATTATTCGGTGGGATTCCTCTTAACATAAAGCAACAAATAAAAAAAAATTATACATTACGTAGTTTTACAATTTGAGAAAATCAGTAATTTTTTTTGTGTCAAATTGTGCCATTTCTCCTGTCTATAAAATCTTCTACTAAATTTAAGGAGCCGTGTATTGCATATGGAACATTTTCTCTGAACGAAACAAAATATCTTAGAATATGAAACAAATAAAAAAACTTTTTAAAACGAGCTAAAAGAGTAATCTATTGACTTACTTGACGTTTCGCAAATATAATTATTTGCTTTATCAAAGGTGAATAACAGAAAATATAAACAATTTAGCCTATTATTTTTTTTTTAAATTAATTATGAATAGATTGTTAGTGATAAAAAAAAATTATCAGCAAAGATATAACTTGTAACCAAGAATATCATTACTGATGCGGGCAGACCCGTCTTAATATATACTCCGGTATTTACTGCAAGAGTTATGGAAATTCTGGTCAAACCTAACTAGAGTACGCAAATAAATTGTTGTAACAAAAATTACAACAATTCTAACAATAATAAACCAAAAAAATAAAATAATATAGTTTTTCTAATAAATAAACAGGGAAGTTTCCGATTATTATGTCTCATTTAATAAACTTAGAAAACTACAAAATATATCCTTCAAATTTGCAAAATCTGTTCTTTTATTAACTGAATTATTACACATTTTTATTTTACACATTTCAATAAATCTACGTTTAAACGTGTTAGACTTCTGATAAAGAATTTTAGCATTTTCAAAATCAAAAATATGTTTAGTTAAAAGTGTATGTTCTGCTAACATTGAATGACTCTCATTCTTTTTCTGGTATAATATTTATGCTGATCTAACTTTTTTTTTAATTTTGGCTAGTTTAATCTATATAAGCTGAGTTACAACTTTGATAATTTACCTGATAAACTAAATTTGAAGTTTGAAATTTAGGTGTTTTTGTTTTTAAATTAGTAAAAATAATGTTAAAATTATCAGAAGATTTACTGGTTAAATGTAAATTAAATTTTTTGAAAAAATGTTTATAAGAATCATGTAAAGGTTCTATATAAGGTAATGATATGTATTTATTTTCTGATTTTTTTTTGTGAATTGTTAGATATATTAACATTTTTTAAATGTTTTAAACGATTGTTTATTACTGAGTCAATAAACTTTTCAGGGTAAGAATTTTGAATAAGAATTCTTTTAATTAAATTTAAATTTTCAGTTATAAATAATTTGTCTGAAAGTAATACTGCACGGTCAGTTAAACTAATAATAGTTGAAATTTTGTGACTTTTTGGTTGATAGGAATTAAAGAAAAAATATATCTACCTGACCATGTAGGTTTATAATACCAATTAGTTATTAAATTACCATTTTGTCTGATAGTATTTACTTCTAAAAAACTTATGGAATTATTATTTTCTTTTTCTACAGTGAATTATAACCTTGTTGTCCTCGGCTATTATTTATTAGTAATAACTTTCTATTGTGTTTAAGTAATAACATATTTTGCTCGATGTAACAATTTTTTTTATTAACTTCTTGAATTGTCGATTTTTTTAACATCAAAGACATTTAATATGTTTGAATATTCATTTTTTAGTTCTTGGTAGCGATTAAAATGTTTTTCTTTAATTCCTACCAGACGGATGATATCAGAAATTATAATTCCTCTAATTTTCATAGCCTACTATTTCAAAACAATACCAAAATATGGAAAAAAAAATTAGGTGTTAAAAAGAAATCATGGATAACGAGTGAACTATAAGAGATAGGTGTAGGGAATGCTAATACATGACGAAAGAACTTTTAATACTGAGTCACATGGTATTAAAATATACTAGACTTTTCGACAGTTGAAATCAGTTTGAATAGAAGTTACTTTTCAACCAGCCTATAAGCAATAAAATGCAAAACTGGCCATGATCTGAAAGAATGTTACTATATCCTACTACAGGCCAAAAATTGGCACCGTGGTTTTTGTTGCACAAAGATGGTAGAATCATAAACAAGGTTCTGCAAGTCTGAGCTTTTTTTAAAAAATCGAAATACCTCGGAAACGGTTAATTTTTCTTGTATCACATGTTGCACAAAATATTTTTAGAGTTTTAGGAAGATTTCAAAAATGTATTAAAAAATGGGGTATTACATTTAACATAAGAAAGTTGACAGTTACTTCCGGTATAAGCGGAAGTGTCCGAAAATTGAAAATATAACATTTTGATAAATCCTTATCGTTAATTTATAACTGCAAAATATTAAACAGAAATTCAAAAGAGAAGTTCGTAAGCTTTTAATGAAACAGTTGCCTGAATCTCCCTGTATAGATGAAACTAGCCAAAATTTTAAAAAGAGGTTAGATCAGCATAAATATTATATCCAAGAAAAGAATGAGAGTCATTCAATGTTAGTAGAACATTCACTTTTAACTAAACATATTTTTAATTTTGAAAATGCTAAAATTCTTTATCGGGAGTCCAACACGTTTAAACGTAGATTTATTGAAATAAGTAAAATAAAAATATGTAGTAATTCAGTTAATAAAAGAACAGATTTTGCAAATTTGAACGATATATTTTGTAGTTTTCTAAGTTTATTAAATGAGACATAATAATCGGAAACTTCACTGTTTATTTATTAGAAAAACTATATTATTATCTTATTTTTTTTTTAGAATGGTTGTAATTTTTGTTACAACAATTTATTTGCGTACTCTAGTTAGGTTTTACCAGGATTTCCCTAACTCTTGCAGTAAATACTGGAGTATATGTTAAGACGGGCCTGGCCGCATCAGTAATGATTAAGGCCTCGAATCTGAGGGTCCAAAATCAGAGGCGTTGTATTCCGCGCGCGGCGGGGCTCGATTTCTCGCTGCATTTCCGATAGGCACGGGGATTCTACGGTCGAATTCTGCGTCTCATTAATTTTGACTTTGACAATTCGACATTTATTTGATTGCTCAGCCTCTCCGTAAATATTGAAGAGTTCAAAATTTACTCACAGAAAGCGTCTCTCACAACCTGTTATGTTGAGAGATCATTTTCTCGCTTTAAAAGACAAGACATTCTCACGGCAAATCGAAACGAAAATTTGGAACGTTATTTAATAATTAATTTTAATAACAATTAATAGCTGAGAAATTTTAGTATTTTCTTCCCTATTCGAATTTCGAATACCTGAGAATATTCAACAACGCGCGTCTCTGTTAAACCGGGCAACCGAACGATGCAGATCTGCGCTAAACCGGGGGTGTTACGGTGCGTTATCGGCATCTGGGAGACTGGACGGGCTATTTTCCTCGATGCTGTAGTAATGATATTCTTGGTTACAAGTTATATCTTTGCTGATATTTTTTTTATCACTAACAATCTCTTCACAATTAATTTTTTTTAAAATTAGTAGGCTAAATTGTTTATATTTTTCGTTATTCACTTTTGATAAAGCAAATAATTATATTTGCGAAACGTCAAGTAAGTCAATCAATTACTCTTTTAGCTCGTTTTAAAAAGTTTTTTTATTTGTTTCATATTCTCTACAATTCTCAAGAGCAAGAACTACCCAAAAATTAACAAAATATCTTAGGTTTTCAATAGCAGAATACGCTTGGTCAAACGTAGGTATGGCGACAGTAATTTCACCCTCACTTTCATCCTCGTCTGAGTGTTTTTGATTTGGGGCAGTATTTTCAATGACGCTTTCAAAAATGTCTTCGTCTGATGGGAAACCCATTGTATGCACACCATCATCAATGTTAACGTAATCTTCAAATGTAACATCATCCATGTTAATTACAGTTTTGTATGAGGCCCATAATGTTTTTAATTCAGACAGTGAAAGATCATCATCTTCATCCCAGTCACAATTATCCTGCACCAATTCCTCCTTAGCAAAGCCTCCCTTTTTGAAACAACTCGCAATTGTTTGTTCTTTTACATTGAGATTCCATGTTTTATTTAGGTACCTAATTGCATCAAGTAGCGATACAGTTGTAGGTGTTGCCTCTTCCATATTGGCTAAAACTTTCATTACTATTCGTTTTCTGTAATGCTACTTAAGATCTTTAATAATCCTCTGGTCCATTGGTTGTAAAACGGAGGTCAGGTTAGGAGGAAAATATTCTAGTTTAATATTTTTTAGTTTTGTTTCTACATTCTTAGGGTGTGCGGGACAATTGTCGACAAACTGTAGAATTTTCCTATTCTGGGCAGCAAACTTTTTGTCTAGTTTCAGGAGCCACTTCTCATAAATTTCGCTCGTCATCCACGCTGTACTCGTAATCCACATCCATTGATTTTATGCCCTTAAAACAACGAGGATTTTTCGACCTACCAATAACAAGCAATTTCAATTTTTCGGATCCGGTCATATTGCTTCCAACCATAACTGTAATTCGCTTCTTACTACTTTTGCCACCAAAATATTTTTGACTGACCTTTAAATGCTAGTGTTTTGTTGGGTAAACTTTAAAAAAAAAAACTCCCGTCTCATCTGCATTATAAATGTCATTTTTATTGTATTGTCTGATTAAATCGGGTAAAACATTTTTTGCCAATCTTCACTACATTGCAAATCTACAGAAGCACTTTTACCACACACCGACATTTGGACGATATTATGCCTTTTCTTAAACTTATCTAAACATCCTACGCTAGCTGAAAAATCTTCACGTCCAAACGCAGCAGCAAATTCTTTAGCTTTTTCTCTAATTAAGGTTCCTGAGAGAGGAAGATTTTTATCACGTGCGGTAGTAATCTACTTAAGCATAACTTCGTCAATATCATTATTGACACAAGTTGTAAGTCTTTTTCGTTTGATGTTAAAATCATAATCACTTTTTCCTAAAAGTTTGTCCTTGTTTTTTAAAATGGTCGATAATGTGTTAGGGGGAATCCCAAATTGTTCTGCAATATCTTTCTTTTTCTTTTCGCCTTTTTCTTCCTCAGCAATTAATTTCAATTTTTCCTTAAGAGTTAAACACTTTAAATTTCGCTTCGACATTTTCACTTTTACACGAACAAATCCTATGTGAATTTGCACTACCTGTTCGTGCAATTGCTAGAAATTAACTACGATCAACTTCACTCCACTAAACGTGCCAAGAAACTATGCTTCCAACGCAAATTTCTACTTTCTTCATCGTATGTAAATTGGTAAATCCCCGAAAAATTCGAATTAGGCTTGGCTTCACGTTAAATATCATTCGAGTATTAGAAATATTCGAGTAATAGAAATTCGACTTGCGGAGATAAAATTACTAGGAGAAACTGTTGAAAAACTTTATTGTTCACAAGAAATTCGATTTAGAGAATATTTCGAGTTAAAGAAGTTCGAGTCAGAGAAGTTTCACTGTAAATAGTTCGTTATTAAAAATTTGTACAAAATGTATGTCTGAGCGAAGTGCAGTCGCCTGTCAACAACGTTAACAAACATAACCTAAGAGAATAAAATAAAAACAGTTGGGTGAAAATATCTGTGAGAAAGCATGTAATGACTGTGAAGTATTTTTCAAGGAAAAATATAACATACTAACTTATAGAAGTATGAGTTTTCGTCTGAATATTTTTCAATGTTAGGTTATGTTAACTTTAACCCCGGCGTTATAGCAGGAATAATTTACCACATATGTCCGACTTATTAGAGAAATATTCTAAACGACTCAGCTCCGCCTTTTGTGACGTTTACTTTCCTAATCGATTGCACTAGATATTAATTTTAAAATACTTACACTTGTAATTACTTGCAGTGAAGTTAATTTAGATTGTAAACGTTTTAACCGATTAGCTGACCGGAGCGGCTGATTCCTGCTCAAGATCAAGTAAAGTACTGACCCTGGCCTACTTCGGCTGCGGGTCATAATTGAAGAGGCGGCCACGTTCCACTTTTAGCTATTCCAGCAGTTCTCAAACGGTTTACTTGCTTGCTGTCAAAGCATAATGAAAGTTTTAAAAATTTTGTTGCAAATCGTTTTTGATTGCAGTGAAAATCTCGAGCAGCCTCTGTACAGCTGTTTCAGCCCTGTTTGGGGCTTCATCAGCAGAGACGTAGCTTGAAGTAGTAGGAATAGGCCGATTCTGGAACCTCCTCCGACCTTGACCAATAAAATTCAAGATCAAGGTCGGAGGAGGTTCCAGAATCGGCCTATTCCTGACATGACCCCACCATGAGCTTCAAGGTCAAGGCCATGACCTTGAGGTGACCTTGAAATGACCTTGAGGTGACCTTGAAATGACCTTAAGGTGACATTGAAATGACTTTGAGGTGACCTTGAAATGACCTTGAGGCGACCTTGAAATGACTGAGGTGACCTCGTAACGGACCTTGAAGCGGGGTGACTCAAATGTAATTGTTTTGAAATAACCCTGACGCGACCTGTTATTAAATGTGTACCTATTTAAGGAGGTGTTTAAGACAGCTCAGATTGATTTTACCAACTTATTGAACGTAGTGAACGTTTGATTGCAATCAGTGTGGCAAACAATTTACGCGAATCCATAATATGAATCGTCATTTGCATACGTCATGCCAGGGAAAACGTTTGAAATTAGAACGCTTGTCATGCAGTATTAGACAGTAAGCAATAGTATCAGCTTTAATATTTTCTTTAGTTGTAAACTCAATTCTTATTTCAACTGCACTTTTATGCATTTCCTCTCTCTGAAAAGTGCAGTCAATTCCTATTAATGGGCAAACTAGCTAATCCTTTTGGATTGAACCAGGGTTGACTGCTTTCACGATGATATAATTTTTCTGAAATCTAGAATACATTTTTGTTATTTTGTTATTTATTTATTTATACTGATTAAATACAGGTCAAAATAAGGTAAATTCTGTAATATAATGTATAATATAAATGTATTAGAGGTAAAAAAAATGTAAAATCATATGCGAGTCGGTCGAAGTTCGGAAAGGTATAGTGGATACACTTGGATCAAATATCTGCCAGTTGTAAAAAATCATCCATGGAGTAAAATGCTTGGTCTATTAAGTATTGCTTGATTGTGTACTTAAACTGTTTTATCGGTAACGTTCTCCATTTCTTCGGTAGTTTATTAAATAGCTCTATCCCGTCGGAATGGATATCGGATGAGGTTAATCTGTTAAATGGGACGCACAAGTTGTTGGCGTCTCTTGTGTTATGAGTGTGTAAGCTGCCTTGACTTGGAAGATGAATTATGTTTTTCTTTGTCATTAGGAGTTGTTCATACATGTATACGCCCGGTAGAGTCAGCGTTTGATATTTTCGAAATATTGGCTTACAGTGAGTATATTGTGGAACTTGATAAATTACCCGTAGAGCTTTTTTTTGCAGAGTGAATATTTCTGAGCTTCCCGCTGATCTGCCCCATAGTAAGATGCCATAAATCATTTTAGAATAAAATAGCGCATAGTATGCAGTTATAGCAGCTGTTGTATTCGCAACTTGAGTTATTCTTCTGATGGCGTAAATGCTTCGAGCGAGTTCCTTGCCGAGCTTTTCAACGTGTTGTCTCCAGGTGAGGCGAGAGTCCAAATGCCGTCCGAGGTATTTCACTGATTTTATATTGGGATGTTGTGTTCTTCTGGAGGAAGTGAAAAGAACCTTTTCTGTTTTTTCTTCGTTCAG
This sequence comes from Prosopocoilus inquinatus, assembly GCA_036172665.1. Classification (NCBI taxonomy): domain Eukaryota; kingdom Metazoa; phylum Arthropoda; class Insecta; order Coleoptera; family Lucanidae; genus Prosopocoilus; species Prosopocoilus inquinatus. The sequence continues at coordinate 30,407,930 of CM069869.1, forward strand.
GTACAATTCATTTGCTGTGAACCACGTAGTTAATTTCGACATCGCTGCCTCCAATAGCGCACCAAGTGAATTCAAGTTATTACTCCTGTTGAGTACAGTTGTGTCGTCGGCGTAAAGAATCGTCCAGCTTTCAATATACGGAGAGAGATCATTTGTATACAGGATGAATAGCAGTGGACCTAGTATTGATCCCTGTGCAATACCTCGCGTAACTGTTCTCGTCGTACTTTTGCCTCCATTGTGTTCGACGAATTGTTGGCGGTTTGCTAGATACGATCGTAACAGGCTTGAAACAACTCCTTTGAATCCGTAATCTTCCAACTTAATAATCAGTAGGTCATGTGGCATGCAATCGAATGCTTTGGTCAAGTCAATAAAAAGAGCTTCGCATTGATCGTGTTCTTCGAGCGCCGTCGAGATGTATTTTACAGTATTTTGTATTGCTAAGGTGGTATTTAGCCCTTTTCGAAATCCGAATTGACATTCGTTCATAATCTTGTGCTTTGTGACAAACTGAATTATTCGTATGGCAATTGCTTCTTCGATGACTTTAGAAATGCAGGGTAAAATAGATATTGGACGATAATTTGAGGGTATGTTAGGATTACCTTTTTATATATGGGAATAAACTTTGGCTACTTTTAATTTGTCGGGGAAGATACCAGTATTAAAACAGGAGTTTATAATCACGGATAAAGGATGTGATACTATGTGGGCAATTTCTTTAAGAATTTTGGTGTTAAGGCCATAGCAGTCTTCAGTATTTTTGGGCTTTATCCGTGAGATAATGGATTCCACTTCAGTTGGTGTTATCGGTAAAAAATAAGCGGTTTCAATTATTTTATTCACTGATGGTACTGAATGAAGTGTTGTCCTGGGCAGTTTTGAAACAGTTAAATTAGCTGCAGTCGTATATAACGGCGTATTTGTTATTTTCAATATCAATTTCTATGTTGTCGTACGGATAGCGTTCGCCATTTAGAAATACTGGTAATGATTTTAACTTAACGTCATCAAACAGACTCATGTTTGCATCGACGACACCCTTTCGCTTAGTTTGAAAACCGATGATTATGTACCTTGACGTTTCCAACTGCGGAGCCGTTTTTACTGTCCAAGAATGACTTGTCGTAGTTGGGAGCGACGGATACTCGTGCAACTCCCAGCTTTTGAAAGGAATTTGTGTTTCAACATCTCTGTCTGTCACTGTCGTTAAAGCCAATTGCTCACGTGGTCCAACAGAAATATGAGGTATACGCCATACAATTTTGTCAATTATTAATTTAATCTTTTTCGTCTTGTTTGTTTCCACTACTGCATCAACGTCATCATTTGATCTGATCAATACTAATTCTTGCCTCGTATTCAAGACGATCTTTTTATAATCTTCCCCAAAACCTAATAATGTGTTTAAAGGTACACTTGCTGAGAAATCTCTCTTACCGTTGAGTATGTCGCTCATTTTATCATTCTCCTGGATCCATCCTGCATTTTCCAATTTTACTGTATCGTTGTGAGTAAAAGAAAAATATACTTTCATTGTTGATGTTATGCCAATATTTCTTACCGAATCCACCTGTACTCCGTTCAGAAGATATCTAATCTCGCTAAACATATAAGCTACCGGATTATTTATCAATTGTGCCGTCGCACTGTGTTTAGTATTATCACTAACCAAACGCAATCTTCCCTCTACGTACAAATAACTTTCGCAAGGGAGGGTGTAATTGTCGATCTCAGGTACGGTGATACGCACTTCATCGTTATTACCACATGATGAACTGAATGGTAAGTGTGAATGGAACTCCATACTAGTTATTGAAGTGTCCAATTTAATTTTATCAGTCTCTCCCAAAATATCCATTTCGTTCTGTTTAGATGATGATTGGCTTACGTGTAATGATGGTGTTCACCCTTTGACGGTTACGTCTCTTCTACAGAATAATTCCCCCTATGTTAGCACCTTATAACCTAAACTCTCTAAATATATTCGATTTCTCTGTGTCAATTTCACTTTTTTTTTGTCGACAGCAGTTCAGTATCTGTTTCCGTGGTTTAAATAATACATTACGTCTAATTCTGCTACACTCTTTCCGTTTCGAATAATTGCTATCGTAAATAATCATGTTATCTTGATCTAATAGTCGACTGATTATTCTCGTAATCACGTTCACGGTCACTGGAAGATAAATAGCTTGAAGAGGGGATTCTATTATTTTAAACCCTGGAGGTACATTTGGAAAGAAATGATACAAAATATGACCGGGTTCTCCGTTGTTATAAGATCCACCGGTTAGATTACATTCTATTCTTATAGCATTTATTTTATTTCCACTGGAAAATCACCAATGTTATTATCGTTTACTTTCAACGTTCTCGGTTTAAAACCCAACAATTTTCCCAATGAATTTGGTTTACTAAAATCGAGCTTAACCGAGCTGTGTATGGTTGCCTTTAAAGTATTATTATTTCCTTTAATGTTTGTATAATCAGGGATATTGTTATTTTGAAAATAATCTTTCAGATATTAGTTGATATCGTCTAGTTCATATGTACCTGTAGGTATAACGATAGTTTTCCAAACCGTCGTTTTTCCTGTTTCTTCATAATGTCTCAAATTATTACTTTCATCTATGTTAGGTATTGCATTAAACGTTTCAAAATTTAACAAGCACATTTCATATGTTGCGTTTTCATCGAGGTATAGTGGTGGATTCAATTCACAAAATAAAACTGATTCAGTTCCCGTAAGAGTGAACGTACACGCAACGGGTGAAGATTCCATGTTGACCATCTTTCAAGTACTACATTCTTACTTAACTTGTAAAGGACTTTAAAAACTGTAGACATAAGTGTCCACAATTTTGTGTATTTTGTTTCTGATACCTTTCATAATTATAATTAATAACTCCCAATCCGTTCGACAAAAGATATTTCTCTACTTCAACTGGAGGTCGTAGATCCCCATAGCTGTCAAAATATTTTACGATTCCTCCTCTCTTATAATATGCTACCCAATGCTGCTTCACCAGAATCGCTATCTAAATTCACTACTCCACTTTCATGCTTCCATATCTTTTTAGGTAAAGTATCTCTCATGAACACACCTCGAAAGAAAGGTAATTTCCATATTTTAGCATATTTCAGTATGTCAATGTTAGTCAACGGTCGCCGAGACAAATATTTCAGTTTTTTGGATTGGATCGTTAATATAACCCATACCCGGTTTTGTGAGGTTTTATACAGAATCCGCTTCCCACTGCTTTTGTTTCCATAGCGCGATTATGTCGCTCTGCCTCTTTCAGTTGCTCTTTCGCGGCTTTTGCATCGTTTACCGCCTTAGCAATTGCAGCTGCACCGCCGCCGAGCGATCCTATTGCGCCCAAAGCTGCAAATAATGGAATTAAAGATAAAAACCCTCCTCTCTTAGGAATTGGCATCACTCTTTGACGTGGAGGTCTTATTTTCTTGTGGTCCTTCTTTAAAACAGCCTGCGCCAATTTCACATTTTCTAACAGACTCTTGTTACCATTACGTGAAATTGCATGTTGAACTTTCCTTACAGCTTGTCGAAATGATAATTTACCACCACGCTTCTTCCGTTTACTACGCTTCTCTTCACTCCGTTTCCCAATCCAAGCTTTGTCTTAGCTTTCATTTAGGAGGCTACAGATAATGCAGATGCTTTTTCACCAAATCCCGCTTTTATACTCTTCACTCTTTTCACTGCCGCTTGATACAATTTTTTATCTGCTTTGTGACGTTTTTCTAAATCGCTACTTACAGAATATGCAATATCGTATTGCTTGCACGCCTCATCCAACGCATTCACACCTCTGTCTCCTCTTTTAAGTCGAACGTCTAATTTTGTGCCCGGACCGCAGTAATTGTAACCTGGTAAGTGTAACTCTACTGGTAGTTTATTAATTAACGTATTAAGTAAACCACGACCTTTTCATTTTAAGGTACTTCTCGCAGTGTAATCTGTTTTGACACGACGTCGCATTTATGGCTTTTCTTTCTAACAGTCAACGATGTTACATGTGTACTACTTCAATACTCACTGCTTATCTTTATACAGCGTAAAAATTTCTCTTAATTTTTTGGTTAAGTATCGTTAGTTTATTAAATAAAGGATCAGTGTTCTTAGAAAATTTTATTTATAACTGACAGTGTCATATCTAGAAATATATACATATTAAATCACATAACATTTACATATTAACAGCTTTATGCATACTTATATCAAAAATTAATTTACTAATTCCAAACATCATTATTCATTTGTAATTGCTCCTTTCTCAGATATTTCATTATTAAGAAATGATTTAACATTTGTCTTCATATCACTTTCCATAACACTCAAGCATGGAATCATGTTGCTGTAGAATGACTTATAGTTCAATTGTTTCAAAACTTCTAAACGATATAATATAATATCACACAATTTCTAGAGTTCCAGTAGACCTTTATAAGATATATATAATGTCTCCACTCCTCTTTCTAATTTCAGTATTTTCGTTCCTTCGATGCGTTCGAAAGACGCCTTTACTGAGCTGATTTTCATTACCGGATAAATAGTTTTCTTCTCAGTAAAATACGACTTCAAAGTGTAGTTATAAGAACAAAATTCTTTCCATTCCTCTTCTAAAAACGATATGCTCTGCCTTTTGGAACTCATAATACGTATTATCGGATCAAAAAATGTTTCGGTACACAGTCCGACACAAATCCACTTCGTACGGCTCTTTTTAGAATCTATACACTTTGAGCTAAAAGTGGCAACTGATCTACGTCAGTCATTGCTTCTAAAATCTCGGAAGGTGCTGTCTCATTAGTATCAAATTGACGAAAATCTTCATCTGTGAAGTAAGGCTGGGAGAGTATTTCAAATTGAAACTCGTTTCGAACGGAGGGCATATTCAAACTGTGCTCATCCGGCTTTTCTTCTTTTGGTTTGTCAACGTTTTCAGTCAGAAGTCTTTTCTTCTGTATGTCATCACAAGGATCGTTCACGTGCCTTCTCTTTTGTTTCAGAAAAAAATCTACTTGTTTAGATGTCACTGTTAAATACAATAAAAATATACAAATTATAAATTATTACAATAAGATGATTTAAACTTACTTTTATGTATGTAGGTAGGTGATTAACTTAACAACACAACTCACAGTTCTGTAACAACTGATTCTATTCCCAAATGAAGAACCTTATATAACAAGATTTTAGGTGGGGGTCCCTACCTCCTCCAACCTTACGGTCGTATTCAAGATAAACCGTTTTTGGATCCTCCATCAAGTTAAGGTCACGTCAAGGATAGATAATTTTTGGAACCCTCCTCTGACCTCGCTTTTAGAGATAATGATGAGGACACGTCAATGACATTGAGAACTTCCTCTGACTTGATCCTTAACCAAGTTAATGTAGTTATATCGGCACAAAGCAAATTTTAGAACCTCCTCCGATCTTAACCTTGAACCCTCAAGATCATTTCAAAGTTACCTCTCGGTTACGTTAGGAACAGTTCGATTCTGGAACCTCCTCCAATCTTGACCTTGACTTTTATTGGTCAAGGTCGGAGGAGGTTCCAGAATCGGCCTATTCCTACTACTGCTCGACATTCCCACTGCAAACTAAAATGACTTGCCCAATTTATTCGCAATTGCGATGTAATAGTGATGAACAGATAAAACAGCGACATCCTACGATCGTTTTTTGACCTGACATTGCAGTAGGATAAACAAATTATGCTTTGACAGTAAGCTTATTATTTAATTTTTTTAAACTGAAGTTACTTCTGGACGCACGTTCTGACTGTCATACTTTAAGCTTAATGTTTTTCTTCTTTGCACGAGCAAGTCTGCGTGCCAAGTACACTACCATCCAAGAGCGTTCAAAAGTTCCATGTGAATGTCAGCCTAATGAATCACGAAAGCCGAGCAGTGATTTGCATTGTTTTGATGTTTTTTTTTGCTCCAGCAAAAACTCAATTTTCTCAACTGTGTTAATGGAGTCTTCTTAAACTGAATTTTTTATTTGTAATGTTTGATTAACATGATTCGCTTCACTTCAATTCGATCCATTATCTCGTAGATGGAGCAATTGCAAATTCGTAAAACACTGGTAATACATGCGTTCATTTAAAAAAAAAATCCTAAAGGGCCTTGATTGGCATTAAGAGCACATCATTCAACTCTTCATAGGAAAAGTAATCTTAAACTGCACAAATTTCACTAGATTTCTGTGAATTGATACGCACGTTGACACGAACACGATTCCATTGACAACATTATTATTGTATCATGTATGACTTACGTCATAAAAAAAATCAAGTTCATTGTTTACTTTACGCAATCTTTTCTCAAAAAGTCGCAAGCAAATAGTTTTACGGTTTCAATTCAAGATTAATGCTGCAATTCTGAGTCTGATCGTAAGCCTGTAAGGTGTTACAGAGCCATTTAAATACATAGATCGTAAATATGTTACGATGGTTACGATAGTGCTCAGAATTGCAGCATAAATGTTCGTGTTTTGTGTTTTTTTCCTCGAAAGTCTATTGCTGTTGTGACGCATTCAACTATTCCAGTGACCACCAAGTTTACATGTGAATTTTTAATCCATTTTATCTCAAAAACTATACGAGGTAAACAGAGTTGTTGCAAGTACCTCAACAAAGTACTGGCAGTACTCAGTACCCAGTATCCAGAAGTTTTTGTTTGAAATTCAGTATCAGTACCAGCACTTGTAGGAAGTACTTAAAGTTTCAAGTATTTCAAGTATTTTACTGAAAACAGAGAAATTCCAGTACCAGTATTAAGTATTTACTCTTTACAATACTTGCAGTACTTTATAATATTTGCATTACTTTAATGTACTTGCAGTATTTTATGGTACTGAAAGTAGCAGGTTTATTAAATACAATTTTGGCAAATAATTGTAGTCATTAGATGCTTTCTTTAGCTTAAAACTTTGAATCCTGTTTTGAAGAGTTTGGACCTGAATTTCGTAGTTGTTGCAACAAAACACTTGACTTGAATTTTTGACTGTCAGTTCATTGGTAAATAACCATAATTCAATCCAAACAAGTTTTAAAAATAGAGATATTCAAGAAAAGAATGTCTGTTTTTGAACCAAAACACGTTTGGATCACGATTTTGCGAGCGAAAGAAAGCACATATAATATTGAAACCGCTGTTTACTTGATTATTTCGTACATTGGTGAATTGTGTTACGTAATTGGATGGAATAACTTAAGACGATATTTGATTGATTTCGAGCCTAAGAGACATTAAATTGACGCAGGCCGGTAGAATTCCTAATAAATAAATTGTTTTGCTTATTAAATTATGTTTTTAACTTTACCTGAAGATGAATAGTTAAGATAAACAGTTAAATAAGAAAAGCGACTTTTAACGTAAATCCTAACAAGATATGAAACAAATATACTATAAAATACTTTAGAAAACGAGCTAAAATGTAATTTATTAACTTACTTGACATTTCGCAAATATTATTTGCCTCATCAAAAGTGATTAACGGAATTACGAAACGTAAAGTAAGTTAATAAATTACATTTTTAGCTCATTTTCTAAAGTGTTTTTATTTGTTTCATATCTTTCTGCAATCCTTATGAGCAAGAACTATACGAAAAGTAAATCGTAAAGTTAGTATAATCAGATGTCCATCGTTTCATGCACACTTATTTTAAAACAGTATTATTTATTATTATGGTATAGTACTGTGCATCAGATTTAATTAATGTCTATTTATAAGTAAAAAGTTTTTTTTTTTATTTTGAACCGGACAGAAATATGACTGGAAAAACACAATTTTTCCCTATTGATTAATAGCTTCGTCAGGGGTGAAAAAAATATGCTTTGTCAGAAGTGAACTGGAAATATTTTATTGTACTGCAAGTTCCTGGAAGTACTGCAGTTAAGTTTAAGTACTGTTACATCCGTCACGCAAACAGATCTATTTTTAGCATCAGTACACCACCTTGCGTCACAGAACTTGACCGGAAACTACTTGATCATTCTAGCATGTTCGGGCAATAGATGGCTCTGCTATATAAGGCTAACGGCTTATATCGTGCGATCCGCCTGAAGTAGTTAGTTATTAAGATAGCCAGCGAAGGGTTCGTACCTCGAATGAATAGAAAGTACATTTTGTAAAAGTAATTTTATTGTGTAAATCGACAGCTTATAATTAAAGTGTTCTGAAATTAACGACTATAATTTGTGAACCCCCAAATTCATAACAAATTGGTGTCAGAAGCGGAAATTTCAAGAATGAAACTGTGCGAGTTAAAAGTGAAAGAGCTGCGTGAGGAATTGGAAGAAAGAGGCCTAGAAAATTCGGGAAAGAAAAGCGTCTTAAGCCCGCAATAGACGATCATAAATTGTATGAAATTTACATGTAATTTATGGCAAAACCTATTTTTCACCGTGTATAGCGAGCAAAAAGAATTACATGAATTTATACATGTAAAATTGAAAACAAAGAGCAAGTTCTATTTCTCAAGGTTTTTGACGTGAAATTTTAGTAAATTCTAGTGACTTTGATTGTTGCTGTTGGCTGTTGACTCAGATGAATGAAGAACGACTTCAGCTAAGGGCTTGTTTTTTTTACTCGGGATTAGTTCATCCGTTGCAGCGATTAAACCAAAATCGTTTTTTTACGGATGTAGCTATTGAAATTGTCGCTTTAAAGCTAAAAGTGTGACGTCATCAAAGTTCAGCGTTGAAATTTTAAGATGCAGCGCTTTAAATGTTGAAGAGTAAAAAAACGAGCCCTAATTTATGTGGGTATATGTTTGTAAATAATTTTAGCTTCAAGACAGTTTAATCAGTGATGGTCATGTGCTCTCCGTTTGGATGATACCCTTGATAACATAATCCAACATTCTCAGCTGCCCAAAGAAAATAACTTGAAGTTAGAAGCATTCATGAGTTACCATTTTCACCAACATTAACATTCTAAATTACTATTTAGCAGAACGTCTTTTTATTAATATAATTGAAACGTGTATTGCAAATTACAATTCATGAATATATACACACATGTTTACATGAATTTTTACGTGAAATGATTGGAACATGCATTGCCGGCTTTTCAAGAACGGGTGAAACAAGCGCTTGTAGATGAAGGTAAATACGCGAAAACATTTGAATTTGAAATTGAAGACGCGGCAGCTCTACTCAAAGAAGTGAAAGAAAAAATGGAAAAAGGTAACGAAAATATGAAATTAGAAATGCAGGAAGTGAAAGAAAATATAAAAGAGCAAACGCAAGAAGTGAGAAAACAAATGGAAAGTTTGGATATGAAAATGGAAACTTGCAGTTTAAAAACCGATCTGAATATAGAAAACATGAAGATGCAAATCGACGAAAGGATCGAAGATCTTAAAACCGCATGTGACGGGAAAATTGAAGGCGTACGAAATCAGTTTGATAGTACAATTAAGGACATGAAATTTGAATTCGACGATAAACTTGATGAGAAATTTGGTGGAATAAAAATTCAGTTCTAAGATAAATTTGAAGACTTAGCGAAACAACTACATAAAGTGGAACTGAGTCGTTCGAGCACCATCGTCTGCGTCGTCAAACCAGAAACTAAAACAACCCAAATTCGAAGGCGACTTACCTTGGTCTACTTTCATCAGATACTTCTAAATTGCTGCTGACGTGAATGGCTGGAATGACTGTAACAAAGCTGCAGCACTCGTTTTGGCTCTGCGAAGCCCATCGTGCATTACAGTCCATTCCTGAGAAAGTACAGAACAACTTTGATCAACTGGTGGAGAATTTGGAAATGCGTTTTGGTGATGCACATATGAAGCAACTCCATACGATCCATTTGAAAACTCGTACCCAGAAACATGGTGAGTCACTAAAAGATTTTGAGCTTGACATTGAGAGATTGGTACGCATGGCCTATGGAGATTTGTAGCCCGAACCAGTGTTCCATCGTCTGGCCATCCAAGCGTTCATCGACGACGTTAAGGATCAAGAAATGCAACAAGTATTACGATTGGGTAACTTCTCAAAATGCACAGATGTACTGGCCCGTGCACTGGAGTTCGAAGCAGCCAATCAAGCATCTCGAAGCCTAGTACGAGTACGAGAGATGAAAGCTACCGACGACAATGCATTAACGGAACTCTTTGAAAGAATCAAGCGACGAGAAGAAAATAAATCTACAAGCAATACTAGACGGATTATAACTTGTTGGAACTGTGGTAAACAAGGTCATGTAAGTTCCAACTGTAGGCGCAAACGGGCGCGCCAAGAAGATGACAGCGAATCTTTAAACTAAAACCAGTCAGCAAGAAGGGGCGCATGCTGACTGATTCTACGTATAGGCTCAAGATTGTCTCCATTTCCAGGATAAGGAACAATGAAAATAGCTTGATCTTTCCAATTCACAATTGATACCGGAGCGAATGTGAACAGATCTTTTACCGAAATGGAAGCTAGTAAATAATGGAAAGGTATATCACATCCAGACAGCTACTGGTGAGGTTACTCCAGTTTGTGGTGAAGCCGAAATTGACATGAATATTGGAAGTATGGGGTGTTAGTGGCAGACATTGTTGACGACTTCATCCTGGGAGTGGACTTCATAAGGAAAAACGGCTTGGTTGTAGATTTAAAAAATAAAATTCTACGAATTGGATCTGAAGAAATACCTCTCCACGTTCCTGGAAATTTATCTACAGTGTTAAAAGTAATATTGGACGAAAGTGTAAACATTCCAGCCTTAACCGATAAGTTAATTCTGGCTAAGTTGGAGGGCAATCTTGGTAGCTATCCTACCAGAATCATAGAGCCAACTGAGATCAGCAGCGCCAAGAAAGGCATTTTACTGGCTGGGACTCTGGTGAAGATCCAAGAAACAATTCCTATTCGTCTTGCAAATGTCAACAGTTACCCAGTGACTATACCCAGCGGAACAGTGGTGGGCAAATGTGAAGCAATTGCTTCTGTGAACCACATTCAAGTAAACGATACATCCGCTCGGCATCAGTCTAAGACTCTACCACCACTACTAGAAAAATTGCTGGAAAATGTATCAACATCGTTAACACCCATGGAAACAGAAGACATAGGAGGACTGTTTCGAAAATACAAAAGAATCTTCGCCTTTACCGAAGAAGACTTAACTCGGACGGACATTGTTCAGCACAGAATAAACACTGGCGATTCGAATTCAATTCGTCAACCCGCACGAAGACTGCCATTGGCGAGGAGAGAAGAGACTGCCATTGGCGAGGAGAGAAGAGACTGACAAGTTAATCAAGAAGATGCAAGGCCAAGGAATTATTGAACCGTCGCAAAGTCCATGAGCATCTCCTGTTGTACTTGTAACTAAAAAGGACGGCAGCACGCGTTTCTGTGTGGACTACAGGCGATTAAATTATATCACGAAAAAAGACAGCTATCCCTTACCCCGGATTGATGACACATTTGACACCTTATCCGGTGCGAAAGAGTTCTCTACTCTGGACTTGAAAAGTGGCTATTGGCAAGTTGGAATGCATCCCGAAGACAAGGAAAAGACAGCCTTCACTGCAAGTACTGGTCTATGGTAGTTCAAGGTGATGCCTTTTGGTCTATGCAACGCCCCAGCCACTTTTGAGCGACTCATGGAATTGGTATTGCGTGGACTTAGCTGGAAGACTTGCCTCGTATACTTAGATGATGTGATTGTGGCTGGAAGAACTTTCAAAGAACACCTTGCAAATCTGAGGAACGTTTTCCAAAGGATTGAAGAGGCGAAGCTAAAATTAAATCCGGCCAAATGCAAGTTTTTCCAGAAGAAAGTGAATTACCTTGGACATGTCATCTCTGAGGCAGGAGTTGCGACCGACCCGGACAAGATTTCAGCTGTTAAGAACTGGCCACCACCGAAGAATGTGCACGAATTAAGAAGTTTCTTGAGGCTCTGCACCTATTACAGACGATTCGTTAAGGACTTTGCAAAGGCAGCGAAACCTCTACATGCACTGACCGAAGGAAAAACCACAATTCTCTGGAATGTGGACTGCCAAGAAGCCTTTGACAATCTGAAAGATCTTTTGGTGACTGCTCCTATATTGTCTTATCCAAGATCAGAGGGCAAGTTTATTATTGATAGTGATGCTAGCAACTACGGAATTGGAGGCGTATTGTCACAAGTGCAAGACGGGCAAGAAAGGAGAGGAACTACTGTGTAACCAGAAAGGAGCTTCTTGCCGTGGTGAAGACAACAGAACATTTTCACAAGTATCTTTATGACCGATAGTTTCATCTTCGAACAGACCATGCAGCATTGAAGTGGTTGCTTCAGTTGAAGAACATAGAAGGCCAGCTTTACAGATGGATAGAAAGATTACAGGAGTATGATTTTACAATCGAACATCGTCCAGGTCGAGTCCATAATAATGCGGACGCACTCTCTAGAAGACATTGAACTGAAGATTGTCGACACTGCTCAAAAGCAGAAAATAAAGAAGGGATAATTTCCATCAGAAGAACTGGCGTCGTAGTAGACAGGTGGCAAACCGAGACCATTAAGAGGGAACAGCGAGAAGATCCTGAAATAAGAACCATAATCGAATAGAAGGAAAGACAGCAGCGTCCCACCTAGGCAGAGATATCAGGGAAGAATCCAGTGTTTAAAACCTATTGGGGACAATAGGATTCTCTGGAGTTGAAGAGCGGGTTGCTAATGAGAAAATGGGAAACGCCTAATGGCAGTGAGTTGAAGGACCAACTCGTGGATCCAAGGGTAAGGGTCGCGGAGGTCCTGGAGGAGATTCACGACGGTACGTCCAGTGGACATTTGGGCATCAACATTGTCGAAAGTACGAGAAAGGTTCTACACTGGGCGAAATGTAGAACTGATGTGGAAAATTAGTGTGCCAGGTGTACTACATGTGCTGCAGTATCCGGACCCGCGAAAAAGACTCGCGGAAAATTACACCCTTACAACGTTGGAGCACCATTTGAGAGGATTGCCATTGACATAGCCGGCCCATTTCCAGAAACCAACCATGGAAACAAATACATTATGGTAGTGACTGATTATTTCACCAAATGGCCAGAAGGTTATGCTTTGCCAGACCAAGAGTCAATAACCGTTGTGAATGCCTTGATAGAGAATTGGATAACAAGATTTGGAGTACCCATGGAGATCCATTCCGACCAAGGCAGGAACTTTGAAGGACACATTTTCCAGGAATTGACCAGGTTACTAGGCATTTTCAAAACGCGAACAACTCCCTTGCACCCACAGTCAGATGGAATGGTGGAGCGTTTCAATAGGACTTTGGAGAGACATCTGGCTAAAGTTGTTTCGAAAAACCAACGGTACTGGGACGAACATCTTCCCCTTTTCCTGGTGGCGTACCGTTCTGCAGAGCATGACACTACTAAACGAACTCCATTCGGAAGAGAAATGCGTCTGCCTTGTGACTTAAAATTTGGGCGACCAGAAACTCGACTGGGACTAAGTGAATACTCGCAAGAACTCGAACGCCGTTTAATGAACACTCACGGATACGTCCGACGTAACATCAGTTTGGCGACAGACAAAATGAAGACCCGCTACGATCAACGAGCCAATGAAACAAGATTCCAAGAAGGGGACCAGGTGTGGCTGTACAACCCCAGAAGGACTCGTGGTCTGTGCCCCAAACTACAGGCGCCTTGGGATGGACCCTATCAAATAATTAAGAGGATCAATGATGTGGTCTATAGGATACAAAAAAGCCACCTCGTGGGAAGATGAAAGTGATCCACATCGACCGTTTGGCTCCGTACTCTGTTCGGGACGAACAGAACTAAGAGGGGGGCAGTGTTACATCCGTCACGCAAACAGATCTATTTTTAGCATCAGTACGCCACCTTGCGTCACAGAACTTGACCGGAAACTATTCGATCATTCTAGCATGTTCGGGCAATAGATGGCTTTGCTATATAAGCCGTGCAATCCGCGTGAAGTAGTTCTGCAGAGCATGACACTGAAGTAGTAACTATTATTAAGATAGCCAGCGAAGGGTTCGTACTTCGAATTAATAGAAAGTACATTTTGTAAAAGTGTTATTTGATAGACAAGCTCATTACTGCTGTGTTGTTTATTGTGTAAATCGACAGCTTATAATTAAAGTGTTCTGAAATTAACGACTATAATTTGTGAACCCCCAAATTCATAACAGTACGTTTCCAAGTACACAGTATTACTTATTGCAGATAATATACCAGACAGTACCCAGTATCAGTACTTTGTGAGTGGTACTTAAAATTCAAGTACCCTCTTAAGTCTACAGTCATTTGTTTTATTTTTTGAAGGACTATCTGTGGTTAACGAGTCGGACACTTATTCTGAATCAGTCTGTATTTATTAACTATTTATTTTTCTTCATTGTTTTATTATAACTTACCTGTTCAGTAGGTGTGCATGTTTTCTGTTTAGTATTATTATAAATTTATCATAATTTTTGTCTAATTAGAAATGTCAATTTCAGAGAATCTTCTACATCATGGATAGGGAGAATTAATCCTTTTGGAAAGAAACACGAAACTTGAATTACCCAATAAATGTTATTAGTTTTGCGTTTAGATTGATAAATAAATTTTGATCATGGTATTTACAAGCGTTTAATTATTGTTAATTTAAAACTTTCTTGTTAAACACCTTGAATTGTAATTGCTCAAGTTAAATGTGGTTATATTAAACTGTTTCAGACTGGATTTTTCAAGCAAACAATAAATTATCTTTTCAATTAGATTTGAGTCACACTAATAAGTAATACTCCTATACTCTGTTCACGTTAAGAATATAGTAGTTAGCGCTCGCGTCGGCATACGTATTACATAGGAGCAATAAGGAAAGAGCGGTAAATTCAAAATTTTTATATTTAGAAAAACAGCAAACTAAAGGAGAATTTAATTTGTTGCATGAATACACAAACCAAGCGATTAATTTAATTTACAATTAAATTAATCTTAGTAGTAATTTTAATTTGTTGTGCATAAATTCACCACAGAGTCTGAATTTTGTTGCAAGTTTTATTCTTTTAGAGATAATTTAAAATTAAAAGCCCATGTTATTTAATAATAATAATGCCTTTATTTGCCTTATTGGTCAACATGTAAACACATAGAAAAATAAAACGTACTTGAGGTTCAGAAAAGCAATAAAAAAATTGCTATCTATTTCAAAACCTAACCTTAACCTAATATATCTATTTTTTCTATGTATTCTAACACTGATTCTACTCCAAGCTCTCCTCTAATATCTGCACTTTTTATTCTATCATTCAATGTAACTTCTATGGCTGTACGGAAGTATTCCATTTGTGTACTTCTATTTTTCTTTTCAGGCTACTCGTTTGTATCCATGATTCACAGCCGGAAGTTAATATGGATCTGAACATTGTTTTAATCTGACCCTAAAACTAAATCAAAGTAAACTTGATAAAATTGATCACTGTCAGTTAATTGATAGCTATAAAAACATGTTACACGAGACACAAAAATCAAAATGACAAAATACACAGAATAATTTAATAATTGCTGGCACAGCAAGAACAATCATGTTGTTATAACAAACAATGTGAATTTATAAATCGAAAACAACCTGCTCTGATAAGTAGGGAAATTTGACTTAATCACTTATTCACTGGGATATTAATAACAAAAGTGTAGATAATGTGAATTCAGAATTTCTCACAAGATTAATTATTATTTACTTTCGTTAATTTATTCACTTGTAAAATCTAAATCTGAGTCAGGTGGCGATTCTGATGATGAGCCAGTATTTGCTGTTATAATTAATTCCTCCACCATATCTTCCACAATATTATCAAGTTGGTACAGTTTGTTTTCTTCTGCAATAGCATGTTTAACGCAATTTTCCCAATGTTCAGCATTTACAAGATCTAATCCCTCGAGCAGCAATGTTTTGACCTCGGGCAACTTGAATATTTTATTATTAGCAGCTACATGATGTTTTACTTGAGCCCAAACAAGTTCTATTGGATTTAAATTGCAATGATAAGGGGGCAATCTTAATATTGTACGGCCAGTTTCTGTTACCATTTCATCTATAACGTAACTCACTGGATTATCACTTACATATTTTTTTGTTATATCAAGAAGTTGAACTTTTAATAAAGTGTTGTCTGTTACAATTCCTTTCAATGTAAGCCATTCAATTATTGCGCCTTTCTTCCATGAAAAATTAGGAATTTTATCCGTCTTGACTGAGTGATAAAGCGCATTGTCCATTACAATTACACATCCAGGTTCAAGATTTGGTAATATATTTTTCATCCACTCCATAAAAACTTGACTGTTCATATCTTCATGATAGTCACCAGTTTTTTTTTGATTCAAACAGTAGCAATCCGTTATCAACAAAACCAGTTTCACTACCAATGTGAAGCACAATCAGACGTTTTCCTTTTCCAGAAGGATTTTGTAAACCAAGTGACAATCCATCTACAAATGCTTGTCGAGCAGTAGTCACTGTTGTATCTTTCCACACTTTTGGCTTTGTGTGACCGGCATTCACCCACGTCTCATCCAAGAAATATATTTTCTTTCCCATTGTACGAAATTTTCTAATGGAGTTTAAATAATTACGTCTCCACAAGACAATATCTTGACGTTCGATTAAAATACAATTTCTGCTTCGTTTCTCCCATTTAAATCCCAATTTTCTCGAAATTTTCCACAATGTTGTACGATGAATTACAGGTAAAGTATCATCTGTTTGTAGAACCTATAATTTTTTTTACTTAGTTTCAAAATAACAGTAATAAATGTAAATGTATTTACCGTTAAAATTTTTGAGCAAGTAGGTAATTCATTCTTAAGATAAAAAGAATGCACATGTCTTCTAATAGATTTTTCATGAGCTTCATCGAGTTTATTGAAAATTGTATCACGGTTTCGCTTCTTGCTAGGAGATCGTAGAATTCCCGTGCTTTCCTTTTCTTTTACGATAGCCCACATTGTTGCCTCTCCAATGCCAACCATCTTTGAAGCCAATTTTATTGAAGCTGACTTGGAATTATCATGGTGGTATTGAACAAAAGCATTATATGCCATAACTCTTTGGTCACTTCGAATATGCTTCCCTTGAGGGTTTCTCGAGGAGCCAGCTTCCTCTCGTACGTCCATATTAGCACTGTAATATATCATAATAAATTCTCATGAAAATAAATATTATTAATAAAATATTTACCTGTTAATTGCAATTACAGCCGTAGAGCTCTAAAAAGAACAATTTTTTAAACGATTTTAAATAACAATAAGCACACAAACCAAACACCAACACCAAACCAAAATGACATAAATACAACTGACGTTCACAATTCTAGTTATATTTCGCTCTATCCAACATAAAATTAATTCGCGGGAACGAGCGCCGGAATGTCAACTTTAACCATTGTAAACTTGCCTCGAATTTCAACCAATCACAAGCCGGAAAATATTGCCCTATCCTTTCCAACGCTATATTCTTAACGTGAACAGAGTATAGCATTTTCGACTCATTGCTGGAAGTTTGTGGGGCGAGCGACGCAGGAGCGAGCACCATAATCCAGTGAGCCTAGTAAAGATTAATTGCAAAGCGTGTCGCGTACAAACTTTTATGTTCACCTTCACATGGCGATTTTTAATTGATTTACTTTTTTTATGAAAACTTTTTTTTTACCGAAGACGTTATTTCTAGAGAAACGTAGTCGTGGTGGTATAATCAGACAATCTGCTTTGTACATGCCTGTAAAATATAACAGTTTTTTTTCTATACAAACCCGTAAAATTTTACAGGTCTGTTCCAGTAATTTACCGTTTACTTTGTTGCCATAACAAAATTGAGAGTTTATCCCTTAATCATCCCTCATTTTTGCGGTGTAGGTCTGAAGTAATGGTAATTAGATAAACAGATAAAACAGCGACATCCTACGATCACTTTTTGACCTGACATTGCAGAAAATTTTAAAAAATTTTGTTGGAAATCGTCTTCGATTGCAGTGAAAACCTCAAGTAGCCTCTGTACAGCTGTTTCAGCCCTGTTTGGGGCTTCATCAGCAGAGACGTAGCTCGACATTCCCACTGCAGACCAAAAGCGACTTGTCCAATTTATTCGCAATTGCGATGTAATAGTGATGAACAGATAAAACAGCGACATCCTACGATCGCTTTTTGACCTGACATTGCAGTAGGATAGACAAATTGAAGCGGATTTGCTCCTAATAAGTCCTCCATGCAAGGCGGCCATGCTTGCTGTCAAAGCATAATGAAAGTTTTAAAAAAAATTGTTGCAAGTCGTTTTTGATTGCAGCGAAAACCTTGCATGGGGGACTTATTAGAGAATATTTAATTCAATTTTAACGGAATATTAAAAAATGAAGTTGAAACTAACTTACATTAAAAAGATCTCGTTGAAATATAGATTATATAAATTATAAATTTATTTATAAATTCTGGTTATTGAATTGCAAACTTCAAATCTGACATACTATTTGAAATTTGAAATTTAAAAATTTAATTTCTATTTCAAAAGTATTAACGTAATAGGAATGATTTTAACACGATAACATTGGCCTTAATTTTATCTTTCATTTAATACCATTACCATTTTTGTATCTTTAAATGGCGAGCAGTAATCTACAGAGACGTAGTTCTCAATGGAACTTTGCTATGTTCGGGTTTGAAACTTTCCACCCGGTATACAATTTTACTAGGATTATTATATAAAAAATAAATCGCGGATTCACGAAGTTCCTACAGAAAAGAAAATATCGACCTACCCTGCAGGTGCTACTTGATGTGTAGCAGGGATGTATGCGGTGCACTGTGCAGTTGTTACATACACAGCAGGCCTGCGATACAATTCCGTCTGATATAAAGGTTGTCCAGTAGCTGCAAGTGGATGCTGCGGAGATAGTCTTGGAGCACCCGCCAGTGGTTGTGGTGACAGATGAGCATTACTATGTCTATTAATTCAGCAAGAAAAAAATTAAAATTATAACATTTAATATTTAAAACAGTTCAACATTAAATATTTTCTTGAAAATATATTTGAATTTATATTTTGGATTTTAATTTCATTTCATTTTGCCACAACTAAAATAAATAAATAGTGAGAAAACCCCTCGACCACATTAATTCACTGAAAGCGAATACGTATTTCGGTAACGAAGTTACCATCTTCAGCGCTAAACTGATATTAAACTTTAAAACAACAAATAAACTAAACTAGACTAGCCGCACTCCCCCCCTCACTTTCTTTGTACCGTATTATGCATGCAAAGCAAACCGGGATTCTTCGAAAATCTAAAGGTCGAAGAGGCAAGAAGCGGTCGGCCCGGACTTCTCAAAATTCATTAATCTATTCCTATTTTTGTGAATCTCCAAGCTTTCGAAAGAATCTAGGTTTGTTTTGTTATTAATTTGTTTGATTAAATCTATTTTATTTACCGAATGATTGTTTTCAAGCATGTGTAAGGCAACACTGGATTTATCAAAGCGTTTGTATTTTAAATGAGCCAAGTGTTCTTTGAATCTAATTTTTAAGGATCTTTTTGTTTGCCCTACATAAATTTGATCACAATTTTTACAACTAATTTTATATATACCTGATTTATCCTCCGAATCTACTTTATCTTTTGGATTTCCCAGCAACGATTTTAAGCTGTTATTGTTGGTGTAAACTATTCTTAAACCTAATTTTTTAAAAATTGTATTCAACCCTTTAGTATATTGAGGATAAAACGGCATTTTTACAATTTTCTTATAATCTACCTCACCTATTTTGTCAGATTTTAGTGTGGTTATTTTATTAATCTCTAATTTTTGTTTTTGTTTTCTAATAATGTTATAGATTACATCGGATTGGTAACCATTGTACGTGGCGATTTTAATAATTTCTTGAAGTTCTTTACTATAATTAACAGTTGATAAAGGGAATGTCAGCATCCTATGCACTAAGAAATTTAAGGCCGCTAATTTATATTGTTTGCAATGATTTGAATCCGCGGGAATGAATCTATTAACATTAGTAGATTTCCTATAAACGTTAAATTCTAATTTATTACTATTTCTAGTTACTAATGTGTCTAAAAAGGGTAGTTTATTGTTAGTTTCAATTTCATAGGTAAATTTGATGGTGGTGAATTTAGAGTTTAAACTTTTAAGGAATTCCTCTATTGAACATTTACTTTGGTCAAAAACACAAAATATATCATCGACGTATCTCACCCAGATTTTAGGGAAATAATCTAAAGAGGCTTTAAGTTCCGTTTCAAATTTACCCATAAACAGATTTGCCATAAACGGTGACAAGCTATTTCCCATGGCTGCCCCTTCCAATTGTTGGTAAAACTCGTTGTTAAATTTAAAGAAATTTTGATTCATGCATAAACTAGTGAGTTTTATTAATTCATCCACTTCCTCCTTATCGAAGCTATTCTTTGATAAAAGTTCTTTCAGGTAATCTAAGGTGGTTTTTACAGGTATACTAGGAAATAACGAAGTGACATCGAAGGATACTAAAATTTCGTTTGGTTTTATTTCTAGATTTTTTAATTTTTCAATAAATTCTAATGAATTATGAATGAATGAAGGTTATTAAATTTATCACTTAACCACCTCGATAATGAAGAAGTCGGTGAATTTATACAGGATACAATGGGTCTCATGCTGTTACCTGGTTTGTGTATTTTTGGTAAACAATACAGCATGAGACCCATTGTATCCTGTATAAATTCACCGACTTCTTCATTATCGAGGTGGTTAAGTGATAAATTTAATAACCTTCCAGTTAAATTACCCGATTTTTCTGTTAAAAATTCATTAGAATTTATTGAAAAATTAAAAAATCTAGAAATAAAACCAAACGAAATTTTAGTATCCTTCGATGTCACTTCGTTATTTCCTAGTATACCTGTAAAAACCACCTTAGATTACCTGAAAGAACTTTTATCAAAGAATAGCTTCGATAAGGAGGAAGTGGATGAATTAATAAAACTCACTAGTTTATGCATGAATCAAAATTTCTTTAAATTTAACAACGAGTTTTACCAACAATTGGAAGGGGCAGCCATGGGAAATAGCTTGTCACCGTTTATGGCAAATCTGTTTATGGGTAAATTTGAAACGGAACTTAAAGCCTCTTTAGATTATTTCCCTAAAATCTGGGTGAGATACGTCGATGATATATTTTGTGTTTTTGACCAAAGTAAATGTTCAATAGAGGAATTCCTTAAAAGTTTAAACTCTAAATTCACCACCATCAAATTTACCTATGAAATTGACACTAACAATAAACTACCCTTTTTAGACACATTAGTAACTAGAAATAGTAATAAATTAGAATTTAACGTTTATAGGAAATCTACTAATGTTAATAGATTCATTCCCGCGGATTCAAATCATTGCAAACAATATAAATTAGCGGCCTTAAATTTCTTAGTGCATAGGATGCTGACATTCCCTTTATCAACTGTTAATTATAGTAAAGAACTTCAAGAAATTATTAAAATCGCCACGTACAATGGTTACCAATCCGATGTAATCTATAACATTATTAGAAAACAAAAACAAAAATTAGAGATTAATAAAATAACCACACTAAAATCTGACAAAATAGGTGAGGTAGATTATAAGAAAATTGTAAAAATGCCGTTTTATCCTCAATATACTAAAGGGTTGAATACAATTTTTAAAAAATTAGGTTTAAGAATAGTTTACACCAACAATAACAGCTTAAAATCGTTGCTGGGAAATCCAAAAGATAAAGTAGATTCGGAGGATAAATCAGGTATATATAAAATTAGTTGTAAAAATTGTGATCAAATTTATGTAGGGCAAACAAAAAGATCCTTAAAAATTAGATTCAAAGAACACTTGGCTCATTTAAAATACAAACGCTTTGATAAATCCAGTGTTGCCTTACACATGCTTGAAAACAATCATTCGGTAAATAAAATAGATTTAATCAAACAAATTAATAACAAAACAAACCTAGATTCTTTCGAAAGCTTGGAGATTCACAAAAATAGGAATAGATTAATGAATTTTGAGAAGTCCGGGCCGACCGCTTCTTGCCTCTTCGACCTTTAGATTTTCGAAGAATCCCGGTTTGCTTTGCATGCATAATACGGTACAAAGAAAGTGAGGGGGGGAGTGCGGCTAGTATAGTTTAGTTTATTTGTTGTTTTAAAGTTTAATATCAGTTTAGCGCTGAAGATGGTAACTTCGTTACCGAAATACGTATTCGCTTTCAGTGAATTAATGTGGTCGAGGGGTTTTCTCACTATTTATTTGGATTACAGCCACAGGTTTTGTGTTGCTTTGTGATTAACAACTAAAATACATTGCAAAAATTCATTGGCCCATATTTTCATCTCATGATTAAGATCGTCTTTACCAAAGGCATGATTAAAGAAATAAACGATATAGCTTTATGTGAATTTCATGAGTAAGAGGGTGAGAGAGAATTTAATCACGGCGTTGCTAAATTAAAGACGAGGTGAGAATACGGGCCACTGTTTTCAAGAAGTTTTAGTTGGTATTTAAAAGTGTGAATTCACTTTAATTTTGTTTTGCTAAAAGTATTTATGCACCTATATGATTGATGATGTATAGCCTGCGGAGGACCCCAATTTTTACTAGGGGCAAGCAAGTGTTGATCTCTTACAATAGCTAATGCATCTCTTGTAGAGTGTGCAGCAGGAGGCTGTATGTATTCCTTGTGGCTTTGAGCAGTGATGTTATAATCCCTCAAATTAAGAACAGGCACAGCAGAGTGTCTTCTATTTCCACTATGTGAGCTGGGAGCGTGTGCTGCAGGTGGTGCCCAAGAAACCCGTTTGTCCCCAGTCGAATACACAACTTGCTCCTGGCCATTGATATGTCCTGATCCAGCATTCACGTAATGGTAAGCTTGGATTGGTTCCTTGCAGGCTGAACTACAATGTTGCTGGGATAAGAGATATTCATTAGATCTGTGGTGTTGATGCTGGTATTCTACACCCGGTTCTTGCTTCGTCTGTATATTCAGCATACATTCGGATTGTGCTTTAGCAAGCAGACGGGTTTTCCTGGATTGCGAGCTGTAATTTGTGTGGTTTTGCTGTAAAGGCTCGTGCTTTAATACATGCTGATAGGCTTGAATTTGTTCTTGAAACTACAAAATTACAATTTTTTAATTAGAGATTAACAGAGACTGTCTTCCTGAATCTTATACTAATGACTGTCTTAAGCTGTTTTGCCTCTTCCTATCACAAATGAAATTTCTGAAGTCAATTGGTTCAGTACTAAAGAATACAATTAGAGCTGGGCAATATGTAGATTAAAACAAACTCCTGTTCAAAATTAATGCACCACTACAAAAATGGTCGATGGATAATTTTGTAATCATTATTCAATAACAGTTTATCTTAGTATAAAAACGGACAATTAGATAACATTACAGCAATACAACGATTCATGTACACCAATAATTTATAATATTCGTGAATTAAACTTTTACAGATACAAATTTAAGAAAAGAAACAAATTTGTTGAATACCATACAGAAAGAGAAACTGATCCGAATACCATAAAGAATTAATAACGTGTAGCACCACCTCTAGCTCTGATGACTATCTTAATTCGTGTTGGTAAGGTGCTTAACAAATTCTGGATAGTTTCTTATGAAATGTTATCCCATTTTGCAAGAGTGAGATATTCTAGTTCATGAAGATTTCTGGGAGCGAATGTATGACATCTCACTGCTTTTTTAGAACATTCCATAAGTGCTCAATGGGGTTCAAGCCCGGACTGTGAGGTGGTCAGTCCAGTACTTGAATACTGATCGTATTTAAGTAACTCAACATATCTCTTGCAAGATGCGGTCGAGTATTATCCTGCATGAAAGTGAAGTTATTGCCTACAAATGACAGAAAAGGTATAATATAGTCCAGAATAATATTCTCCAGGTAAAACTGAGCATTCATTTGCCTTTGGGAACTAAGACTATACGGGCGTCGAAACAGATTCCTCACCAGAAGATTACTGACCCTTCACCAAATGGATCCCTTACAGAGACATAAGCTGCTTTCCATTTGGGAGCATGATGCCCGTGAGGCACAGAACTCGGGACTACTCGGAGCTGCTCTGAATAGCTCGTAAATGGAACACGAAATCTGTTAGGAGTTACAAAGGTTTTCAGACAAGTAGAAATTATTGCCCTAAAAAGTTTCTTCAAAAAATCAAAAATAAAGATTTTTCCCATTTGATGCCGACTTTTTGACGATCACTGTAGGTGCAATGCGTGGTAGCCACTATTTATACTAATGTCGATTTCATAAATTGTATAGATATTAAACTGGCCCAAAATAAAAAATTCGGTCTGCTTATGCCAGATTGGGATTACCTGAAAAATGTTATCAGAAAATTAAGTGATGAGTACAGCATCAAGCAAAATAGCCCGTCCAGTCTCACAGATGCCGATTACGCATCGTAACACCCCCGGTGTAGCGCAGATCTGAATCGTTCGATTGCCCCGTTTAAGGCCAGGCGATACCTCTCAGTGATATGTTTCAAAAACGAGAGAAGTTTCTGAGATCGAGGAAAGATGATTTACAACATGGGCGGAGTTTAATAGCTCTAAGGCCCAGTTTTACAATCACGGTTTAACTTTGAGCCGAAGCTTAAACCCTTCACAACAATTGTTGAAATAATCGTTGCTAAGGGTTTAAACCTCAGCTCAAAGTTGAGCTGCAATTGTAAAACTGGACCTTAAGTTTTACAATCACGGTTTAACTTTGAGCCGAAGCTTAAACCCTTCACAACAATTGTTGAAATAATCATTGCTAAGGGTTTAAACCTCAGCTCAAAGTTGAGCTGCAATTGTAAAACTGGACCTAAGTACTTAGACGGTGAACGACTTCGGTATACCGTATGTCCGTCTGCCATTAGGACATAGGAATTAACATGGGAAAATAGAAATTAATTTATATTATCTTCCTGAATAAATCCAAACGAATTTGAAGGTTGCAGTCAGAAAGACTTGGGCATTTGAAGTATTTTGATATTAAATGTATATGAAGGTTTAAAATAAAACGGAAACTAGTTAGCTGAATGATTTAAAATTAATTTGTTTGTCCTATTAAAAAAACCCGATCAAATACCACGTTTTCCAAAATTTAACAAACAGGACACCAATTTCATTTTTAATTAAATGTATAATACTTTAACTTTTAATTACTTAAAAATAATGAAAAAAGGAAATAATATTTATTTTGCACGCTTAACAGTGTGATCAAGAACGAGAAATAAGCAATGTGTATGTGGCCAGGTAGTAAACAGGGTTGCCAGTATTTTTACAGTATAAGTCGCCATCAGTCGCCATATAGATTAACAGATATCGCCCAAATCGCCTACTTTATACAATCCTTATCCTTACAGTAAAGATACAGGTTACACAACCGATTTTTAAATTTTTTACTGGTCTACGTTTGACATCAGTATTCTACGGAAAAGCTATGGGACTTTCGATTTTTGTTTGTTCTTTATATTTTAGCCTTTTTCCTAAACTGACTGGAAGAGTAGTCAATTGATTTTCAATCTGATTGAACTCCGTCTTTTACTTCTTTTTTTACTATAGGTAGATACATCTGAATTTTATCTCTAGAGTTTATACGTTAGTAACGATAGAGGACATACATAAACGTTTTTGTACGTCTTAACACGTACTCTGAATTGACAATCAGAATTGCAATCGACACCTTGCACGGCGAGTTGTTAAGTTTCTCACCAACATTTAAATAAAAATAACCCTGTGAATTTGATTACCCTGGGCATCTCTCTGAATTCTTGACTTATGTTAGCAATGTTTATGTAGCCCAAATCGCCTAAATTATTTCTTATTGTAGCCCAAAATGTCGCCCGTCGCCAATATATATTTAATATATATTTTTTGTCGCAAAACACACGTTAAAGGTAGCCCAATTGGCGACAAATCGTCCAAACTGAACCCTGGTAGTAAGCGACGAAGTTACTACGATTTTTGTCATTTTTTGTTATTGAGAGGTTACACGTTCAAATCCGAAGCAGAAAATATATTTTTTTAAATTTTTCAACATGATATTTTTCTAATTAAGTAAATTACGTGAAAAAAAGAAACAAGAAACTTATTCTGATGCATTTTTAAAAAGAAATCCAAGCTTTAAAAAAAATTATGAAAAAAAATCGTGATCTGGGATTGACACCACAACCTGACAGTTACTAATTCGATCAAACTCGTTAAGGCCAAGTGAAAAAATTTAATTGCTTTTTTCTTAATTTACAAAAAATTAACAGCTAAAATCCAGCAAATTTGGTATTAAAAAGTTTTATTTATGCTCTTTTTATTCAGGCAGATAATATAAAGCGATTTCTGTTCCTCCATGTTAATCGCAATGTTCTAATATCAGACGGACATACGGTATATTTTCTCGTCCGCTTTGCAAAGGATACCATTGCAAACCTAACTAGGATAGGTCATGTTTAGGTGTGTAAAACTGTTACCTATCAACAATTTAAAATCTCTTCGCATTCTCCGTAAAATTATTTCGGGTGCGATACATGTTTGGTAAAATATTTGTAATTTTATTAGCATATATGTATATACAGGTGACTTTAAATTCCTTGGACATGGCTTAACCACAGATTCCTGACCTCAAAATACGACCATTTAACCGAACTTATCTATATCTACAACCGCTTCGTTAAGCTGGTATTCTTCTTCAAAATTCTTGAAGAGAAAGTTAATTTTTTTATAACAATGGAACGCCTGAATCGATTTGGATGATATTTGGTATGAGGTCCTACAATAAAATAAGTCACAATTATAGGTGGTTTTAGCTAATTGCCGTGAAATGCTAACGTGAAAAACAGGATTGCTACAACACATATTTTACTATAACTTTTTCGAGGTTAGAAAATCAGCTATAGTTAATAAATTTTTAGAAAGAAGCATTCCATAGGATTTTTTTTGTGTCTTTGTTACTTTTGATATCTAAAATCTAATTGGCTCCAGCAATTCTTATTGAAAACAGGCGTACTTTATTGCCTTTTACGTGTTTATTTAATTTATTTTCAAAAAAAGTTATTCATTTGTTAACTAAGAGGCAGTTGTTTTTCTGTGTACGTAGACTCTGCTGACTTAAAATTCTAAATTAAACAGTTTTGCAAAAAAGACACTACAGACATTTAGATTTTTCTATTTTCCGACTAAACCGTAACAGATAGCAAAATTGGCAAAGATACATAAAAGGTTACTAATGAAAAACTCTTTCTGAAAATAAATTAGTTATACGCCTAGAAGGCACTACCCGTTTTCAAAAAGTAACTCTGTAGCCATTTAGATTTACTTATTTTGTGGCTAAATGGTAAAGTTATTTTCCTAACCTCGAAAAAATTATAGTAAGGTATGTGTTGCGGAAAGCTCAGCAGCGGATAAATTCGTCGATATTTTTAAGGCGATAAATTTTTTAAAAAGTCGTACGGACACGTCTATTTCGCCTAATTTTTTGCCCCTTCCAGACACTATTTTTAATACTACAAGGTGTTTACAAAAAGCTGGACGAGTGTTTATTTAATTTTTTTAATACTCCAATTAGACAAAACTGACGAGTCCGAGCGTTTTCTTTTTAAATTAATCGTCTTGAAGATATTGTGGCGATCCAGTCAGCACTACGTCACACTGACGGCGTCAAGAAGTCGGTTCGCTATTATGCGTCATCGGTAGAGAGCGGATTTATATGCGAGTAATTTTGATGAAATATGCGCATATATATGCACTAAAAAATGATGAAATATGCACATATATATGCACTAAAAAGGGCGAAATATGTGCAAGATAGGCCGAACACTTCAAATAATGCAATAACTGGTCTACTGTGTTTTATGGGCATTCTTATTCAAATAAAAAACATTATATTTTATACAATTTATTTACATTTATTTGTAAACGCTTATATGAAGGAAGTATGTATATTATGTATGTACATTATTAAGTAAATATTATAACGACTAAAAAAATCTTCGATTATAATTTACAACAATGTGTTTTTCCAAGTTCTCTACCAGGAAATTTTGCCTTTTATCTGACAAAATATTTTTATAAATTGAAAAACTCCTTTCAACATCCACGGAGGTAATTGGGGCATATTTAAAGTGACTCATAGCTGAAAATTCTACACTTAAGTCAATTTCAAAGTTTCCATTCAAAATTTCGTAAATTTCCTCAAGGGTTTTGAAGCCGCTATTTTTATCTAAAACGGATAAACATTTTTTATTTACTGAACTGCCGATTTTACCTGGAACTTTTGAAATATTCTCTTTAAATTCTTTAACAATTTTAACGGATTCTATTAAAGACATTTTCGGTTTTTCTAAATTGTTTATAGTTTGTATTACAAAACTGTAATGCATTTTGATGAAGTTCAGTTGATTTGCCAATGAAGTTTTTGTTACAATATTTTGTGCCTTTGCAATAGCAGCACTATCTTGGGCATTAAACTCTACAACCAATTCCTTAATTGCTACAAAATGTTCAGCATAAAACATTGCCGCTTCCAACCAAGTTCCCCACCTAGTCAACACTGGTTCGGGAGGTAAAGGTACATTCGGCAATTTTTCCCTGTACAACTGAACTCGTAGGGGACTTTTGACAAATATTTCTTTAATGGTACTAATTAGTAGATTTACATCAGAAAATTCACATCTAATATGTTCAGCTACTCTGTTACATCCATGAGCTAAACAACTCACTTGAACTAAATTTTTATAAATTGTTTTAAATTGCTGCCCGGCTTTAACCATGTAAGGGGCAGCATCTGATACCATAAGTAAATTTTTTTCAGTAGTAACTACATTAGGTGAGAAAAATTTCATAAAACCTTCATTAACAGATCTTAAAATACTTAAATGATTAGTTTTGTCTAACTGTGTACAGGCTATTAAATAAGATTCACTAGGTTTATCTTCCCGCAAGGACCCTATTAACAAATTTACAATGTAACGCCCACAAGAATCAGTAGTTTCATCCACAATAAAATAAATATATTGATTTTCTACGATTTTCTTGACTTCTTTTAGAGTATCGTTGTAGATGCGAGGCACGTAATTTTTTCTTAACGTACTTTCATCGGGAACATTTTTCTTGGTATATTTTTCCAAAAAACTTTTAAAAATAGAATTTTGCGTTTTTTTCAAAGGTATGTTTGCACAAATCATCGCCTCGCATAAATCAGCATTAAATTCTTGTTGTTCATTAGATGAAGTCATCAACGACGGTCCACTGTCTAAGGGTAATTGAAATGTTTTCGATTCATTCATCTTCTTGCATTTTGACTTGTGTAGTTCTGTCCCGACATGTTGTGTGACCGAAAATTTTCGTTGGGTTGGTATCTACAACAAGAACTTGAATTTTTTTAAACTGTCTGAACTTTCAATATTCAAGAACCAAGCAAATATTTACCTAAGGAGGAAGAAAACAAACTTAAAACTTACCATTTTACTACAGGCTTCACAGAATACGCTTCCATTGGTGTAAGCAAGCTCGGGATAGCTTCTGATCCAGGAATTAACCAGGCTCGAATTGTCTTTCGGCATATTGCACTTCTCACAAACAAAAATACTTTTACGGAAGAACTAAACGTTCGCAGCAATAACCGACTAACAATCCGTGAAGAAGTGATGAAACAATATTGCAAACATGAACGCCCCACCGCATCGTTAAGAAAGTACTTGGAAATCCCTAATTCACTACTTGGAAAATTCTGCCTGCTTAAGCCCAAGAAGGGTGCAAACTAGACCCTAATTAATGCAACATGTTCTGACGAATTAAGAATTCAGGAAAAAATTTACTCACTTCGACACAAATTCTTTCAAATATGCATATATATGCACGTTTTTAAGAAATATGCGAAAATTGAACAAAATGCTCAAATATGCAAAATATGCATGCAATATGCATTTAGCATAGAATCCGCTCTTTAGTCATCGGCCATCACGCCACCGGGGCCTACATCGAGCAGACTAGACTTTTCCAGCTTTAGAAAATTCGAGAGGGCAGCAAAGGATATAAAATCGCCCGTTGGCGTCACCAGTAGTGCTTGTGAAGAAGAACGATGGGTCCACCAGGTTCTGTGTAGACTACCGGTTACTCAACAATGTCACCAAGAAGGACAGCTATCCCCTGCCACGGATTGATGATACCCTGGACACCCTGGCCGGCTCAAAGATCTTCTCAACTTTGGACTTAAAGAGTGGATATTGGCAAGTGGAGCTGGCGCCTGAAGATCGAGAAAAGACGGCGTTTTCCATTGGTATGGGTCTGTGGCAGTTCACAGTGATGCCATTCGGATTATGTAATGCCCCAGCGACATTCGAGAGGTTAATGGAGACGGTTCTGAAAGATCTGTCCTGGACAACGTGCATGATGTAACTTGATGACATAATTGTCGTGGAAAAGACGTTCGACGACCACCTAAGGAACCTGGAAGGAGTGTTCCAGCGGCTTCGCGGAGCTGGACTAAAGCTTAGCCTCAAGAAGTGTCACCTGTTCCAGAAGGAAGTGAATTACCTGGGGCACATTGTTAATGGAAATGGAATCGCCGTGGACCCTGTGAAGATTCAGGTGGTGAAAGACTGGCCAACTCCCAGAAATAAACACCAAATAAGGAGTTTCCTTGACCTGTGCACTTACTATCGGCGCTACGTTCCTGGATTTGCAGACATTGCTAAGCCGTTGACAAAACTCACTGAAGAAGGTCGTCCATTTGAATGGGACCAACAGTGTCAAATTGGCTTTGAACAACTAAAGCAGTACTTGATTAGTGCTCCTATTCTGAGTTATCCTCTCCCGGAAGGAAAATTCGTCGTGGACACAGATGCTAGCAACGTTGGGATTGGTGGCGTACTCTCCCAGATACAAGAGGGGCAAGAGAAGGTGATCGGCTACTTCAGTAAAGTCCTATCAAAGCCGGAACGAAACTATTGCGTCACAAGAAGGGAATTGCTAGCCATCGTAAAAACGATAGAACATTTCTACAAGTACTTGTATGGTAGACGCTTCCTCCTGAGGACCGACCATGCCGCTCTAAAATGGCTTCTCCGTTTCAAGAACCCAGAAGGGCAAGTTGCACGATGGATCGAACGACTTTAGGAGTACGATTTTGAAATTCAGCATCGGGCAGGAACTAGCCATCGAAATGCCGATGCTTTGTCGAGAAGACCCTGTGCCGAAGACTGTAAGCACTGTAGTCGTTTGGACGAGAAAGTAGCCACGACTGCGAGGACAGCCATTGTTGACGACAAATGGCAAGGCGAAGAACTGCGAACAGACCAGGAGAACGACCCGGATTTGAAATTAGTGCTAGAGTGGAAAAGCAAGGACGCAAGGCCTACCTGGGAAGATGTAGCACCATGTGCACCGTCCGTAAAATCATACTGGGCGCAGTGGGACTCCATAGTGTTGGATCGTGGTCTTCTGAGACGAAGCATAGAGAATCAGGAAGGCATGGAACAGAAGACACAGTTACTAATCCCCAAGAATAGGGTGCCAGAAGTTCTGAGGGAGCTTCACGATGGAACTTCGGGAGGGCATCTGGGAGTTAAGAAGACTATGGAGAAGGTGCGCGAAAGATTTTACTGGGTGAACTGCAAGGAAGACGTGAAGGATTGGTGCAGAAATTGTGCAGTCTGCGCACCAGTAACGGTCTCCACAGGCGGGGTAAGGCCCCCATGAGACAATACAACGTTGGAAGTCCTTTTGAGAGAGTTGCCATCGATGTAGCCGGCCCGTTTCCAGAAACGATTGGTGGAAACAAGTACATCGTCGTGGTAATGGATTACTTTAGCAAGTGGGTTGAAGCTTACGCCCTACCTAACCAAGAGGCAGTCACTATTGCGGAAGTCCTTGTCAGGGAATGGATCAGTCGGTATGGTGCACCTATGGAACTGCATTCAGACCAAGGAAGGAACTTTGAATCGGCCTTGTTCAAGAACGTGTGTACTCTGCTCGGCGTACGAAAAACTAGAACAACTGCACTCCACCCACAGTCGGACGGAATGGTGGAAAGGTTCAATAGAACCATCAACCGACATTTGTCCAAGGTCGTTTCCGATCATCAGAGGGACTGGAACACGTACATCCCCTGTTTCTAATGGCATACCGCTCATCCGTTCAGGAGACAACAGGGGAGACTCCCGCGAAAGTGGTATTCGGGCGAGAGCCGAGACTGCCCTGCGACCTGAAGTTTGGTGTGAAGCCTGGCGAAGTCTCTGCCGACGAAGATTACGTGAGCAAATTACGCAGGAAAATGGATGACATCCACAACCAAGTGCGTCACAATATACAGACGGCCAGCGATCGGATGAAGGAGCACTATGACATCAACGCTCAACACGGGGCATACCAACCTGGAGCACTGGTCTGGCTTTATAACCCCCAAAGGCGTCGAGGCCTGTCCCTAAAACTGCAGACCTCTTGGTAAGGTCCTTACAAAGTGATGAAACGGATCAACGACGTCGTTTACCGCATCAAGAAGGTCCCTCATGGCAAACCCAAAGTAATCCACTTCAACCGGATAGCCCTTTACCATGGAGAAGCAGATGAAGGGACAGTACAAAGGGCGCAAGTTTCCGAAGTGAACTTCGAAACCTTCATGTCTCATCACGCTGAAGGAAGTAAGGCACGATTTGGAGTGACCACGGAGAAGCAACAAGATCTCTTTAAAGTGCCACTGGAGTACAGTCTGGCCCACTGCGTAGCCGAAGACCTGAAAATGTCCAAAGGAATTGCTCAGGTGTTTAGGATGAAATTTGGCCAAATCGAGGAGCTCCGAAGACAGCATCCCGTGGTAGGCAAGAGCTTGCAGATCATTAATTCGACGGCAGATCGGAGGCGCCACGTGCATTATTTAGTCACTAAGAAGACATCAAGCGGTAAACCTGACTATCAAAGTATGTGGAGAGCCCTGTATAGCCTGAGGAGATAGCTAATAGAGAACCACCAGACGAAGTTAGCCATCCCCAAATTGGGCTGCGGATTGGACGGACTAGACTGGAGAGTAATTCGAAGCATGCTGGAAGTCATCTTCCACAGAACGGGAATTGAAGTCCTAGTCTGTAGCCACCACCCACAGGCAACAGTCAGCAACAGCAAAACCGTAGACTGCTACTTCTTCCAGACGGGAAGTTGCAAGAATGGGCCAACTTGTAGATTCCGACATCCTCCTTCAAGACTATCACCAGGAACATTTCGAGACGAAACGTTTTTAAGAAGGGGGCAGTGTGGCAAGCTAGTCAGCATTACGTCACACTGACGGCGTCAAGAAGTCGGTTCGCTATTATGCGTCATCGGCCATCACGCCACCGGGGCCTACATCGAGCAGACTAGACTTTTCCAGCGTTAGAAAATTCGAGAGGGCAGCAAAGGATATAAAATCGCCCGGGGTTTACTCAGGAGTCAGTCGAATTCTAACAGCGATCGTCGAAGTTAGATTTTAGTATGAAAATAAATTGTTACAAATAAATTAGTTCGTAAGCAGTATTAAATTACGGTTAAGTTTTTACCGAGTGTTTTATTCGTTTAAATAAATAAATTTAAACCCTAGAAACGTAACAATATTGAATTTATCTGTTCCACGGTGTATAATTATTGATTGACTTATTTTTTCTTTTATTCGAATTCATTTAATTTATTTTTATTTTATCAATTTATCTTTCACTCCATGCGATTTTATTTTTTAATTATCAGTTGATCGTATTTTGTTTTTGTTTTTTTTATTTACTCCATTTGAGTTTATTTTACATTTTAATCCCTTCGACCGATTGCCTTTTTTCCTTTCAAATTTGATTTTATTTTTTGATTATCAATTAATCCTCTTTGGTTTTTTTTTTGTTTACTCGATTTGAATTTATTTTAAATTTTTATCCCTTTGATCGATACCTATTTCTGTTTTCTCTTTTATACGATTTGTTTTTACTTTTTAATCATATTTTTTCTTTAACATTTAAGGATTAATTTTTTTATAATTTCTTGTTTTTTCTTTCGTTTGATTTTATTTAATACGATATTTTATTTTTTAATTATCTATTAGATTAACTTTTGTTGTTTTTTTTATTTGTTCAGTTTGAGAATATTTGATTTTACATTATAATCTGTAATACCTCAGATTAAATCCTTGGTTGTCATTATTTATATCGATTTGACGACTTATTCTTAGTTTTACACATTTTTATTTTCATCCATGATCGTCTTTTGTTTTACTTTAAATAGATTTGAGGATATTTTATTTTTATTTTAATTATCAATTGAACGTCTTTTTCTCTTTTTCTTGTACATCTTTATTTTACAGTCACCCTTTTATTTCATAGTCATATTTATATTTCGCTATTGACTCCTTTGTTTCCACAGTTACATTTCAAATAATGAACAGTCACTTGAAATTATTTTACCTACTTGTTAAAACTTATTTAAGGCTGTATGCTCGCTTACAGCTGAACTCGATTTCAAATGGGCGTATCAATATTTTTCGCATATATTTAGAAGAAACATACGTTCAACATGTGTTCCTGCATTTTTACACACAAACGAAAAGAACAGAGAACAGAATTACCACCTAAATGTTTTCCTTGTAATTTATGACTCTGCTGTCACTGATCTTTATTTTTGATTGGTTTACGTGTCAGCTTGACACACCCACAAGAGAATATTCCGATAAGGCCTCATTCACATGGTTACCGCCCGCGGCCTCCTGCAAATTCTAAGATCGAGCACACACTCAGATGAGTAAAATTTTTTATGTAAAAGTGATGTAAATAAAAACGGCGACCTGATCTAACACAGAAACTATGTAAAACTCGGAAAATAAAACTACGTCTGTCGGAAAGTGAAAGTTTATCAGAATTGAAACGACACAAAAAAAGCGCATAGCATGTTCCTCAGTAAATCAATAACATCATTTTGTTGTTTCATTACCGTTATTATTATCCCTATAAAATTGTTTTTTTTTTTTAATTTTACGTGGATTGCTTTTTTATCTAGACTACACTTCCGTGTACTAAAATTAGGCACAATGAAGTATTGCGGTTTAAAGTGGACGTAAAGAAAAAATATACATTATACGGAATAATTGTGCTTATGATTATTGGAATAGGAATTAATACTGTTCTAATGTACCGACGCTCATAGAGCAAGTTAATGCGTTAAAAAAGGACATTATTCATTGCCCTAAGCACGTAATCGGCGATCATTCTGATTGTGACGTTTATTTTTGCACCGGGTTCAAAGATAATGAAATTAATTCAGTTCCAGACTTAGTAGAATGTGGATGACTTCATGATATTATTGCTTACTGCAATCATTTGACGCATAATGCACAGTTTACTTTTAAATATGAACATTAATGCAGCGGAGACGAACATTTCAATTGTTTCAAAATTTGTTGGTGGAAAAAGAGTTAACTTCTCTTTGAAAAATAGCTACGAAGTGAA
Source organism: Prosopocoilus inquinatus (assembly GCA_036172665.1). Taxonomy (NCBI): domain Eukaryota; kingdom Metazoa; phylum Arthropoda; class Insecta; order Coleoptera; family Lucanidae; genus Prosopocoilus; species Prosopocoilus inquinatus. Next base: position 30,443,459 of record CM069869.1, read on the forward strand.
GTGCCACGCTGCGAGCCGTTCTTAAAATTTCAGTGAGCAATATCACCACCGCATTTATAAGAGAATGATCGGGAAAAGTCCAGGCAAATATACCAAAGTATACAGTGTGCCCGGATACGTAGGGACAGCATGGGTAACTTCTGTCTTTGAAGAGATAGAGAGATGATTAAATACTAATTTTCTTGGCCTTTTTAAGAGAAAATTTATTTCTGAATGCAATGATGTAGCACACGATATGGAGACTTCTTCAAAATTTTGAAAAACCGAACTTATTCTTTTTACGAACAGAAATCGCTAGTTCCATAATCACAGAAATTTTGCTTTTTGTTTATCAAGTTATTCTGCAGTGGCACTGATCGATTGCAGCCAATGGTGAGCGAGCCATTAAAATTTTAAACCAATATCACATCAGCTAGGGGTATGATGTGCCAAAAAGATAAGAATTTCATTGGTCTAAAATTTTAATCGCTTGTACACGATTGTCCACGAACGATCAGTGGCACTGCAGCTTCATCTGCGTAGCCTTTTCTGGATACTGAGCTTCGTATATTTCACGAGTAAGTTCTACGTTCTTGTAGCACTTGGTATACGTATAGTCGCGATCAAGTGAATCGAGACCTATTTAAAGTTCTGGAATCCTTAAGGAGTGCTTACATTACATACATGTCTTCAATAAATTCAAAAACAAATCTTTACAAAACTGTCGACTTGTCGCATACAAATCCTGACGAATCTTTAGCACAAGTCTTCGACAAATACTAGCACAGGACATCGTTTACACTATGTGACCTGTTCGCTACATATCTAGTATTTAATAATAAAAAAAAAGTATCGCTCGTGAAAGATGACAATCAATTTTTGTTTTTGGCCGCGGCAGCATAATATTACTATGCTCTTTTTGGATCACTCCATCGTCACAAACCATCAGATCGCTTAATAGTTTAAAACAGCTAACTATTCTGCACGTGCGTAAAGTACCTTTGTATGGTCTGCGATCGCTGTGTTTCCATTAATTTGGAATACAAATCTGTCTGGTAAAACATGTCGGATACATGTCAAATACATGAAAAATGTAATAGTAGTATGAGACAAATTTCAGATTCATTCCAGACTTGTCAAACAATATGTAGGACACATGTATAATACAAATATGTATGTAATGTAAACGCCCGTTTATTACCAACGTTAACAAGGGCGCGGTTAGCTTGCAACAGTCTCGATAACAAAGTTTTGTGATCATGGCACTAGCGATTTCTATTCATAAAAAGAATAAGTTCTGTTTCCCAAAATTTTGAAGAAGTTTCCATATCATGTGATACATCATTGCATTTAGAAAAAAGTCTCTCTTAAAAGGGCTAACAAAATCACCAATTTAAAATTTTAAGGTTAGGTTAGATTATTGAAAATTTGTAAAAATGGGATTAGTTTTATTAAGTGCCCATAAAAGTACTTAAATCATCGTGCAAACTAGTTCAAACTGCATCTCAATATAATCAAGTTGGCCAAGACAAGTAATATTTGAAAATGGATTCTTAATAAGCTCTCGAACCTGCACCTTTTTGCTAATTTAATCATCTTCCTATCCGGGCACACTGTATACGTCAAAGTTGTGTAGGAGACTTTTTTACCGAAAATGCAGAGCACGACTATTTCTTGGGCAAGGCAGAAAAGAAAACAGGCAGCCGAAGCTGAGGGTGACTACGGACTAATAGAAGAGGTGATCCCTCTTAAAAACTTAGAAGAAAAGAAATCATCTTTAATGGACTACTTGAGCAGGACCCAAGTAGAGTTAGAATCGTTAGAGAGAAACACTGTTGGCCAAAACACCAAAGTGAAATGGCATAAAGAGCGAAGACTAACAGCAACGAAATTTGGTATTGTCTGTAAAAGACGTCAAACAACTGATGCCAAAAAATTGGCGTAAAAATTAATTTCCTCTAATTTTTCGAAAGTATAGTTACAAATTGGTGCCGTAACCATGAAGAAATTGCGAGAAAACAATTTTCACAGGAATTTGGACATAAAGTTGAACGGCGGATTATTTATATCTAAAGAAATGCCGTATCTTGGAGCTAGTCCTGATGGACTAGTTGGTGAGGATGCTATAATTGAGATCAAGTGTCCCTATAAGTTAGCGAAGTTCAAAATAACTCCTCAGGAAGCAGCAAAGATGAAAGTTATGCCCTATTTCTTTTTGGATGGCAATACTGTGAAACTGAAGAAAACACATATCTACTATTATCAGATTCAAGGGCAGTTGGCTTTAACGAATAGTTGTATTCGTTGTATGGACACCTTTGGGAATGATATGTGAACAAGTAATGTTATTTACATAAACGTCAAGAAAGTTCTGAATTCATCATAATACATTATTTTTTTCTGAAATCTTATAAGATTATTTTTGTAATAGTTTCAACTTTTAAGCACACGAAAGCTATAATTTTGACAATAAAAATAAGTAAAACCGATTTGGTTTTGAAGACTAGTGTATAAAATAGAAATTATAGACGATTTTAGAAAAAATAACAAGCAATTTACATTTACAACACACCTGTAATACGTTTTCTTTTTCAAATTAAAAAAGATGACAATTTTTGGCATAACATGAAGCCGAAGTTAAAATATTTTCATTTAGAACATATGCTGCCTATACTGGCTTTAAAAGAAAATTAAAATAACGATCCTGATCGATCTGGACAGTTGAAACCTCTTTCTGATAATCTGGTAACAATTCTGAAACAGATCTGTATTTGAAATCTGCTCTGCAAGATTCCATATTATATAATGCCATATAATATCTAACTGTACTATGTCCACTAAAAAAAAATTGAGACAATTGTTGTGCATACATATTTGAGTTATTTTATTATAGCGTTTTCCGCTGGCTGCACCGGTATGCACTGAGTGTATCTCCATCTCGTTTTATTACATAAAGCTGAACCGAGTTGGAAATACACTCAGTGCGCACTAGTGCAGCCAGTGGAAAACGCTATTAGTTTGAATGCAATTTTAAACTTGTTTCTACAGAAACTTAAAAAACACGGAAATAAACAAACGGACGAATACATGATAGCAACAATAATTAACTCCTCGTATTTACAACAGAACGTATTACGTGTTCCAGATTCTTTTGGTGTGTAGTACAATATGATTCAAAATGGCCGCACTATTATCACCAGAATGTTAATATTAACAGGATCAAAAACAAGCTTTTAATTTTTTTTTTTTTGAGATGCTTGACGAATGTTTAAAAATATCGTATAATGCAGATGCACTTACAAATTTGAAACCGTGGTTGTAGATTAGGTTACAGTTGATGAGATCTGAATCCTCGTATTCATCAAATATTTATATTTTATTCAATTAGTTGTGTAGAAACAAAAATTATTTGACGCACTTCCGTTTCACTATTTGGGTGAACTTGATATTCAAAATGTTACATCACCGACCCATTTTACTTATTGTTTATTCCTGTGTTATCACATAATATTAATTGCATGCATTAACAGGCATTTTTAATTATGTCAAGGTAAATGTGTACACAAATAAATAACAAAATATTGAGCAAAATGTTGAACATTCCCTTTTTAAAACTAATTAAGTGCATGACTTCCAGATTTGCAGAAGTTTATTATGACAAAAATGTTTCTTTCAATGTACCGTAAAGAATTTACCAAAAAGCACGACTCTGAAAAGAGAAGTCTTTGTAGAATTATTTTCTGGCAGCGCTCGGTAGCGTTCGTGTGTTTACGGTGCGTGTATTCTGTGTTTCACTCATACACGCACTGAAACGCATTCGCTCTCACTCATACTCTTCATCTGTCACTAAATCGGGAGAATGGATGTGCGAATTCCCCCCTCTTGTACTAGGCCCGAAGGCGGAGCTAGCGTGTATCACATACCACATTTGATTTCAGCGATTTCATTCCGAAAATTTCAAATTTGTTTCCCATTTCCTGACCTTATTTAAAAAAAAAAAAAAAAACTAAACGGTTTATTATTATTGAATACTGAGAAATTTCGGCTAAAGGCTTACATTTTCGAATTTTTTTAATTTTAATTTTTTTTAAGGCCTTTTTGGCAATTCTCGAAAAACGAGCCTTTAGCCGCCTAACAGAATCTATTTAAAAATTTTTCGCGAAAAATTGGTACGATTTTAATGAAAAATAAGCCCAGGAAATGGGAAAAACGATTTTGAGGCCGAGCAAACAGCCTTAATATATTCTGTTCTTTATAATGGGGAAGAGGACAAACTGTTTCCCCTACACCAAGGGCCAAGGGCCCCGCAACTATTAAGGCCGCCTCTGCCTATATTAACTAATGCATTCTTATTATGACAACTACATTACTACCTAATTAACCTATGCTATAATTACTCTGAAGTACGGCTAAATTCAAAATTTTGAGGTGGTCTTTTGATGGGGTTTATAAAAACAGAAACTTATAAGATAAAGGAAAAATAATTCTAATATTAGAAAAGAACGCTTGCCCAAAATTTTTTCCTCGCACAATGTCACATCTTGGAAGAAAATAGACAAAAAAAAACCTGACATCAGAGAAAACAATTCTAAACTGTACCACAGAATACCAGAAGGGTCAAAGCATTAAATTTGAGATTTTGGTTTTTATGCGCAGAATCGAGGTGGCCATTTTGTTAATATGTTCAAGGATTCTTGGAATGTTGTTTACTTTTCGTCATAATAAGTCGTGCTCGTGTATTACATTCTAGGTATATTTACTGGTTTTTTGTTGTGCTTTTATGTTTTTTTTTTGTTAGTTTAATTTGTTATATACTACTATTGTTATTTTATCTTTAGTCAAGTTATTTGTAGGTACCGTTGAGTCAGGTTAGGTTTAGCTTATTTTTAGTCTGTAAATAGTGTATTGTGTGGACACTGCTTGGACTCTGTGCGTGAGTAAAAATGAGTGCACCGGAGAAAAAAACAATTGAACGTTGGTGTGCTGTTCCATCATGTGATTATAACTCTAAAAAAGGGGGTTACAGCTTCTTCGCCTTTCCAAAACAAAGAGATCGGTAAGTTTGACTAAATAAGAATGTAATTGGTTAGTGTGAATTTAATTAATTTGCAGGCTTTTGCAATAGATCAACCTGTGCAATCGCACTGACCTTTTAAATAAGGATTTGTCAAAAATATGGAAGTCAACCTTTATCTGCAGCCAACATTTTGAAAACAAAATGTTTCTCAATGATTTGCGAAACAGACTGCAACCTCATACATTTCCTACAATTTTTGGTGAACAAAGGTCTACTGTTTTTGAAGAGGCAGGAACATCAGAGAGGATAGTAAGTTTACCTGACATTAAAAAGTATTTACCTACTTTAAAGTTGCATTTACATTATGCAAATTTTGCTTGCATGCAATTGGTTTAATTATTTTACAATTTTAGCATTGCCAAGTCTTCAACAGGGAAACGCCCCATCTGAAGTTGAATTTAAAGTCGCTGGTAAGTTAAATTAAAAAATTACAGAAAGAATTTTCTTAACTGATTTAACGTAATACAGAGTCAGCTGCAGTGTATGAACCTCCAAAGAAAATCAGAATACTACAGGATATAAGAATACACCCTCTAGAAGAACAGATTGCTGGTAACATAATTCCGTAAAATTTAGGTTAATTAGGTGTATTTCAAGTAAAATTTGTTTTATTAGATACATCTGCAAATTTGCCAGATGTGGATGTTAACAGGAGTGGATCAAGTGCTATTGAAGAGCGTACAAGTAAGTTAGGCATACTTATAGATGTATATATATATATAACACAGTGACATTATTTTATTATGCAACATATCCTTATGTTGCTTTTTAAAATAATCATGTCAAAGCATGGTAACCATAGGCGACCAATACCGCTAATTGAAATAATTTAAATAACTAGCACACTTTGCAATAAAACTTTCGATACAAATTTTGTGATTACTTCATATTTAATCATTTTTAAACAGGTAGTGAGCACAAGAAAACGTACACTTACTAATTGCACTCACATGCAGTTCAAGAAAAAAACGTCTGGTAGGAATAATAAATAACACTGATTGGTCAATTGTTTATTATTTACATCTTCTCAATAACTCAATAGTTCCTCAAATACAGCAAATTTGAAAGCCCCTGGTATCAACACGATGCCTGGTATTAACAAGATGGTGTTCTATTACATCTTATGATGAATTTTCTTAATAAAATATTTCTTGAACGATATCCATGACCCAATAAGCTTGACCAGCCAGAAATTCTTTATGAACAAACTTATTAAGTCATCTTAATTTCTCACAGACTTCACCGTAATATGTGTCATATGAAACTGTCAACATGACAGATCGAGAATAAACGTGGAGTGAACAACCATAACTGTTACATTGGTTATCTAGATTTACAGTGCTTTGACATGATTATCTCAAAATGCAACATAGGGACATGTTGCAGAATAAAATAAGAGCACTGTATATAAAAATATATGTCATTCACAATTAACAAAGAAATAAAAATACTTACAAATGGTCCGTGTAAGCGACATGCTTTATGTTTGCTAAATTTGTTTAAAAATGAACAACTTTTATGTAATTGATTATGCAAAAAAAGTATGAAAAGTTCTGTTGAGAAAATGATATTAAACTATTTATTCAAACTTAGCATAGTCTATACAGGATGATCAAGAATAAAAACAATTCAAATATGACTAATTTTTTTATATATTTTAGAATACTTAGAACATATCCAACCAAGTGTTAGTAGTGTTGGACTTCAAACACATAAGTATTTATCTGCAACATCACCACGAAAACAGAAACTGCGGAGAGCATTAATAGATAAAAGGAGAAAAATACAAAAATTAGAAAAGACTCCACATACTACTGATGCTATGAGCTTCGATCAATTTTTAACTTTATGTAATAAGTTTTTAACCCCCGAATTGGCGGCTATTGTAAAATTCAATGCCGAAATGAAAAATGCAACAATAGCGCATTATACTTCTGAATACAAGCAATTTGCTTTAAGTATATATTTCCTAGGGCCTAAAGTTTACAAATATTTAAGCAAAATAATACGCTTGCCGAGTGTGAGAACTCTACGAGGGATGACTGAACACTGGCATATATCAGAAGGAGTATGTAATTTTGTATACTCCCCTCTCTGCAACTGAAAACTTCACAGTTTACCGACGAAGCAAGACAATGCATTTTATACATAGATGAAATATCTATAAAAGCAAATTTATTTTATAACATTAGCAAGGACGAGATCATCGGATTTCATAAATCAGCTTCTCGGACCAAATATCAGCCTGTAACTCATGCGATGGTCCTGTTTGCCAAAGGAATACATTTAAATTGGAAGCAGCCTGTTGGATATGTGTTAACACACAGTACATGTACAGGTTTAGAATTGGAGGAAGTCCTCACTGAAACTGTAATCGGATTGAATAGGATCGGTTTATATGTTCGGGCAATTGTTTCAGATGCAGGATCTAATTTTTGTAAATTTGCGAAAGAACATGGTGTTACTTCAAATACACCTTAGTTTTCTGTAGCAAATCAAAAGATATTTTATATACGATAACACCACATCTGATTAAGGCAACAAGAAATATATTTTTTAAATATGTTATTAAATTTGGCGATTGTACAGCGGAGAAGAAGTACTTAGAAGAATTCTGCAGAAGGGATAAACAATCGTTCATCAGAAGCGCTCCTAAACTTACAGATTCGCATATGTACCCTTCCAATTTTGAACGAATGAAGGTTAAATTGGCAGTACAAGTATTTAGCCAATCTGTAGCTGCTGCATTGTCGACATACGTAAGTTTAGGAGGATTTAACTGGATCAGCATTTGGAACCATCAGTTTTATAGAGAAAATGGATAAACTCTTTGATTTACTTAATTCTTCTAATCCTAGGTGCAATAAGAAATATAATAAAATCTTTAAAGGAGAGGGATATCAAATTGAATATTTAGAAGAAATGACGAAACTTTTCGAAAATATACAAATTTTTGATAGTGAAGGAAAGAATAAAACAAAATCTGTAAGAAACTTTACATGTTCCCAGGTAACAATTAATGACATTAAATTGTTGTGGGAGGAATTAAACAAACCGACACTATATACAAGAAGGTTGCAACAAGACAGTCTTGAAAATTTCTTTGGTGCTATTAGGCAGCAATGTGGAAACGCAAGGAACCCAACACCTCTACAGTTTAAAAGGGCCTTCAAGAAACTATTTTGCATGAAGTACTTCGTGTATACAGATGGTGCAAATTGTGCCGAAGATTTTGAGATCGTTTTAAACCAATTAAAGAACACTACCTCGCCTTACAGTTCAGAATTATTTCAGTCTGTTGTTAAAAACTTTCCTGATAATATAGGCACAAGAGACTATAAGTCGTTGGATTTGCCACAACAAAATACACTGGTATATGTTTGCGGCTACTTACTTAAGAAATGTCACAGTAAACATATTTGTGAAAAATGTGAAACGCTGAGAGAGTTAGCTTTGACAGAATCAACACTCTTGTGTCACTTTAAAGAAGGTGAGAATAAAGACTCTTATGGTTATTTTACAGTGCCAAGTAATAATTTCACCACATATATTTACAAATTGGAAACGATATTTATCGAAATGTTTCCCCAAATTGCAACGTATCCTGGAGTACTGTCTCAATTAGAAAATGCTTCGAGTAAAGTGGTTTATAATCTACCATGCAGCCTTTTTCCAATGAAATATTTAATAAAATTATTTATACGTATGAGAATATTTTATGCATTGAAATATATTAACAGAGATTTAACGTCTCAAAAGGGAAAAAATGTGAAGCTAAATATATTAAAACATTTGTAAATAAAATAATAAACTTTCTTGATGAACAATTGTTTTTCAATTCTTTTAAACAACAATTTAAATGAAACACTTTTCTTTTATTAATCATATAAATGGTATACATTATTTTTCCAATATTTAAGACGAGATGTAAAAATAACACAATAATATACGGAAACAAATTGTACGAAATATTCATGTAATTGTAGGGCAAGAGGCTATCTAGCGTAATTTACTACAATTGTGCGAATATTTTTTGCAATTTGTTTCCGCCTCCTGTTTTACTACAACTGTGTTACTTTTTACTAGTATTTTTTCCCGTGTGCATAGCAGCGTGTAACTTGTAATTAATCTTACTATTCTGTTACAATTTCAATTTTACACAATGAATTTTTAATTTAAATTAACCGGTCACATTCTTTAACATATTTTTAAAATGGCGACGTGGCTCCAAAGAAAGTGAACATCAGAACTTCAAAGAGGCCGACAGTTTTGTCCTTTCTGGAATTCTGTGACTGTACTCGCTTGTTTTTATTACCGAAGGCGGAGCTAACACAGCTTGTCATGAGTTTGCCGATTCCATCGCCATCTATGTTACATTAACGGATTTACCATAAGGACGTTTTCTCATATAAATGTATTGGATTTTCGTTTTTTGAGACTTTCTTAAAAACTGTCGCATCATATTTATCTCAAATAGGAGAATTGCTTCTCTAGGTAGATGTGAAGTAGACCTCCTAGTTTGGTGACATTTGATTGACGCATAACGGAGAAACTCTCTGTGAAAGATTTGGTATCGCGCCCCCTTAACAAAGACGCGCGTGATTGAGTATTCTCAGATATTCGAAATTCGAATAGTGAAGAAAATACTAAAATTTCTTATCTATTAATTGTTATTAAAATTAATTATTAAATAATATTCCAAATTTTCGTTCGTTGGTTCGTTTCGATTTGCCGTGAGAATATCTCTTGTCTTTTAAAGCGAGAAACTGATCTCTCAACATAACAAGTTGTGAGAAATGCTTTCTCTAAGTAAATTTTGAACTCTTCAAGATTTACGGAGAGACTGAGCAATCAAATAAATGTCGAATCGTCAAAATCTAAATTAATGAGACGCAGAATTCGATCGTAGAATCCCCGTGTCTGTCGGAAATGTAGCGAGAAATCGAGCCCCGCCGCTCGCGGAATACAACGCCTCTGAGTTTGGACCTTCAGATTCGAGGCCTTAGTGATGAGACAAAATGTTAAAAAAAACGCCTTGCAAAAAATTGTCTCAAATTTTCTCGTGCATGTAACAGAACCCAAGAGCAAATTTTATTTGTTTAAATATTTCTTATGGATATAAATGTATAAACTAATCACTGCAAGAGCTAAATACCAAACGCCCAATTACCGCTTCGCATAACTAGAAAAATCTTGCCCATTTTGTCAGAGGAGCAAGCGACACATTTTAGGCGTTTACGATAATTGGAGCGCTCCATAGATCGGGGTAGAAAAGTAAGATAGAATGAATGCGTTTAATGCAAGTAAGAGTGAGACAATAGATTAACCGGTACATACCGCTCCAATTATCGTAAACGCCTTTTGTAAAAACATATTGGAACCATATTATTTTTTTTTTAATTTTCGAATTTTAAGTAGGTACCATTTTGAGCCACACTAAAAGCTGCTCACTGGTTCTGTCCTGTTTATATTTGGTTATCGAACATACACAAAACACAAACTATTGGCACAAGTTTTTTAAACTACAAAAAATTTTCCCAAATGGTGTAACTTTTTGCCGGTCATTGTATACAATTAAAATAAAGAAAACAAAGTTACTGATTATTTGTTTCCTTAATTTATTGGAAGTTAACATGACTTCAAAAGAGTAAAAACGTAAACATCGTGGTAAATATGACTGCTTGCGCCTTCCGGATCACATACAAGCACGAGGTGGTATCCTAAATGGAGTAATAAAAATCCTCAATTCATGCCCGGTAACATAAAGGATAGTTACCAATTTGTCAGAGATACTCAATGGATAACAGCTAAAATCAGTAACATAAAAGTTTGTTAGGAGATAATCATTTGTTAACGTAAACACCGCTGATCCGGTAGTTACACATTTGTTAAGATTTATCGAAGAACGAAATATACCGAACATACAACGAAAGTTGCCGTGCACGACTGCATCGAGAGATGGCGGAATATTGTGCCCTTAAGCGGGAAAGCCTATTTCATATTGCTGAGTTTGCGCGTGTCATTTATGAGATTATCATTTTGCAGAATTAATTCTGAGAATTATTATTTTCGAGCAATAAATTAGTAGTAGCAGTTTAGTGTAATATACAAGTGTATAAATAATTACGGAGGCTAGGTAAGTAATTTCAACCAGTGAATATATAGGTACTATTATATATTAGCACCTATATATTCACTGTTTCAGCATCTGACTTTTGGCCAGTGGCTATAATATAAATGAACTGGAGATGTAATGCAACTCAATTATTCTCTGTAGGAAAATGCAAGATAACGTGAAAAGATGCAGAAATTTTACAGAACAAGAGAAGCATGCATTGTTGGGGATCATTGAAGATAATAAAAGTAAGTTGAGAATAAAAAAAAACTGATGGCACGTGTATTAAACAAAAGAACGAAGTGTGGTCAAAAATTACATCAGAGTTTAATTCTCAAAGTACCACAGGCTTAAGAACGAAAGAACAGTTATATACACTGTACAACTTTTTGAAACGGAAGGCTAGAAAGAACAGCCAACAAGACCGAGTAATTATTTTATTTGTTTCTTTCTATTATTTATTTATAGTACGTACTATACATGAATATCATATACAATTGTTGCAATGTGGACTATATTTAACGGGAGGTGGTAATTATGTGCCAAAGTTAGACATCATTGATGAAAAAGTTCAATTTAGCGTCCGAGCACCAAAGCGCTACTAGCAACTCGCGAGAAATTAATTTGAACCGTTTTTGAATTTAAACTGTTCGGCTCATGTTCGGTTCGATGATCGAGTTACGACGTGGAACGCGGATGGTGATGACTCATTCTTTGTTTACAGAGTTGTATGTGATGGTTGCATGTGTACGTCTTACTGAATTTAGTTACGATATTATTAGTATTATTAGTAATTCTTTAGTGTAGATTATTATTTAGTGTATGTATAGTAGTGTATTTTTGTTTAAAAGTGCTATTAAAAACAATTACCGTGAAAATTTGTAGGAGTTGTTATGATTGTTAAAATCATACGCGTGAGCTTTGTTGATTCTTTATTAACTTCTTTACAGGTTACTTACAGGTAGGTACAGGTAAGTCTCTTAGGTAGGTATATGTGGTACAGTAACACGGTCACCCACCGTTGCCAACCCACACTGGTCAAATGTAGCCAACTCATGACATCTCCTTTTCCTTTACAAATAAATCTTACAGGCTTAACAAACTTACAACTAACTACTGTTTAAACTAACAAATGTAATCTTGTAGATATTTAGGTTTGTTTCGCGTGCGTTTTGGTCTTTCCATTGAAGTGCTTGGGTTTTGTACCGTTTCATCTCTGTTGATGTTCTCATTAATGTTTATGTCTTCGTCCGGTTCAATAATTTGAAAAGTCGTTTCCGGTTTAAAATTATATAGATGCTTCGTATTCCTTTCCACTAAATTTCCACTCTGCAGTTCCACTTTAAATGATCTTGGTCTTTTACAATGTTCAATAATTTTCCCTCTTTCTTTACTACCATCATTCTTCCTAACATACACATCATCATTAATGTTAAGTTGTTTCAAGTGAATAGCACCTCTATCATGGTATTGTTTTTGGATTTCTTGTCTTCTTTCCAGTTTCTCTTTCATCATCATGTTTGATTTATTATCTGTCATTAGTTCTTTTAGTGGCATTATTCCTCTCGTTTTTCTCCCGAACAATATTTCTGTAGGGCTTTTAATTTCCGCTGAGATCGGTGTATTGCGATATTCTAGGAGTGCTAGGTAAGGATCACGTCCATCAAAAATAGCTTTCTTTAACATTAATTTTACAGTACCAATATATCGCTCAATCATACCATTGGATCTAGGATACAACGGACTTGATGTCTGATGTTCGAAATTCCACAGTTTTCCAAATCTTTTAAACTTCTGAGAACAAAACTGAGGGCCATTGTCCGAATATAATAGCAATGGTATCCCATGTATTGAAAAAATTGATTTTAGTGAATCTATTACAAACTCTGTCGTTAATGCTTTTAATAGTCTTACTTCTACAAATTTTGAAAAATAATCCACTGTTATTAAATAATCTTTGCCGTCTAAATACATTATGTCAGTTCCTAGGACTTGCCACGGGGTTGTAGGTACATCTCTTGTGATTAATGATTCTTTCCTCTGTAGTTTTTGGTATTTTGCACAAGCTTCACAGTTAGATACTTCATTAGCAATGTCATTATTCATACCCGGCCAATATAAACATTCCCTCGCTCGTAACTTGCATTTTTCAATACCTAAATGATTATAATGTATCCTATTTAACATTTCTTTCCTCATTGTAGATGGCACAACTAAACAATTATTTTTGAACAAAAGCTCATCTGTTACAAATAATAATTCTCTAAATGTAAAATACGGTTTTACAATTTCACTAACACTGTCTCTACTATCTGGCCATCCTATTTCTACTAACTTAATCACTTCTTGTAGTACTGTATCCTGTTTAGTTTCATGTTGAAATTTTTGTTTTTGGTTTAAAGTCATATTTATATTCTCCATTATTGTTCCAACTTGCACATCAATCTCTTTTTCCAAGATACTTGTATCATCGTTTAGATAAGACCTTGATAAGGCATCAGCAATTTTTAATTCTTTGCCTGGCACATAAATTATTGTTAAATCATATTGTAATAAACGCATTCGCATTCGTTGCAATCTCGCAGGACATTCATGAAGAGGTTTCTTAAAAATCGCTTCAAGAGGTTTGTGGTCGCTTTCAACAATAAAATTTCTTCCAAAGATATATTGATGGAATTTATCGCAACCAAAGACTATCGCGAGTGCCTCCTTTTCTATTTGGGCATAAGCTTGCTGCGTTACGTTTAGTGCTTTTGATGCATAAGCAATTGGTTGGTTATTTTGTAGCAGAACAGCTCCAAGACCATCCTTGGATGCATCAACTGAAACAGTTATTTTTTGTGTCGGGTCAAAGTATTTCAGTACAGGTTCTTCCATCAGAACATTTTTTAATTTTTTGAAAGCTTTTTCGTGCTCATTTCCCCAATTCCAAACTGTATCTTTTTTTATTAATTGTCTCAATGGTGCTGTTAATTGAGAAACATTAGGTATAAACTTAGACACATAAGTTATCATTCCTAAAAAAGTCATTAAACTTTTCGCATTTTCTGGTTCTTTCATATTAGCAATTGCTTTTACTTTATCCAAATCTGGTTTTATACCCTGAGCTGTAAATCTATGACCTAAATATGTAACTTGATCAACTGCAATTTTGCTTTTTCCTAAGTTAAATTTCACTCCAAATTGTTTTGCACGTTCAAGTACTAATTCCAGAATTTTGTTATGTTCCTTTTCATCTTTGGCAAAAATTAGCAAATCATCGATATATGTAACAACACCTTTTATCCCTTCGAAAATTTTTGTAAAGCATTTATGAAAAACTTCCGGTGCAGAACAGATACCATAAGGCATTCTTAAGAAACAATACCTTCCATATGGAGTATTGAATGTTGTATATTTTGAACTCTCCTCTGTTAACCGTACTTGCCAAAAGGCATGTGTTGCATCCAAAATACTGAACAATTTTGATCCAGTAATTTTTGATGAAATTTCCTGAAACGTTGGTAATGGATAATGTTCTCGCATTATGCCTTTATTGAGATTTCTAGGACCTAAGCACACTCTAATTTCTCCATTACTTTTTTTTACTATTACAATTGCATTTACCCATTCTGTTGGTTCATTAATCTTTCTTATTACCCCCATTTGTTCCATTTTTTCCACTTCTTTTTTAAATTTTTCTTCTAGATGAATTGGAATTTTCCTAACCGGTTCTATAGAAGGCTGCACATTGTCTTTCAGTTTCATTTCATAGCTAAAATCTTTTATTTCACCCAGACCCGCAAACAAATCTTCATTATGCTTACTAATTGCTGTTTGCTTAACCTTAACTGAATCTATACGCTGAACTAATTTTAGTTCTTGTATTGCTTTTAATCCTAGTACAGCTGGTGCATTTTTTTTACACTTAACTATTTGAAAAATCAAACATTTTGAATCTCCCTTTCTTGTGACACATTCTACATTACATTTCCCTATTACCTTTATTTTACTTCCATTATAATTACTTAATTTAACTTTAGAAGTTTCAATTGGAATATTAAGACCCCAACTTTTATATCTGTCTATTGGCAATACATTGCACTGAGCCCCTGAATCTATTTTCATTTTTACATTTTTAGACTTATCAATTAAGATTTCCGCAAACCAGTCTTTTTCAACATTTACATTTTCATTGATTTCACCGCAAAATAAAGTTTCATTACCTGACAAATTTTCCTGACCTACAACATCTACTCTCTGCTTAAACCTACACATTTTTGCAAAATGTCCTACTTTCTTACATATACCACAATTTTTGTTATATGCTGGACATCTCCGAGGTTCGTGCTGTCGTCCACATCGCTGACAAAGTCGCTGTAGATGCTGCTGGTGCTGCTGTCTGTCCTCATTGGGTTGTGATTGTCTCTTCTCCTTCGTGGTCCAAGATGTCATAGTGTCCTTGTTGACGACCTGCTTACTCATCAAGTATTTTTTTTCTCGCTGTTGTTTTCCTGTCTTTTTTCCCACTCCTTGTGCTATACTTTCTTTGACTACATCAATACGATGATCATCTTCTAAAGTCTTCAGCTGTTTGGTAGCCAGTTCAGAAGCTTTACACATTTTTACACATTTCTCTAGTGTTAATTCGTCTTCCCGTAGTAAACGGTCTTTTAAATTTTTGTTTATTATTCCACTAATAATTCTGTCTTTTATTAGGCTCTCATTTCACCAAATCCACACGAGGCACTTAACTTTTTTAATTCAGTGTAAAATGCATCAAAATTCTCGCCAACCTTCTGCGTACGAGAAAAGAAAATATGTCTCTCTACACTCTCGTTGGTTTTGGGAACACAATAATTTTCAAAGGCCTGCACAACAGTAGCATATACTCCACGCTGCTGAGCACTGAGGTTGAAAGTATTGAATTTTATAATAGCATCCTCGCCAAGTACATGCAACAAAATTGCTACTTTCACATCATCTTCTTTAGTGTCACCCCCTGTTGCTTTCATGAACAGTTCAAAACGTTGTTTCCAACTTTTCCAGTTTTCACTAATGTTGCCATCGAAGGACAATGATTTTGGCGGTTTCAACGATTCCATTTTTTTTAGGTTATTTTTCTCACAACTTACTATTTCTTTTTTTTTTACTTCACAAGTGACTGCGCCATGTTATGATTGTTAAAATCATACGCGTGAGCTTTGTTGATTCTTTATTAACTTCTTTACAGGTAGGTACAGGTAAGTCTCTTAGGTAGGTATATGTGGTACAGTAACACGGTCACCCACCGTTGCCAACCCACACTGGTCAAATGTAGCCAACTCATGACAGGAGTTTAGGTAAGTGTTATTTTTTTTTTGAAGTAGAAGTATACTGTAGTAATTATAATTTCAGTAATCTAAACTTCTCATTATGGGTTACAAGAAATGTTGCGTGCCAGGTAGTACAGATAAAACATCACCTCGCTATCGATTTTCACATCCTGTCTCCGGGAAGGCACATTTTCAAGTGTGGTAGATATAAAGAATTCACAGTTGGAAGGCATGTCGTTCGCAGACATTTATAATTACAAGAGAGTGTGTAAACAGCATTTCATGGAAGAACATTTTACACTGAAGTCCGCAGAGTTTCCCCTCCAGCAGATTTTTTTATTGCTCTCCCACCAAGAGACGGCGGGAAAGTGCAGAAAGTGGTGGGGGATAAGGAAACACGTCTCGTTTTCTTTACATTTTCACTTTTATTTAATGAAATAATGCACCCACGAGGTATAAAATCATCGTAAGGACATCAAAGAGTCTATACAGTGACACAAAAACATCGAAAACGACAGAAATATCGAATTGCATTCACGACCGAGAACGCCTACATCCACGGCAGATGTCATAAAAACTGCCAACTCGTAAACAAATTGTACTTTTTTATTCCGCAACGCAAACTTTTGCAATTGCACAGATGCTTAGATTAATACAAGTGCATTGGAGATATGGAGCCCGAAAAGTTGTTCCTGCCTAGAATTTTTTTTTATTTCGCAAAATCGAAAACTCCCGTAAGCCGTACGTGTTAACATAAACAGGTATAACTTTATATTATAAACAACGCGGAAACGTGAATTTTCACAAGTGGATAGGGTGAACCTTGCGCTTTAAGGATATGGAGGCCAAAAAGTTGTTCTCCCCTAGAATTTTCAGTAATTCGACGGAATGTCGAACGATGCACGGACTCTTTACGTGCCAAAAATGAAATTGCGCGCGCAGAAATTGATAATAAATTGCGACCGTAATTGTTACTCTATCTGGTACAAATAGGTATAATTCAACCCAGGTGCACTGCAGACGTAATTAAACTCGCCGTTTTCGTTAGGAATGTACGTTTTTTCGCAATTTCCCGTAAAACATAAGACCGCGCAACGCGAAAACGTCACGCGTAATTCCAGTTGCCTAGCTCTGCGACATCACATGTCGAATTACGACGCGTGCCGGTATCTTTAGCTGGAAAAATTGCAAGTATGCGGTGGTGCGTACAATTACGGGATAAAAATTTCGCTCGGTGTCGCGCACTTTTACGTTTCTGCAAATGCACCGGCATTTATTCCTGTACTAGTGCATCGATAATATGAAATCGAAAATGCTGTAACTCCCTGATTTCTTTTTTATTTCGCGACGTGGAACTTTTTAATTAAACAATAACGCTTGAATCTGAATTTTTGCAGTTGGATGAACGGAAACTTGCACTTTTAAGGAAACGTTACTCCCTAGATATTTGAGTTACTCCACGAAATGTGGAACGGTGCACGAACAAATATTAATAATCGAAGATTGTAACTTTTAAATGGTCTAAGTCCCAATTTTGTTTTAAAGTAATAGAAACTGAAACATATACAGCCTGTAATCAAATAAGTTTCACATATTAAAACTGTAAGTTCTTTATCACTTAAGAAAGTGATTTCTGCAAATATGAATTTTATTGGTGTATTTTATTCGGAATTTTTTGGTGAAAGTTACGCGAGTGAATTCTCCCAAATGGTGTAATTATTTGAACGAAAATTACGTTGATTTATTGGTTTCGCCTTAAAATACAAATAGTAGGCGTTAATTACAATCGATCGGTGATCTTCGCTGCCACAAAAACAATTGAGTTTTTTTGTGTTTAAAAATAAAACCAAGTCCTGATATAAACAATGAGCTCAGCAATTGTCACTCGAAACCAAAAGCAAAAACTTGTAGAAGTAAAAGAGTCAATTTCTAAATTAAACGCTAATAATAATAGTTACATTAGTATTACTCACAGTGATGGAGAGCAATCTAAATCAAGCTTAGGATCGATTAATGTTGAACTAAGAGATAAAACGGCACTGGCGCAAACGGAGATCGAAAACTTGAAAGAATCTAATAACAAACTAAGAACTAACATAAGTCATCTAGAAATTGAGGTAAACGCAAAATCAAAAATAATTAACGAGATTGTAACAAAATTAAATACCAAGCAAAACTTAAAAATTATCAACTGTTACACCCAGACTGAAAAAATTATTAACAACTCATCAGGCACACAAACCGATGATCGAGAAGACACTGTACTAAGGAATCTCAATTTCGAAGACAGTGTAAATGATTTGGACGTAGAAGAAATTCTGAACTTGGATATCAGTAAAACGTTAGATACTACAACTTTAAAATCTGAAATTACAAAACTGAGAGACAAAGGTTTGATATTTAAACATAAGATAAACACTTTATCCCAAGCCGTTAACATACACAAGAATAACGAATACCATGAAACAAGTACCCAGAACAGTACGAAGAATATCATGCAAAATTTAGAACATGTAAATAAAACAATCTCTACAGAGGAAACTATTGTTGTGAAGAAAACTCATAGCTTTATCATTCTTAGTGATAGTCACGGAAGACGGTACAATGACATTTTGGAAGATATCTTACCACAGGAGTTTAAAATTTTAAGTTACATCAAACCCAACGCTAAACTACACTCCGTGGTGAATAACTTAGATGGTATAATGAAAGACATTGGATCGGACGACTTCCTATTTATACAGAGAGGTACAAATGACTTAGACTACTGCTACGATAGTTCACAAATTAGAAAACTTACCGATACTTTTAGATTAATTATGGAAAACACTAGAGGAGTAAACACAATAATTAGCACCATCTTGTATAGGTACGATAAACCACACCTCAATGGCATAATTGAACACGTAAATAAACGACTTTATTTAATGGACAGAAAATATAGCCACATTGAAATATTCTGTATTAATAACCTTCTCTACCGTTCTCACTTCACGGGACAAGGCTTACATCTTAAGAATTTTGCGAAAAAGACTGTGTGTTCTGAATCAGCACAATATACTGTTAATTATCCTGTAAAAACCCAAAATCAACATTATGAAGAAAATTTTTTAACTCGCCAGAAAATCTCCCCTGTAATATAGAGGCAAATACACAATCTTCTCTGGAGAAAGCCGACACCCCAGGCAATAATTTTAATTCATTACTGACGACAATAGCAGTTAAACTAAAACTTTTACATTTAAATAAAAAACATAAAGCCCGATATTGTGTGTTTTATTGAGCATTGGTTAACCTCAGAGGAGATGGTATCAGTAGTAATACTAGAGGGATCCTAGGACAACTCGATGGCATGTCCATCCGCAGTGACCACCGTTGAAGGTCATCCCCATGTTTGGGGGGTGGTTTTTAGTGCTGAAGAAGTAATTGAGGGGTGGTTTTTTGTGCAGACGAAGTAACCCCTTTGGTAATTGTAGGTGAAGACTTGTCGACAATGACGTAATTTTACCAGAAGAGGTTGCTGAGTATTTTTTTTGGATGAGGCGAAAGAGACCGTCGACGATGGCCAGAGGTGGTCGCAAAAGAATTTTTTTTTTGTTCTCGCGCGAAGAAGCGCCGTCGTCGTCAATGACCAAAGGAGGTTGTAAGAGATTTTTTTGCTGACGCTAGTTCTTGCGTTGACGTGTAATAATGTAAGAAGTGTGCGTAAAAGGGGGGTGTAAAATTTTTTCTCAGGTGAAGTGGTGTGCGGGCATCCCCTAGGCTACCCTTGGTCGAGGTAAAAAAATTGCTTACCTGTTTAAACGGATGAATTGAATTGCGGAGAGTAACAGGGCAGCATAAATAATATGTGGATTCGCGGCGCGCCGGTGGTAAACATCGTAATCGCTAGGGGTCAAGCAAGAGGTCAGGAGGATTGATAAAACGCTCGTTCAAAAATAACGTGTTTATTTATTAACTAATTGATAATAAAACATACTAATTAAGATACATAATTTTTATTAAAAAAATATATATTTTATTCCTTAACGACTTCGTTTGTTGTTTGCGTATTTAACTTGCTTAAATCGAATTCTACTTTTTTACCTTCGAACGCACGATCACTTGTCTTTTCGCTCTATCAAATTTGATGATGTACAAATTAATTCGTGCTTTTAAAATACGCTTTTCTTGCGTCTTCATCTTTCGGGTTTATATTTTGCTTTGATCGAAAGAAAACATACATTAAATTATAAATATTTATTTTAATAAATAAAGCATTACATGTAAAGTACTTAAAAAACTATTTAATAATACATTAAATTACCAGTGTTTTTTTTCCATGAAGATCTTTCAACAATTGATCTGTAAGACACGATACACATTTAAATCCCGATATGTCGGTCTCCCCTTTGCATTTGGGGCAAATGTATTTCGTTGGAATGGGCATTTTTTTTTCTTTAGAACAATTTTACTGTATTCGTGAGCGGATTGTACTTAACTAACCTGTCGTGTAATATTAAACAATAGGCGCAGGTATTTGCGGGTACGTTTTTACTGGTTTCAAATTCTAATCGTATATCTACGGTTTCCGATTTCAATGTTTCGTTTTGTCGGCTACAATCGATCACGACTAGCGGTGCTAAATCTTTTGAAAAATTAAAACACGGTTCGCCTGCAGTTTTATAATAGTAGGACTGTTGAAATTGGGCGTACATTTCGTACAAAATGGCGAAATTGATGTTTTTCAAAATTTAAATTTAGATTATCGTAGGGATAGACGTCTGAATTTAAATACAATTTTATGTTTGTTAAGTTGCAAAGATCAAAATAACTGGTGTTTCTTAAGATATCATTTTTTCTGCTAGTTTGAAAACCTACGATAATGAAACGCGGCTTTTCTAATTGACTGCTCGCTTTAACGTTCCAGGTGTGTTGTGTCGTCTGTCGTAAGAGAGGTAGTTCGTGTAGTTGCTCTTGCTCATGCTCATGCTCTAAATGCGAGCTCGAGATCTCTTCCTTTGTCGATATATCTAAGTAATTCTAATTTTTCGGCGTCGGAAACTTGAACATGAGGAATTTTCCATAATATTTTTAAAAATTCTATTTTAGGTCTTTCTCCGTTCTTCGTGGTAATGGTCGCGTTGAGATCTGAAGAACTTCTAATGAGCACTAATTCTTGTCGCACATTAACCAAAATTCTTTTATAATCTTCACAGAAACCGAGCAGAATCTTCAATGGAATGCAAACGCTAAAATTTCCTTGCAGATCGGTAATTATAGGATTTTCAAGGTGATTCCAACATGCGTTGTTGTATCTTATGCAATCGTTGTTTGTGAAAGAGACGTACCCCTTCAAAACAGAGGTGATACCTGGATTTCTAGCTATATCGTTGACCGATCCTCCGAGTTCATATCTGATTTCATCGAACAGGAAAGCAATACCATTGTTGACAAAATTCAACGTGTTGGTCACTTTACCGTCATGGTCGAGTATTTTTCCTTCGATATACAGGTAACTTTGAGCTGGTAAGGTGTAGATGTCCTGCCTTTGAATCAGTAATCGTATTTCGTCAGATTTATTTAACGTTGTATTTGCATACGGAGGATGACTGTGTATTTCACTATTTATAATAGAATTATCTATTAAAACGTGTTCACCAATGTTCAACACACCAAAACTCATATTTCTTCTTTTTTCTTATAATAATTGGAATCCTAGTGAAAATAAAAACTGCTTACTTTCAGGTGTTAACTCCTTCGACTGCTTCTTCAAACTGAACATTTGTCGTGATAATTTTCTTTTTATGTCTATACGGAAATGTATTGTATCGAAACACCATTTTTTACTTTAGCTCTTTTAAATGAAGCCTTACCGTTCTGATCTCGTTTTGGAAATTAACTAGATTCTTGTCTTGGTCTAGTATTTTAATGACGATTTCGTCGATGTATTTCGTATTTATCGATAGATAAATAACGTTGTTTACTTTTTCCACTATTCGAAACCCCGGAGGCACTTAAGGAAAAAATATGTGTAGCATATGATCTTGATTGTTGTTACTATAGGAATTAGTAACTAGATTACATTCAAAGCAAATCGCATTTACTTTAGAAATGTTAATAGCAAAATCGGATTTGTATGTCGTATTTGCATTCAGTTTTTTTCTATCGAATCCCAACAGCGGCGCCATCGAATTAGGTTTCTCGAAATGTATAATTTTGTTGCTCTTTATTTCGTATTTTAATGTATTGTGATTGGTATTTGCTTTCAATACTGTATCATCGTTATCATCGAGTGTATTTTTTTTATATATAACATGTACAGGGGCTGCGGTTGTATTATGCGTAGCGGAAAGTATCGTTTTATTACTAGTAATTCGTTTCCTCTCTAAATTAATTTCAGTCAATTGTAACTTGATGTACTTTTCGATGTCTTCTACCTCATAAGCACCTTCTGGTATTTCTATGACGTGCCTGTCTATGTAAAACTTATTATTGGTTTTATCAATGTTTGGAATTGCATTGAACGAATAAAAATCGATCAGTCCTAGAACGTATGACCTCTCATTATCTAGTATAATTGGAGGATATATGCGGGCATTCAGTACAGATTCCTCTCCTGATAACATGAACGTGTAGGAAGGCATTTTCACTAGGTCGGAGGTTATCGTATGAATGAAACACTAAACGTAGTTTACTTAGAATTTATTTAGAAAGAAAAGATAAACATAATTGTCCACAATTAGAACTGTTATAAGTTTGATACGGATGATGATTATAAATAATTTTAGATGGCTTTTTTGAATTAAAATACGCTACGATTTCTCGAGCTGGCTTCAAATTTCCAAAACTGTCGAAATAAATCACTCGAGGTCCATTTTTCTTGTAAGCCGTCCAATGAGTTCCTGGTCCATTTGCACTGTCCAAATTAATTATACCTCTTTCAGTTTTTCTAATTTTTTTAGGTAGCTTGTTTCTCATAAAGACACCTCTGAAATGTGGAACTTTCATAATTTTCGCGTATTTTTCTAAGTCAATGTTAGTCATCGGTTGATTTTTTTTTTAAATTTGCAGATTTTTTTGCAGAAAAAGTCCGAGTCCAGTTTTGTACGGTTTCAAGTATAATCCTTTGCCCATTGCTATCGCTTCCATCGATTTATTGTGACGTGATTCTTTCAATTGTTCTTTTGCAGTTCTCGCTTCGTTTACCGCTTTAACCACGCCTGTCACGGCGCCGGTGAGAGCGCCCAAAGCGCTGAGACCAGCAAAAATTGGTATCAAAGGCAATACTCCTCCTTTTTTAGGAACTTTAACTATGCGCTTGGTGGGTTTTATTTTATTTTTAAATTTTTTGGATGAATTTAAAGCTATTTTAAGCGCAGTACTTAGAGTACCGGTTTTTTTTAAGCATGCGTTTCTCTATTTGCTTGATTGCTTTCGAAAGAACTTTGTCTTGGATTTTTTCTTTCGGTTGGTCTTTGACTTACGTGATTTTGACATCTTCACTAGACAAAGTTTAGTTATGTACTGAAGTATTATTTTTATACCTGAGAAATTTATTAAATCATCTTGTCATCATATGACTCTCGTGTTCTTTTAGCAGGATTTTCCATATAATCATCGTCGATTGTATTGTTATATTGTGGTTGTATAACAGAATTTGTTTTAATTTTTTACAATTAATGTCATCGTTGTCATCTATTTCTAACTTTCTCTTTTCACCTTTGTTTGGTTTCATTTTTTTACGATAAAAATTATCGAATTCTAACTTCCTTTTTTCACCTGTGTTGGGTTTCACTTTTTTACAATTAAATTTTCTAATTTTCTCTTTTCGCCTTTGAACGGTTTCATGGGATAATCATCTGCAATATCTACACCCCTTTCTAATTTTTTCCTTTCACCTTTGAACGGTTTCATGGGATAATCATCTGCAATATCTACATCCATTTTATGATCTATTCGTTCTTTAACGTTATTACTTTTGTTCTTTACGCTACGTTTTTGTTTCTTCGTCGTCGTCTTCGTCTTCGGTCTCCTCTTCTGATATTTCTTCTGTATAGGTTTGTTTTGTTTTAAAACTTTTATACAATGTTCGATATTTTCAACGGAAGATACTGTAACTTTTTTTGTTTTTTCTAATTTTTTTAGACACTCGTTAATAATTTTTTTGTAATTTATCTTTCCCAAACCCATTCCCAATTTCACTTTAGCTTTCATCGCTCCTGCAACTCCTAGTGCAGCTGCTTTCTCGCCGAATGAAGCGTCTTTGGATCGAAATCTGTCCATGGCACTCTTATATAATTTTTTATCTGCCACGTGTCTACGCGTTACGTCTTTTTCTTGAGAATACGCTATGTCGTGTTCCCTACAGGCCTCATCTAAACCGTTTATACCAACGTCACCGCGTGCCAATCGCTTTTGTAGTTTGGTTCCGGGTCCGCAGAATCTGTAGGTATAGTTTGTCCAACGTTATTTGGAATTTACGGTCGTTAGGACTAGTTCACTTTAAGGGTCGTTTATGGCACCAGAAGCACCCCCTGCAGTAAATGCGGCACGCGCTAACAGCAACTTGCAGATCCGTACTTTAAATTTTACGGTGTAATTTCTTAAATTATTCAGATATTAAATGAATGATCTGAATGATCTGTCCAACTTTTTTTCAATACATCGTGGCTATCAAACCACGTTTCATCGAGAAAATAAAAGTTTTCCCTTCATCTCGAAGTCTCTTCACTTCCTTTAAATAATTATACCGCCACTCGCTTATTTTCGGAGATTCCATAATAACCTGTCTTTTATTTATCGTACTGTAGGTAAAGCCAATCTTCCGTAAAAATGATCTTATGCGCAGTGAATGCCAATACGCTCATCAGTAAGAATTTTTTCCTGTAAACCTCTTAGAGTTGGTACCAATTTTGCTTTGTACATGTCAGAAATAAATATTTTCACTACATGAGCATGCTTCTCAATAACTAAGGTACGAAGACCACCTTTATCAAACCTAGTTTTCCTAAAATGAATGTCTTCATTAAGAATTCTCCATACAGAAGTGCAAGGAACACCTGTCATTTGAGATGTTTTTTTTTATAGTAGCTTTGCCGTTTTCAGTATCTCTCAGATACTTAAATACATTCAAAACGATACGTTTAGCTTCTACTGGTAAATGAAGGTTCTGTCGAGCACTACTATTTCCTCTATGATTATCCTCTGAGACGGGAAGTTCATCTTGTAAGATCTCCTCTTCATGAATTTCCATATTATCACTATCACAGTGATCCCAAGGACGCCACATCTTTTTATTTCAGCACTTATACGACTAAACACAAGACTAGTTGAATAATGATGTTCACTTCAGAATGAAGTTTATTACTGAAGTTATTCTTAATGGAAATATATTTATATAGCAAACAGCAATCAAATATAGATAAGTAATACTTCCAAGGAATTACAAATAATCCGCGCATTAAGGTGAAAGCGCTAATTTCGCCAAAGCGTATAAGTACCATTTACTTGAATTTAACATTACCTAGAAGAGCTGCGGCCTAACAAATTTCTTGAATACGGCTACTATACGACGAACGTAGTAATCGCATTTTTATACTTCCACAGCTTAATAATTTTACAGCCTTACCTGCCAAACCTATCGTAAAGTAAATTCGTTTTAACGACCGTATTATCCAAATAGTGTTGGCCAAACTATAGGTATGTGTAATTCGAAGGGTAAATTATTGATGGCCGTATTTAATAATCCGTCTCCTATGTAACACTTCATTTTTAATGTGATTTATTAAACGACAACTCTCTAACTGAACATAAATTCAAACGTTCAGGCTATTTCATGACATTTCAATTGTAAACGCTTCAGCAGTATGAAATTAGTTGAACAGAAAACAACTTTAAACATTGAGAATAATAATTTTGAAGAAGAACGTTTTAAAAGACACGGTGTACTATTTCCGTCGACCTTGAGGTGTATCATCGTAGGACCCTCGAATTGTGGGAAAACAAACCTTATCGTTAATCTGCATCAAAATGGTTTGACATTCGAAAACATTTACGTATACTCGAAATCTTTAAATCAACCGAAGTATATTTATTTGGAAGAGCTACTGAAACCGATCAAAGGTATAGGTTATTTTGCATACAGTGCCAGTGAAAACATACTTCCACCTTCGGACGCGAAACCTAATTCTATTTTTATTTTCGATGATGTTGCGTGTAACAATCAAGACATAATTCGAGAATATTTTAGTATGGGCAGACATAATTAATAAGAGACAACGCTAATTCTCTCGTACTTTTCAAACAAGATGATTTAAATTTAAAACACGTTTACAACGATCATGTGGGAACGGACATGAACTTTGAGAAATTTAAAGATATCTATTCTCTCTGTTGGGAAAGCGGTCGGTATGAATTCGTAACCATTTTTAAAGATAATCGAATTGATGACGGAAGATACAGAAAGGGATTTGATCAGTATATATACCTTTGAGGAACAAATACGATAGTTATTAAGGTTCGAAGTATCATACGCACCGTTCGTTACCTCCTCATCAAGATGGGACGAACGATATAAATTTGAAACAGAAACTTTTACTAAAACGTAAAAATATACGAAATAAATTAAATTATTTAAAACATGGTGAATTAATGCAGGAAAAGATGTTCGATCCCATCACTAAACATTTAAAAAACATTGAAAGTAAATTACAACTGAAAAGTGAAAATTTAAGAGAAGAGCCTAACGTTGACATAAAACCTTCGACATCACAAAAACATGATTTCATAACTCCTAAACAAAAATATTCCTCTGTAAAGAAACGTTTGCTAAGTAACTTTGAAGCGGCAAATGAAGCAGACGAATCGGACAAATTTAAAGTGTCGATTTTAGAAAGTATTGAATCAGATGAAGAAGACGAGGAAGGTACGCGATTTAAGGACATCGATGAGAAAGCATACGTCGATTATTTGGAACAGTATCATCCGTTACCTAGAAAATACATCAACGAAATGTACACGGACGAAGAAAATAAAGAATTTGATCACAAATATGAAGTGAGACTTGATAGAATTACGGAAAACCTAAAAATCGGTGATTCGTCGTTAAATCTCGACGGAGCTGATATTATTATTAAAAATAGAAGGTACAAAGTTACCCCAGGTTTGTACGAGTTACTATTTAAAAATTTCCTGATAATTACACTAAACTCGATGCAAAAAATTATAAACAAATTATTCTTAAGACCAACACTCATCGACGACATTATAATTCAAATAAACAAGTAGATGGCAGCAGAATGCAAAAGTATACAAATATTATTGCTCCGTTAATTAGTACTAATACAGATTACATTTATTGGGATGACCCAAACGAGCTTGTTGACAGGTTGAGGTTATTGTTAGCGTCGCAGGAGGCTGGTAATACGAGTCACACGAACGAAATAAACTCGATAATCGAGGAACTGAAAGAAGCCCGCATCATCAAATAAATAAAAATGACGAAACTAATTACAGATGCCAAAAAACAAGTAGTGAAAGAAATTCATAAACCTGCCAGAATTAATTTCAAAAGGCGTAAAGTTATCATTAATTCTCTGAACGATCTATATCAAGCCGATTTAGTTGAAATGATTCCTTACGCTAAGGAAAATAAAGGTTATAAATACATATTGATCGTAATTAATTGCTTTTCAAAATACGTTTGGGCGTTTCCTCTAAAACATAAGTCCGGTTCAGAAGTCAGCAATGCCATGGAAAAAGTATTTAAGGAACAGATACCGAATAATCTTCAAACGGATTTAGGAAAAGAATTTTTCAATGAACAATTTCAGAAATTAATGAAGAAATACATCAACCATTATAATGCGTTCAGTGAGAAAAAAGCATCAATTGTGGAGCGTGTAAATAGAACTTTAAAATCGTGGATGTTTAGAGAATTCAGTCTGCAAGGTAACTACAAATGGGTAAACGTATTAAAACATATTATGGAAAAATACAACAACACGAAGCACAGAACTATCGGTATGAAGCCGATTGAAGTTGGAAAAGAAAACGAAAAGAAATTATTAGACACCGTCTACAGCAGCATTAAGATAGTTGACGTTAAGAATAAAAAATTCAATGTGATCACGTACGCATTTCAAAAATTAGAGGAATTTTTGATAAAAAATACATGCCTAACTGGTCGACTGAAATTTTTACGATTCGAAAAATACAACTCACAAATTCGATCACTTATTTATTAAAAGACGCAACAGGTGCGATATATTAGGAGGATTTTATAGAGAACAATTACAAAAAGTAAAATATCCCGACATTTATCTCGTGGAAAAAGTTTTAAAGAGAAATAAAAATAAAGTGTTTGTGAAATGGTTAGGTTTAGATAAAACACATAACAGTTGGATAGATAAGAATAATGTTGCGTAAGATAAAGTGAGGAATTACCTAAAATATAGCCACAGTATATAAACGTACCAATATCCGTAATATGTTAGTGAAAAAATATCAACGAAGCTTTACACACGATAAAAATGTACATAATCGACATACAAGGTTTCCAATATAAGGAGAGCGACTTTATTATCAGGGAGGTGGAAATATTCGATGTGAAGACAAAACTTATACACCACGCCTTTGGATCATCACCGCAAAATTCATCTTGGTTTTCTGAGAAATTAAAGAAACACGTTGACTGGACAACCAAGTATTTACACGGTCTGGATTGGAATACATCGCACGACTAATCTACCCCAAGAAAAGATCGGTAACTACATCCAAGCCATCGTCGGAAACAAAGTCGTTTTCGTCAAAGGACTCAGCAAAAAAAAAGTTTTGAATAAAATTATTACTAATCAAATTGTAGATTTAGATCAGCTTGAATGTCCAAATTTAAAAATTTTAAAGCGAAATTATACACAAAATCATTGTAATCTACACGTTAATAATACTCTAAATTGTGCGAAAGATCACGTAAATTTGTTGTATCAGTGGTTTGTTCGAGAATGTAAAAAAAATTGAATTCTTTTATTATGTAACCTAAAAATAATTATATTATATCAATGGTTTGTTAAAGATTATAATAAAACAGTCTAAATATTTAATTATGTTTTATTGAATCATACACATAATATTTTTATTCATCATCTATTACTACAGAATATTTTTGAGAATCAAATAAATGTGCATCTTCATCATACACTGCCTTTAATTTAGGAATTTCAGTTTTTCTTATTACCCTATTTTCTAAAACCTTAATTTTCTTTTGAATACTACAATCTTCATCGCTGTTAATTGTATCAGGCGTCCATTTAATTCTTTTCCTCGATGTTCCTTCATCCCCTCCTTCTATCATACGTTCATCATCGTCTTGCTGATTAATTGCGTTGAAAGAAAATTTCATCATCGCCTGTTGGAACGTCATCTCTTCTTTGGTCTCCAACGCCAATCGTACGTATTGAAGCGGTAAGTTTCCAAATTTTTTTGTTAGAGTTTCACCTTTAGGTGAATAACTCAAACTTATTATAACCTGATCCGTTCCCTTCATTTGTAATGATTTCATTCCATACCTAAAAAAGAAAAAAAAAATTAACCAACTTATGTTATAAATACAATGAAGAAATCTTACCTGAACAATTGTTTGCACACAACATATAACATTTTCAACGGTAAATCGTTTACATAATTGCTTTGTACTATCAACGTGCACGGTACGTTTGCCATTTTTTATGTTGTTGTTATTAGAAAAATTTTGTGCAAATCGTTTTTGATTGCAGTGAGAACCTCGAGCAGCCTCTGGACAGCTGTTTCAGCCCTGCTTGGGGCTTCTTCAGCAGAAACGTAGCTCGACATTCCCACTGCAGACCAAAAACGACTTGCCCAATTTATTCGCAAATGCGATGTAAGAATGATGAACATATAAAATAGCGACATCTTACTATCGCTTTTTGACCTAACATTGCAGTAGGATAGACAAATTGAAGCGGGATTTGCTCCTAATGAGTCCCCCATGCAAGGCGGCCATGCTAGCTGTCAAGCATGACCGCCTTGCATGGGGGACTCATTAGGAGCAAATCCCGCTTCAATTTGTCTATCCTACTGCAATGTTAGGTCAAAAAGCGATAGTAAGATGTCGCTATTTTATATGTTGTTGTTATTGTTGGTAATGTTGTCGATTTTCTGCTGGGTTGGATAGGTACTATCGCTCTGTGAAACTCTGCAGCATTTATATGAAATTTTATCTAATTTTTACATAAAATTCAACTATTTTTGTTGAAAGCAATACATGTATGCTATTAAAAATGATTTTACAGACATTCTCATATTTTGCTTATTTGGAAACAAATTGAAAATAACACGTGTATATTTTTATAAATATTCTGCACACTTTGTGAAAAAATTCAATTGAAATGCTTAATTGCATTTTTTTAAATGCAATTAAGCATTTCAATTTTATTGCTATCAGAATATTAAAATGATTTTTACAGACATTTTGCTGACGTCAATTGAACACGTGTAGCTTTGTGGAAAATATAATTTACTTAGAAAGCATAGTACAACATGATGCAAGATTTTAGGGGAATTACATATATACAAATTAATTGAAAACAACTTAATCACCATAATTTGAAATATTAAAGTGATTTTTACAGACATTCGGTTATTTATTAACAAACTGCACGACAGCAATAACAACTCGTTTACATTTTTATAATCGATATTTCTAGATGACGCAAATCAATTAAAATTTTGTTTACCAGCGTAAAAGACAGCACAACAGCAATAACGTGCACATTTTTATAATCGATATTTCTAGATAATACAAATCAATTAATAATTTTGTTTACCAGTGTAAAAAACGTCAGTGTGTAAATATCACTTGCGCACATCGCAACAGAGAAAAGCTATGAGCTTCAATAACAAATTAGGTGAAATTGTGAACAAAATTGAAAATGTTGGTAAGTTAGTTAGAACAAAAAAAGATTTCGTGAAGTGGTTACACAGAGAAAAATGATAACGTGAAATTTTGCACAATCCTGTGTAAAATAGAATTGTCGAGTTTTTTGACACAATTGGCGAATTTTTGTCTAAAACTTCAGATTTAATTTATTCCCTGCTTTTCATATATTTACATCCATTTGTGGTAATATTATTTCTTAATTACGGGGTAACGATTTACATTTCCTATGACTTCTGTACTACAATTAAAATTCATAAGTGTGAAGAAAAGATACTAACTCTTTATTGAAAAAAAATACTAAGCATTTAGTAAAAATTATTACGTTTAAACTGAATGCTTTCTATAATTTTGAAATGAATAAATTATTAACATATCAGGGAAAAAGTACCATTGCTTGTGTTACATTTTACTTCAAGGTTACTTGAATAAGGGTGGAAGTGGGGCATAAATCACGCGTAGTTTTTATTTCCGTCTGTCCATTTTATTGCGTAATATTCGGCAATCGGTAAGAACAAGAATTAACTTGCATCTTGCATCCGCCAGCATCATAGGCGAACAAGTGACGACGCAGTAGATACCAAGCTGTGTGTGTGTATTAATTAGATTACCATGGATGATTTTGTTAAGAACAAATTATCTGAGTGGGACGTTAGTGCACTTCAGAACGTATTTGAAGGTATGTATGTATGTACATTGTATTATTAAATTATTTAGATCAATTCTTACTGTGTAATTTAGATTGACAAATTTTTATTGTCTTTGAAAGTATCGCTTTATTCTGTTTTTGACAAGCTTTTCAGTGATGTATGGTTTGTAGGCTCCGATTCTGATAAACGAAGAGTTATTAAGAAAATAGTAATTTGTAGATGTAAATATTTTAATAAACTACTAAAATTTTGTAGTAGGTGCAAAAATGAAAATCATTGTATCAAAAAGTGCGAATTTCATTTTATTAAATATTTACATCCAAAAATTACGATGATCTCAACAACTCCTCGAATATCGGAATTGGACCCGAAAAACCGTATATCACTTAAAAGTTTTGTCAAAAACGCTAAAGACTGGTGTGAAAATATATAGGGTGTTCCATTTAAAAAAGGAGTTTCTGTTATTTGTAGTTATTCATATTCAAAAAATCGTAGCAAGCCTTGGAACATTCTTTCATGACTCTGCAATATCTCGAAAGATTGGCCACAGCCTAGAGCACAGAGTGAAAAAAAAATCGGTTGCGTTATATTTAGTGATTTAAATGTTACGAATATTTGATTAAAACCTTACACCTGGGAATTTTCAAGAAAAAAACTCATAAAAAAGTATTACTGATACGTAAAAATGGCTCTAATAAATTTAACGCAGAATTTGGTGTAGAATTCAAAAATGAAACAACATAAGGTATATCAATTAAAAAAAAAACAACTTTGATATTTTTATAATGCTTGGACACCTGTGTACAAACGAAAATATTTTAAAAAAGTGCAATAGAAGTGCTCCTAAAGCATAAATAAATTAGAGTGATACCTTGAATAGCAAAAAAAGTTATGGAATCTTTAATGAGCTTTGGGATATCTGTATGTAAAGAATATTCATATTTGAATGTGTAAGAAATAAATGAAGGTTTCTATAAGTAGAAAAAATCACAATACAAACAAATTAATTACTCCAAAATATGGTAAATTTAGAACAATTTGTATTCGAACGCCTTTGCGAAAAAAAAAATGTTTCAGAAAATATCTAAGACGTTAGAGATTTTTTCCCATATAATACAATTCTTGCTTATATTTTTGGTTTTAATTTGTTTAAGACAACGCAATAGATGAAGGTATATTTAAGGAACTGAACTCAGATGACATTAAAGAATTAATACCCTCACTAGGGTTAAGAAAAAAATTTGAACAAAGATATGCTGATTTTATGCTACACCAGGTAAATATAAGCGTATATATATTACCGCAAATGTAACTGCTCGTCCAGACAGTGGAAACAAACCTCTCTAGTAGTTATACAGCATACCCACACCATCATTTTGTTAGATACATTTTAGTAGATCGGCACAGTTAATGTGGTTTTGACTGATTGGACTAAGCTTGTTTTTCAATTTAATACTTTCAAAATTCTAACGGTGAAAATAAAAATAAATATAATAATTTTACTCGCAATACCTAGTTACCAACTACTTTTTCATTAAGAAATACTTTGTTTGTATTCAATATACATACATATGATTTCTTAATTAATTTAATCTTATTAACAGGCTGTTGATGAACTTCCATTGTTTTCACTTTCATCAAGTGATACACTGACTGTTAAAGATTCAGACACTTCATTTGACAGTAATTTTTGTAATGAATCTCTTGTACCAAAACCTGTGTACGCCTAAAAAGCAACCATTGGAGCTTCTTATACTTTAAGAGAAAATTTTTCTGAATCCAGCATAAAAAAATTATTGGATTCGACGGAAGAAGGCAAATTGATATATGCTAGCTACGGAGCACATAAAAATTTCATGAGATCCGAATTATGCATACTGGTTATTAAAAATGAATTAAAAAATAGCATTAATAAAAGGTAAGACAAGCATACATATACATAAGTATAGATGAACAATTAATATATCTTATATGCCTATACACAGAATTGATAGTAAAAGGTTCATCGAAATTGCACAAGAAATAAATAATATATTCATTCATGAGAATCCAGAAATATATTACATCCCATACGCAAAGAGTGTAGGTGGAACACCTCTAGCTGCTAGGGGAAAATTATGGAGCACTTATACTCACCTACGTAAATTGTATAGAAAAGCAGGAATTATAACATCAGAAACAGAAACAGCTATTGAAGAAACTACAATTTTAGGTATGTTTTATGTTTTTTTTTTTTTTAGTTCTTAGTGTAATCTGTATGCACATTACTATAACTTAAAACGTGAAACTGAATGCTGTGCAATTGAAGGGTCCAATGGAAAAAGTGCTTAAGTCACTTTTCGTGGAAACAGTTTCAAAACGTCTTTAACGCATTTTTTTGTGAATTGAGGGTTAATATATATGAAACTGTTAAAAACAAATCTAAAATACAATTTTAAGTTTGTTTTTAATATAATTTCAAATATATCAACCCACAGTTCACAAAAATTCGCATCAAAATGCCCTTCATTTGTTTCTACGAAAAGTGACTTAGGTACTTTTTGAATTAGACCCTTCAATTACTTTATATAGGGTATACTGTATATTAAAAAAATAGCAAGGTATATGATATTAATTTGTGTTTAAAAATGTCAATTCACTTTTTATATAGTGAGCGATGATGAGGATCCAGAATTAGTAAATAATAAATTGACGTGGCTAGAAAATTGTGTCGAACCATTTGGGCAAGTTCAGGAATATTGGCAATCCACAAGAAAAGCAAGAGAAAAATTTAATGTTGAAACAATCGACAAATACTATAAGTCATTTCCTTGCTTACAACAGCCGCTGGGATATATTCTCGTGAGTTTATATATTTCGGCTTATAACTTTATTTTAAACTATTTTTTTACAGCTTGAACAAGATTTTTCATATCGTTATCCAGAACAAGAGAATGCCCTTTTGACAAAATGGCCCACAATTAGTAAGAATTTGATTCTGATTGCAAAAAGAAAGAGAGATTCTTATACTAAGGAAATTTTGAGAAAATTTGAAGAGGAATATGGAGATATTAATGCTTGTGATAACGGTATGTGTACTTTTTTTACAGTTAATTGGTAGTTTAATATTTCTTTTATTATTGCAGCTATATTAGACATCTTTTCATTGACAATATTACCTTTATTAGTGCAGCAGCATTTAATAAAATCGAAGAAAAGTGGTTGTGCGTGGAGACCTTCTAAAGCAGAAATTACAAATGGATTTCTTTTGCAATTAGACGTAAGTGCTAATTCATTCTTTTATATACCAC
This sequence comes from Prosopocoilus inquinatus, assembly GCA_036172665.1. Taxonomy (NCBI): domain Eukaryota; kingdom Metazoa; phylum Arthropoda; class Insecta; order Coleoptera; family Lucanidae; genus Prosopocoilus; species Prosopocoilus inquinatus. The sequence goes on from CM069869.1 coordinate 30,478,799, forward strand.
CCTTTTTTGTGTGTATGAAATATCGTAGTTCCTATTTTGTTAAACATTTCTTATGTGAAATTTTAAATAATGAGATGATGATTCTGTTATGTGGAATCCTAAATAATGATGTTACAAACTGATTCAATGAGGCAATTTAATTTTCTACAGTAACTGATAAATCATTACTATGCTCATTCATTAAGAAACAATAATTATTATTTTATTTTATTTTTGTTTTAGAATGTTGCTGATGTAAACCCTGTTTTACAAAGAAGAAGAGAAAAATATGTAAAATATAAGCTTACAGAACAACCCCTACCCATTCTAGTAGGATCATTTAAAGAAATTATAGCGTGTTATGTTGCGGTGAATGGTATAAAATATAAAGTAGAAACTCCGTTAAAATGCGTGGATGTCTGCTTTAAACTTTATCATGCGTTACATGCGTCGTATCCTTTAGAATCTGAAGCAGTATGGACATTTATTCAACAAGGAATATTTGGTATAAAAACGAAGTATGACAAACATAATTCTTCAGTGTCTGCCCTACTATGTGACCTTAAATTGATGGTGTAAATAAGTTTCTCAATTCAAAAAACTAAATTTCTATATGCTGGTAAATATGAATTGCTTCAAATGTCCACTACAATTTGATTTTATCAATTTATATATAAAGCATTTAAAAAGCGATCATTTCTTACAAAGCAATGGCATGTTTATTTGTAAACAAAATTCTTGCGTAAAAATTTTTAATCAAATAGAATCTTTTAGAAAACATTTAAAATCTCATATCACAGAAAATGTTGTTAATGATTTCAAAGAATGTATATCGTTGGTTGATGAAACAGAAACCAGAAGTTCTGAAGAATTTATTATGAATGAATCCACAAGCTATAATAATAAATCGTCTCAAATTTTAACAGATGAAGAAACTCTGAATCAATTAGAAAATGTTTTAGAAATGAATATAAGAAGTTTTATATCTGGTATGTATACTAATTCATTAATACCACGCAATGTGATACAGTATGTAATAGAATCTGTTCGTGATACGTTCTGTAAAAAGTATGTTCCTGCTTTAGGAAATTTTGTTATTGGTCGTTTACAAGATTTACAAGAATCATCTGAAATAATAAACTTCGTACAGAAAGCATTTGAAGTATATGAAAACTCTTTGTCTCTTGTTGATAGTGAATATAAACGTTTTAAATTTTATATAAACTCTGGTACGTTTATTGAAGCAAATGAATACATAATAGGGCAAAGAATGGAAGAAGAACGTTTGAACTCGCATGTTTGTCTTTCACACAAACCAGTGTATTCACAAATAATACCTTTGCGAAAAGTATTTAAAATTTTTATGGAAAAACATGATCATTTGCAAATTATTAAAAATTATATGACACAATTGTCAGCTGACGATACAATTATAAAAAATTTCATTCAAGCAAAATTATGGAAAACCAAAATTAGAGATTTCAGTAATGAAACTATTATGCCTTTATTTCTGTATTATGATGACTACGAAACAGGTAATCCTTTGGGTTCTCGAGCAGGAAAGAATAAATTAGGCGCCGTTTATGTAATATTACCGCGCGTGCCCCCAGAAATGTTATCATATTTAAGAAATATATTTTTATTTGCTCTTTTTTACACAAATGACTTGAAAACATTTGGAAATAAGGCATTATTTACCGAACTTATAAATGAATTACGTTTTCTTGAGGAAGAAGGAATTGAAGTTGAAAACAGGGGCGAAACTTTATATACTTTAAATTGGGTTTAATTATAGGAGACAATTTGGGTTTGCGTACTGTATTAGGCTTTACTCAGAGCTTTTCTGCAAATTATAGATGTCGTTTTTGTAAATTGAGTAAAAATGTTTCAGAAAAAACAGTTGAAATACCTGATAGTGCTCTTCGAAATATAGCTTCCTATAATGAACATTTAAAATTAAATAATGTAAGCATAACAGGTATAAAAGAACCATGTGTTTGGCATGATTTAAGTGGTTTTCATGTAACTACTAACTATAGTGCAGATATAATGCATGATCTCTTTGAAGGGGTATGTAATTATGATCTTTGTGCAATATTAAATTGTTTAATATATGATATGAATTTATTTTCAATAGAGACGCTGAATTCTCGTTTACAATACTTTAATTATGGTCATGTTGAAATTACAAACCGGCCACCACCAGTAACAACGGACAGTTTAAAAAGTAGACTTAAAATATCAGCAAGTCAGGGTCTTTATTTTACTCGTTACTTAGGTGTAATAATAGGAGACTTGGTACCATTTGATTTACCTATATGGAAACTTTGGCAAAAACTTCGTGAAATTATTTGCATTACAACTGCTCCTGTCATACACATTCATGATAATATTCGCTTGGAAGTGCTTGTTAAAGAACATAACGAAATATTTTTGCAGATGTTTAAATATTTGAGACCCAAATATCATCACTTATTACATTATCATAAAATTTTGGAAATGTCTGGTCCTCTTGTACATCTTTCCTGTATGAGGTTTGAACAAAAACATCGAGAGTCCAAAATGACCGCTAATGTATCCTGCTCTTTTAAAAATATTGTCCACACTTTAATAACTAAGAGTCAGTTGAAATTGTGTCATCAATTAAATAATGAACCTAAACAAAATTTTAACACAGGTTCAAAATATAATTTACCATATGAACTGTTTTCAAATTATTTTTCTGATATAGAATTTGATTCGCTAAATATAACTAAGTGGGTTGAATACCGTGGAGTAATGTATAAATTAGGTTCAATTTTGCTGACGGAAATCAAGGAAGATGAATATCCTATATTTGGAAAAATAAAATATCTTATAATTCAAAATAGTCAGATTTATACGATATTGTCCTTACTTCATACAGTCACATTTAATACTCATGTCCATGCCTACGAATGCAAAATACCTGTAAACAATGAATTTGGAGAAAGTCTTGTAAAATTAGAAACATTACATTATTATACACCATGTTTGCTTTCTCAATTAAATGGAAAATGTTTTGTGTCGTTAAGATATGATGTATAGAACGTACTCCTATTCATCACTATCACACATTTTTCTACATTATGTAATTATGTATGAAAAATTTCAGATTCAAAGTCCTAGTGTGGGTGTACTTGTTAATTACAGAATATTCAATTGTTTTTTCTGTCTATTTTTCTTAATGTAAGAAAATTTGTTGTTTCATTTCATGCTGCATATTTTTTTTAATATTGACTGTTTACGCTGAATTGTTTTGTTAATTATTTGTGTATGGATTTAGTTTTAAGAAACGAACTTTAATTTATGAGTATTTAATATGTTAATTTTCTCTATGTACGATAAGCAAAAAAATATGTTTTGAAAAAATAAATATTTCACCAAAAAAAAGTTATTTTAATTTTTACCTCAACTGAACTCTAAAAGATTTACACAGTATGTGGAATTCAGTTCGACAATTTAGGTATCAGTTAACACAATTTATTAATATTTTTTCTAACTAACTCTGGAAGGTTTATATAGCATGTGGATGTAGTTTAAAAAAATTAGGTAATTGTTTATACAATTTGTTAAACTATTTCACAATTTTTGTGTAAATTGTTTATAAACTATATTGATCGATTTATAAAATTCAAGTAACTGTTTACAAATTTTGTACAATTATTAAGTTTAACTTAACAAATCTCCAAGATTTTGGGTAATATTTTACATCCTTCGTCTAATAACGTTTGAAGTATATGAAGAAAATGATAATAATTGTAGTACTGGTTTTCTAATATTGTATTAACAATGAATGCATTGTCTTAAATTTTTCCCAAATTAAAAAGAGGCAGATACCTATTATATGGAAGCTAAATCAATATACTTGTAAAATATAGTTATACTTTGCATGTAAAATAAATTTGTACACTTAATTGTAAAACGTATTTACGACTGTACATGTTACAACATTTCACATACATTTTGTGTTTTTGTAACACAATCTCTTTACTACAATCGTGTTTAAACATTTTCTATTTATTGTTGATGTCTTCATTCTAGTAACAATTTGTAGAGGTGGAAACTACAATTGTGTTAATAAACACTAATGTTTTTTCTCTGTGTAAAGTTCATTAGGAAAACTATTTTTTTAACTAAGAAATATTTGAATCTTGAAAATAATACAGTACCAAATTATGCTAAACTTGAATCGTATTTATCACTGTTATTGAACTATAGAGAAATTTTTAAACAACGGCTAAGAGAAAAAAGAAATCAAAAAAGAAAAGCTTTGGTATGGCAGGATTTAAAATCGTGTTTTAAAAATAGACTGAGAACCGGTGCAATAATTAATTTAAACATTAAAGATCCAAATTTATTTTTACAAAAATCTTTTAAAAATTTTTATTATAAAATTAAAGTAAACGTAATATTTTTAGCTAATTTTATCAAGCCTCAAAACGGTGAAACTGACATAAAACATTTTACAACTAAAAATCAGATAATAGATCACTCAACAAATTTAAAGGAATGGTACGAAGCGAACGTTAAAAATAAAATCTTATCAAAATTGGAAGAATTTCAAGAACGTGACAGCGGGTGGGCGTTATATGAAATACTACAACTAAAAGTTAACATTAATAATTTTGCACCCATTAATGAAGGTATTTCAACATACGTTCAAATGCCTAAATTTATTCAAAATAAGAAGTGCGTTTTAAATTTGCAAAATAATGATGAATATTGTTTTCTTTGGTCGATCGTAGCAGCCTTACAACCTGCTCCCGCACACAAAAAATCTGAACGCATTTCATCTTATCCTCATTTTTCAAACGTTTTAAAATTTGAAGGCATTAATTTTCCTATTAGTTTAAAAGACGTTAAGAAATTTGAATTAATGAACGAGCTTTCAATTAACATATTTATAATAGAAAAAGGAGAAGTATTACCAGTTCCTTTAAGCAAGTTTGAATTCACAAAACGAATTAATTTATTAATGATACCTTGTGAAGAAAACGATGATGATGATGATGATGAAAACAATGTAAATTCAAAAACAGAATTTCATTTTGCATTAATAAAAAATTTATCTGGTTTACTTCACAGACAAATCGGTAGTTTACATAATAAGAATTGATTTTGTGAACGTTGTCTCAATCATTTTATATCACAAGAAAATTTAGAAAAGCACGTAATTGCATGCAAAGACGTTAACAAAACTAAAATTACTGTACCGCTCGAAAAAGAAAAATATCTAACGTTTAAAAATTTCAAAAACAAAGAGAAAGTTCCGTTTGTTATTTATGCGGACTTAGAATGTATACTGAGAAAATTTAACGATTTAAAACCTTCTAATAAAAATATAAAGTATCAGAAACATGAACCATTTTCTATAGCATATTTTCTAGTGTGTTCATATAATCCTTCACTTTCAAAATTTAGATTACATACCGGAAAAGATTGCGTAAGTTGGTTTGTCAGCGAATTAGAAAAAATAAGTCTAGAAATTAATGATATTTTCTCAAAGGTGTTGCCATGTAAAAAATTAACGGTAGAACAAGAGTACGAATTTCAAAATGCTACGCATTGTCATATCTGCTTAAAGCCATTCGATAATCTTAAAGATATTAAAGTACGCGACCATTCGCATCTAACTGGAGAATTTCGTGAAAGATGTCATCAAGCGTGTAATCTAAATTATAAAAACAGTAATGCGATACCAGTAATTTTTCACAATATGTCAGGATATGATCCTGATGTCAGTCATTTTTTAATAAAAGCGTTAGCTACACAAATTCCAGGACAAATTAGTTTATTACCGATTAATAAAAAAAAATACATTTCATTTTCTAAATATATTTCAAATACTAATATTAATTTTAGGTTTTTGGATTCGTTCTGATTCATGCCCAGTAGTTTAGACAAACTTTCATCATATTTAGATAGAGATCAAAAACTTATTACCAAATCACATTGTAAAAATGATACGGAACTTAAATTGCTCGAGAGGAAAAGTATTTTTCCGTACGAATATCTTGACAATTGGGAGAAATTACAGGATACCAAATTACCTTCTAAAAGTGATTTTTTTAATAAAATTAATCAATCTCACATTTCGGACGATGAATATGAACATGCCTTGAACGTATGGAATACGTTCAATATTCAAAATTTACAAGAATATGCAGAGCTGTATTTAAAAACGGATGTCTTGCTGTTAACGGACATCTTTGAAAATTTTAGAACAACATGTTTACAAACTTATCAGTTAGATGCCCTGCATTATTATACCGCACCCGGTTTAGCTTTCGACAGCATGCTGAAGACAACTTCCATTACCTTAGAATTATTAACAGACGTAGATATGTTAATGTTTATCGAAAAAGGTATCAGAAGTGGAGTTTCTCAATGTTCAAAACGTTACGGTAAAGCGAACAAGTATATGAGCGATTTTAACATTGATGAACCGTCGTCATATTTAATGTATTACGACGTTAACAACTTATACGGCACAGCTATGTGCTTACCTTTACCTTTCGCACAGTTCGAGTGGGTTGATCCTTATTCGATAGATATTATGAACGTGTCGGACGATGCTGAATTTGGTTACATTCTAGAATGCGACCTACACTATCCCGAAGAAATATTTGAAGAACATAAAGATTTACCGCTTTGTCCTGAACGCTTAGTACCACCGTGTTCATCTTCAAAAATCCCCAAATTATTAACCACTTTATTTGATAAAAAGCAATATATTATTCATTACAGAAATTTAAAACAAGCAATTCAATTAGGTTTGAAAATTGAACGAGTATTAAGAGTATTAAAATTTAAGCAGTCTAATTGGATGGAATCGTACATAAATTTAAATAATGATTTACGTAAAAGTAAAAATGATTTTGAGAAAAATTTCTACAAATTAATGAACAATTCAGTATTTGGTAAAACTATGGAAAACGTTCGGAAATATAAAGACGTAAAACTGGTTACTAAATGGGAAGGGCATTACAGTGCAAAATATTACATATCGAAATCAAATTTTCATAGTTGTACCATTTTCGAAGACGACTTGGTCATCATCGAAGTGAAACGATTAGACATTAAATTTAATAAACCTATATACGTAGGCTTCACTATACTAGATCTTTCCAAAACGTTTCTGTACGATTTCCATTACAATTACATCTAAACGAAATTTAAGGACAGCGCTAAATTACTCTATACCGACACCGACTCTTTAATTTATCACTTTTTCGTGGACATTTATGATCACATTAAAGAAGACATTTCAAAATTCGATACATCTGATTATTCACCAACTAACAGATATCAAATACCTCTCCGGAATAAAAAAGTTTTAGGATTAATGAAAGACGAAAACAACGGGATATTAATGTTGGAATTTATAGGACTCAGATCAAAAATGTACTCAATAAAAATTGAAAATAATAATGTCATTAAAAAAGCAAAAGGTGTGGAAAATTCAGCACTTCGTTCGATTTCGTTCGAAGACTATTATCAAGCTCTGTTCAATAATTCTACTCAGGAGACAACGCAATTCCTGATCAGATCACACAAACATGAGGTTTTTACGATCGAACAAAGAAAATTAGCCCTAAGCCCATTCGATGACAAAAGAATCATTAATTACATTTACACGAATACATTTCCCTGGGGTTACAAAAAGATCAAAAAAATGAACAACTTCTTTTGTCAGAAAATTAACTTATAAACAGTTTCAATTATTTCACAAATGCAGAAAGATTTTACTCGTAAGTTTTACATTTATTTTTTTTTTAATTTGTATATTTAATTGTTTTTCCTATTTGTAGTCACAAACCAAAGACAGCAGTTAAATTTAAAGTTGTCCCACACGCTTTTGCACCTACGAAAGGATCGACGAAAGCAGCTGGCTACGATTTACGCAGCGCCTACAATTATTTAGTACTTGCGAGAGGAAAGGAAATTATAGACACCGGCATCCAAATTCAACTTCCCGAAGGTTGTTACGGTCGCATAGCACCAAGGTCAGGACTGGCATTGAAACATTCTATAGACGTGGGCGTAGGTTTCATCGACGAAGATTACCGTGGAATAATAAAAGTCGTCCTGTTTAATCATTCAGACGTACCGTACGAGATAGCGAACGGTGATCGGATCGCTCAATTAATCTGTCAACAAATTTACTATCCGGAATTAGAAGAAGTCACAGAATTATCATACACAGTTCGAGGTGACAGCGGTTTCGGATCAACTGGTATTTGACAACATGAGCGAGATATGTAAAACATATTTTTGTTTTTGTAAAAATTCTATTGCAAATCATTCAGAAAAAAATCGACTTGCTGCAAGAGGCATATCAATAAAAAAGAAACAATTTATAAAATTGAAACCGTTAACACACAACAGTAAGGAAAAGAGCGATTTATATTGTAAAGAAACAATATTTTTAAGTCCTAAATGATTATGTCAATTAGAAAATTGGTTATTAATTAGTAAATTTTTATCTATAAATAAATGGTTTTGAACGAGCGTTTTATCAATCCTCCTGACCTCTTGCTTGACCCCTAGCGATTACGATATTTACCGCCGGCGCGCCGCGAATCTTAACTCCACATATTATTTATGCTGCCCTGTTACTCTCCGCAATTCAATTCACCCGTTTAAACAGGTAAGCAATTTTTTTACCTCGGCCAAGGGTAGCCTAGGGGATGCCCGCACACCACTTCACCTGAGAAAAAACTTTACACCCCTCTTTTACGCACACTTCTTACATTATTACACGTTAACGCAAGAACTAGCGTCAGCAAAAGAAATCTCTTACAACCTGCTTTGGTCATTGACGACGACGACGGCGCTTCTTCGCGCGAGAACCAAAAAAAAAAATTCTGCGACCACCTCTGGCCATCGTCGACGGTTTCTTTCACCTCATCAAAAAAAAAATACTCAGCAACCTCTTCTGGTAAAATTACGTCATTGTCAACAAAAGTCTTCAGCTATACGACTTCTTCGAGAACAAAAAAAAATTCTTCTGCAACCACATCTAGTCATTGTCGACGGTCTCTTTCACCTCACCCAAAAAAAAATACTCAGCAACCTCTTCTGGTAAAATTACGTCATTGTCAACAAAAGTCTGCAGCTATACGACTTCTTCGAGAACAAAAAAAAATTCTTCTGCAACCACCTCTAGTCATTGTCGACGGTCTCTTTCACCTCACCCAAAAAAATACTCAGCAACCTCTTCTGGTAAAATTATGTCATTGTCGACAAGTCTTCACCTACAAGAACCAAAGGGGTTACTTTGTCTGCACAAAAAACCACCCCTCAATTACTTCTTCAGCACTAAAAACCACCCCTCAAACATGGGGATGACCTTCAACGGTGGTCACTGCGGATGCACATGCCATCGAGTTGTCCTAGGATCCCTCTAGTATTACTACTGGTATCGCTTAATAATTACAATCTAATTAGCAATTTTAGTAGAAATAAGAACGGGTTAACTTTAATTGTGATCAAAACTCAAATAATGCCGTTTGTGACAAAAAATATTACAATCGAAACCTCGCCATTAGTCAAACTTAACGGTATTTCAGTAGCTTGTGTTAACCATTATAAGTTTTTGGGAGTGCATATTGATTGTAAATTAACCTGGAAATGTCATGTACATTACCTAGAAAATAAGTTAAATAGCCAAATATTTTTACTTTATAGACTACGACATACAGTTAATTACGAGGTTTTGAGATGCTTATATTCCGGTTTAATTCACCCGCTTCTTGCATATGGCATCATTTTCTGGGGTAACTGCGCTACATCTAGCAATGTATTCAAAATTCAGAAAAAAGCTGTTCGATTAATGGGAGGTCTGGATTCTCGGCAAAGCTGTAAAGATTTATTCAAATTGTACAACATTATGACTGTTCCGTCACTGTATATTTATGAAATCGTGCTATATGCGCGATCAATTGAAAATACTGTTAGCCGAAATAAGGATTATCATAATTATTACACAAGAAAAAATGAAGATTATCGGTTACCTTTCAATCGCTTGACGATTGGACAAAGTGGTCCAATTTCTGCAGGGTTATTATAAGAATTGTAGACTAGACAATTCCCAACAAGAAAGTTCTTTTAATTTTTTACGTGCGATGAACCGTTTTCATGATATAAGGTCAAGATTACACAAACAACGTGAAATGCATTCCTCGTCTTCTTTTTCTTTTTCCTTATCTTCTTTTTTTTTGCATCATCAACTTTCTTGCATGTACTTGACAGTAAATAATCTAAAGAACTTATTTCATCATCATGGTCACCTATTTGTGTATTCGCCTCAGGAGCAGCATTGAGGCATGATTTTTCACGAAAATGACCACATACTTTAGATTTAGAGCATGACAATACCACTTTCCTGCATTCACAATTAGTGCTACAATCTTTCGAACAGCTGTAAAAAAATTGTGTTCAGCAGTATATCCGGCGCAGGCGGTAATAACTTACTTATAGATTTTAAAATATTATTTTTCATTGCCCATCCCCATTGATGTGGATTTAATTCATGGTTTTACTAAATTTGTACTTAGTAATATACTCGGTATAGATGTTGTGCAATTACAGCTGTGGAAGGTAGTAACGAAAATTTGACTGTTAAATTAAATCTTGTAGGTTTTGGGAAGCTCAAGGTTAAATAGGTTTTTAGATAAGCATAAATTATTGCCATAAAAAGTTTTTTTGGAAAAATCAAAAATAAAATTTTCTCCCATTTGATGTTGATTTTTTGGCAATCACTGTATTTCAAACTTTATCCATTATTATTATTATTAAATTATGGCGGAAATTTTTTCTGTAATTCCTATTTAAGACAAAATATAATAAAAGTTTATAGAACATTATTGATAAAAATGTTTATTTGTTTATTTATTTTGGACAACTTTAAATTAAATTTTAAATTTCACTATGCACTATGAGCTTCCTCAGAAGCTGTAAATATTCTCTGTAATTCATCTACTATTACTCTTTTTCTAAAGAAATTTTATCTGCACAGTTTCCTTCAGCCTCGAAGTCCGGTTTTTTAACATTGAGAAGATAGCTGTCATAAAAACCTTCTCAGAATATTTGTCATTCAAGAATTCTGAAAGATTTTTTTTTTTAAACTTTAAAATATTCAATTTTTTATTGATAGGCGGTAAATCCGAAGTTGTAAAAGAATGTGGCTCTCCTATTAGTAAGTTATTCCTTTTTTCTATTTTATTAAAATAGCAACTAGTTAGTAACGATTGGGGTCAACTTTGAAATTTTTTGTCGTCAGTTAGTATGTAGGTAATATTTTATACCAATCTGTAAAATCCGTCTATCAATAAAAAATAGAGTACATATAATAATTTATATAAGTATATTACACAGAAAACTTATCGCTACTACTGTGACATCATACTAACACAAATTTCGATTCCGTCATATTCGTGACATTCGTTTACACAGACTTTCTGGACATATTATTGTGACATGTGAGGCCACAGTCATAACTTAGTAAAGAGCGAGGGTATCAAAAAAAGAGTAAGAGCTATGCTTATCCCAGGTCTAAGCCTGTACCGAGAGAGACAAACCATCCATGTGGCCACAATTGATGTTTAAGTTGGTGATGCCACAGTTACTGCAATGCGTGTATAGGTGTGTGTGTGTGTGTAACTCCACAAGTGTTAACATTTAGTCCAGTAAAAAGTCGAGAGAAAGGGCGAGTATTGACCGAGTCGAGTGGTTGAGCGGACAGACTAGTAGCTCCCACAATCGCCCTTCACCACTAATTTACTTGTGATTTTACTGACGACTCGACTTGCCATTGTCACTACAGTCATATAATAAATTGATAACCGTGTAAATATATACCCAACAATGAAGGATGAGTCCAGTACTGGACAGAGCACTGGGCTCAGTTCACTAGGCCGAACTACTTGACTAATATAAACTAGCCTTCTAAAGTTAATGTCAAATTAATATTGTGGCGCGCCACCCGGCTTAGCTCAAGGCGTCAAGAAGTCGGTTCGCTGTTATGCGTCATCGGCCGTCACGCCACCGGGGCCTACATCGAACAGACTAGACTTTTCCAGCGTGGAGGATTCGAGACGGCCGCAAAGGATATAAAATGGGCCAAAGTTGACTCACCAGTCAGTCGAATTCGAACAGCGATCGTCGAAGTTAGATTTTAGTGTGAAAATAAATTGTTACAAATAAATTAGTTTTTAAGCTTTATTAAATTACGGTTAAGTTTTTATCGAGTGGTTTATTCGTTTAAATAAATAAATTTAAACCCTAGAAACGTAACAGTGGTGTCGGTGTGCGGGTTTGTGCAAATAAATAAACAATTTAAAGTAAATTAAATTTAATCAGATTATTAAATAAGTACAGTATCGGAAAAATAATGGCTACGAGAAAAGTGTTGTTGAAAGACTTAAAAGTGGCCGAATTAAAAACCGAATTGGAAGAACGAGAGTTAGAAACCGGTGGTTTGAAAGGCGCACTTCAACAGTGTCTCCGATGCGATTTGTTGACAGCTGGTGAAGATCCAGAGACGTTCCTTTTCGAAATTTCGTGTGGTCCCGCCGATTTTAATAAAATCTTGAAGGATGAATTTCGAGAACAATCCAGAAATTTGGACGAGAAGTTTCAAGAACAGTCTGGAAATTTAGAGAAAAAGCTTCTAGAACAATCTGGAAATTTCAAGGAAGAACTTCGAGAACAATCTGGAAATTTCAAGGACGAACTTCGAGAACAATCCAGAAATTTGGACGAGAAGTTTCAAGAACAGTCTGGAAATTTAGAGAAGCTTCGAGAACAATCCAGAAATTTAGAGGAGAAACTTCTAGAACAATGTGGAAATTTCAAGGACGAGCTTCGAGAACAATCCAGAAATTTAAAGGAGACGCTTCTAGAACAATCTGGAAATTTCAAGGACGAACTTCGAGAACAATCCAGAAATTTAGAGGAGAAGCTTCTAGAACAATCTGGAAATTTCGACAAATTACAAAATAAATTGTTGGAACAATCTAGAGACTTAGACGAGAAATTTCGAGAGCAATCCAGAAATTTCGACGAGAAACTTTTAGAACAGTCCGGAAATTTGAAGGGTGAATTTCTAGAACAGACGAAAGGACTCGGAGATAAATTAGTGGTAAAAATATCGGAAGAAACAAGAAACCTGCAAGAAAATGTGGAAGAAATAATATTCCAGCAGGATAACAAAATCAAAAATCTGGAACAAATCATGGCGGGGTTGCGAATGTTCGGGGATCAGCCACCAGTAGAAATGCTAGAAAATAATGAAACCCGAATTGTGGAAGGACCAGCAGAAAATTCGAAATTGAAAATAAAACCACCAACGTTCGATGGAAAGTCTTCTTGGCCCAACTACTTCAAACAGTTCGAAGCAGCAGCAAAGGCGAACAGATGGACGACCAGCGAAAAAGCCACTTCGTTAATTGTGGCCTTGAGAGGGGACGCTATCGATGTGCTACAGACGATGCCGCCAGAGGAACAAGAATACTTCGACAAGCTTGTGAATAGGATGGAAATGCGTTACGGACAGGCCCATCTGACCGAGGTATACCATGCGCAGTTGAGGAATCGCTGTCAGAAATCCGGAGAAAGTCTTCAGGAATTCGAAGCAGACGTTGCGCGTCTGACCCAGTTGGCATATCCCACAGCTCCTGTTGAATTCCTCAAATGTTTGACGGTGCAGACCTTCATAGATGGAATCCGTGACCCAGACAACCAGCAGGCATTGAGAATGACCCATCCGAAGACATCCAAGAATGCATTGGCTTATGCCTTGGAATTTGAAGCGGCGAGACGAGTTTCAAGAGGGCATGTCAAGGTGCGAGCGGCTATGGACTTCCAAGAGGAAGAAAAGGAAGAGTCCGCCAACGCTAAGGAGGGATCTGCTAATAAGGGGCAATCCAAGGAATATGCCACCGCCGAGGATGTTCGCCGCATTGTGGAACAGGTTCTCAAGAAGAAGAAGCCGCTGGAAAGGGCAGGACGAAGGACATGTTCGCAGGCGATGTCCAAAGCCCAGACAGGATCCAAGGAAGCCACAGTTAAACTAAGCCGGGCCGGTGCAGAGGGGCAAAAGTCGACCCGTATTCAAAGGCCCCCAAAGACGAAAGCCAAACAAGTAATATCCCTATGGCAGTTAACCAGCAGTGTCTTCGTGGATGTTACCATTGATGACATTCCTCACACCATGTTGTTGGATACGGGTGCGACGAAGACCATCCTAAGACCCGACGTCATTAAGTCATCTGGACGCACCGAGCCGACCAAGTGGAGACTGAAAACTGCAACTGGAACATCAGCAACTGTCCACGGTGAAGTAGAGGTTATCATCACCATTGGTTCAACTCCAATAAAACACCGTGCACTGGTGGCAGATATAGAGGACGAGGCAATTTTGGGCATGGACGTCATGTGTGCCCACGGGTTCCAATTGGACTTAAAGCGTGGTGTGATGGCGGTCAATAATGAGGAGTTGATTCTACATCAACGAGGGGACGTGGCCGCTCGAGTAGTCCTCGCTGAAGACGTTGTATTACCCAGCAGGACTGAGGTTATCGTCGACGCAAAACTGGACGGTGTTTTTCAAGATGGGCAAGTCATTATGGTTGAACCTAATACTGATGATCAAAGGATTGGAAGAGGAGTTCTCGTTGGGAAAATGTTGTTGACGGCGAAGAAGGAAGTACCTGTCCGCCTGATGAACGTCAATTGTTTCTCCGTCAATATCAAGAAAGGAATCATCTTGGGAAGCTGCACCATGGTGTCCTCCATCTCCCGCCAACTTGAAACAAACATGCCAGAAGCGAAAGTCCCAATGAAGTTATGGGAAATGGTTATGTCAACAGCTCAGAAATTGACTCCAGACCAGAAGACAAAAGCAAAGAATCTGATCGGCCATTATCAAGATGTATTCGAGGTAGAAAATGGATCCAAGGGAAGAACTGATGTCGTGAAACACAAATAGAGACTGGAGAAGAAAGACCTATCCGTCAAGCTCCAAGGCGATTACCGTTGGCGAAGCGTGAGGAAGCGGAACGCATTATTCGCGAGATGGAAAAGGATAATGTGATAGAACCATCAAGCAGCCCGTGGGCGTCACCAGTAGTGCTTGTGAAGAAGAAGGATGGGTCCACCAGGTTCTGTGTAGACTACCGGTTACTCAATAATGTCACCAAGAAGGACAGCTATCCCCTGCCGCGGATTGATGATACCCTGGACACCCTGGCCGGCTCAAAGATCTTCTCAACTTTGGACTTAAAGAGTGGATATTGGCAAGTGGAGCTGGCGCCCGAAGATCGAGAAAAGACGGCGTTTTCCATTGGTATGGGTCTGTGGCAGTTCACAGTGATGCCATTCGGATTATGTAATGCCCCAGCGACATTCGAGAGGTTAATGGAGACGGTTCTGAAAGGTCTGTCCTGGACAACGTGCATGGTGTACCTTGATGACATAATTGTCGTGGGAAAGACGTTCGACGACCACCTAAGGAACCTGGAAGGAGTGTTCCAGCGGAGCTGGCCTAAAGCTTAGCCTCAAGAAGTGTCACCTGTTCCAGAAGGAAGTGAATTACCTGGGGCACATTGTTAATGGAAATGGAATCGCCGTGGACCCTGTGAAGATTCAGGTGGTGAGAGACTGGCCAACTCCCAGAAATAAACACCAAATAAGGAGTTTCCTTGGCCTGTGCACTTACTATCGGCGCTACGTTCCTGGATTTGTAGACATTGCTAAGCCGTTAACAAAACTCGCTGAAGAAGGTCGTCCATTTGAATGGGACCAACAGTGTCAAATTGGCTTTGAACAACTAAAGCAGTACTTGGTTAGTGCTCCTATTCTGAGTTATCCTCTCCCGGAAGGCAAGTTCGTCGTGGACACAGATGCTAGCAACGTTGGGATTGGTGGCGTACTCTCCCAGATACAAGAGGGGCAAGAGAAGGTGATCGGCTACTTCAGTAAAGTCCTATCAAAGCCGGAACGAAACTATTGCGTCACAAGAAGGGAATTGCTAGCCATCGTAAAAACGATAGAACACTTCTACAAGTACTTGTATGGTAGACGCTTCCTGCTGAGGACCGACCACGCCGCTCTAAAATGGCTTCTCCGTTTCAAGAACCCAGAAGGGCAAGTTGCACGATGGATCGAACGACTTCAGGAGTACGATTTTGAAATTCAGCATCGGGCAGGAACTAGCCATCGAAATGCCGATGCTCTGTCGAGAAGACCCTGTGCCGAAGACTGTAAGCACTGTAGTCGTTTGGACGAGAAAGTAGCCACGACTGCGAGGACAGCCATTGTTGATGACAAATGGCAAGGCGAAGAACTGCGAAGAGACCAGGAGAACGACCCGGATTTGAAATTAGTGCTAGAATGGAAAAGCAGGGACGCGAGGCCTACCTGGGAAGAGGTAGCACCATGTGCACCGTCCGTAAAATCATACTGGGCGCAGTGGGACTCCATAGTGTTGGATCGTGGTCTTCTGAGACGAAGCATAGAGAATCAGGAAGGCATGGAACAGAAGACACAGTTACTGATCCCCAAGAATAGGGTACCAGAAGTTCTGAGGGAACTTCACGATGGAACTTCCGGAGGGCATCTGGGAGTTAAGAAGACTATGGAGAAGGTGCGCGAAAGATTTTACTGGGTGAACTGCAAGGAAGACGTGAAGGATTGGTGCAGAAAGTGTACAGTTTGCGCAGCCAGTAACGGTCCCCACAGGCGGGGTAAGGCTCCCATGAGACAATACAACGTTGGAAGTCCTTTTGAGAGAGTTGCCATCGATGTAGCCGGCCCGTTTCCAGAAACGAATGGTGGAAACAAGTACATCGTCGTGGTAATGGACTACTTTAGCAAGTGGGTTGAAGCTTACGCCCTACCTAACCAAGAGGCAGTCACTATTGCGGAAGTCCTTGTCAGGGAATGGATCAGTCGGTATGGTGCACCTATGGAACTGCATTCAGACCAAGGAAGGAACTTTGAATCGGCCTTGTTCAAGAACGTGTGTACTCTGCTCGGCGTACGAAAAACTAGAACAACTGCACTCCACCCACAGTCGGACGGAATGGTGGAAAGGTTCAATAGAACCATCAACCGACATTTGTCCAAGGTCGTTTCCAATCATCAGAGGGACTGGGACACGTACATCCCCCTGTTTCTAATGGCATACCGCTCATCTGTTCATGAGACAACAGGGGAGACTCCCGCGAAAGTGGTATTCGGGCGAGAGCCGAGACTGCCCTGCGACCTGAAGTTTGGTGTGAAGCCTGGCGAAGTCTCTGCCGACGAAGATTACGTGAGCAAATTACGCAGGAAAATGGATGATATCCACAACCAAGTGCGTCACAATATACAGACGGCCAGCGATCGGATGAAGGAGCACTATGACATCAACGCTCAACACGGGGGATACCAACCTGGAGCACTGGTCTGGCTTTATAACCCCCAAAGACGTCGAGGCCTCTCCCCAAAATTACAGACCTCTTGGGAAGGTCCTTACAAAGTGGTGAAACGGATCAACGACGTCGTTTACCGCATCAAGAAGGTCCCCCATGGCAAACCCAAAGTAATCCACTTCAACCGGATAGCCCCTTACCATGGAGAAGCAGATGAAGGGACAGTACAAAGGGCGCAAGTTTCCGAAGTGAACTTCGAAACCTTCATGTCTCATCACGCCGAAGGAAGCAAGGCACGGTTTGGAGTGACCACGGAGAAGCAACAAGATCTCTTTAAAGTACCACTGGAGTACAGTCTGGCCCACTGCGTAGCAGAAGACCTGAAAATGTCCAAAGGAATCGCTCAGGTGTTTAGGAAGAAATTTGGCCAAATCGAGGAGCTACGAAGACAGCATCCCGTGGTAGGCAAGAGCTTGCAGATCATTGATTCGACGGCAGATCGGAGGCGCCACGTGCATTATTTAGTCACTAAGAAGACATCAAGCGGTAAACCTGACTATCAAAGTATGTGGAGAGCCCTATATAGCCTGAGGAGACAGCTAATAGAGAACCATCAGATGAAGTTAGCCATCCCCAAATTGGGCTGCGGATTGGACGGACTAGACTGGAGAGTAATTCGAAGCATGCTGGAAGTCATCTTCCACAGAACGGTAATTGAAGTCCTAGTCTGCAGCCACCACCCACAGGCAACAGTCAGCAACAGCAAAACCGTAGACTGCTACTTCTTCCAGACGGGAAGTTGTGTAAGAATCCAGATTCTTAGGATAATTATTTTTATAATTTAGTATGCTTATTTAATTCGGATTTATTATTAAGTTAGAATTCGTATTATGACTCATGAAGAATACAAAACACGTGCAGCGTTATGCAACGAAAGCATTCGTCAAGCTTGCGATGTATGTACCGAGAAATTAGATCAAGGGCACTCATATCGCTGGAACATCGGCGATAAAAGAAATAATTATGTAAGGAGGATGAATCATGGAGAGGAGCCTTGATCGAATCTTGATGCTAGAAAAATTAGAATTAGCCATCAAGGTTTATCTCATTACCAAAGCTGACGTAGACCAAAAGGAGGTCATCTGATCCCAATAAATAGGTAGCTTTTCAGATCACAAGGGGAGTTCGACAAGACAGTTGCCCGAGAGGGTTTGTCACGACAGTTGGCACGAACTCCTGTCATCTAGAAAAGTGCTTCTTCGATTCCGAATGTAATTTAGTTTGTGCGACACGAGTCATAAAGTTTTAAATTCTTTTTTTTTAATCAGTCAATTTTCCAAATTTATTTTAATTTAAAAGTGTACCTAAGAAGCATCCACGATCGACGAGGGTGAGTTTAAATAACAAAGATCTAACAAATGTTCTTAGATATAAACTGATTTTTGTTAATCTTTCCTTCTCTCTTTCATACTGTAGCTTTAATTTTATGTTAATTGTCAAATTTTACTTATTAATTTAATTCGCATATTATTTCGTTTGTAATTACTTTTTTGTTTGAATATACTTTGTAATGTAAAGTTGGATTTTTTATTTAAACGATAATAAGAAATGACTTTTAAGAAAACATAAAAGAGATAAGGAGTGAACAGTTTTCGACAATTCCAAAAACAAATATTAGTAGACACTATTCGAGCTATTCGGGGAAAACAATTTGGAAATCGATTTCTGGCTTTCCATGCTAAAACCAGAGCGCTACTAACAAAGAAATCGAAATTCAATATTGTACGGATTGCTAAAAGAATTGGGGACAAAAGGGGATGAAAAGCCAGTTTCCAACCTCCGTCCGACGTGCGCGTTTCTACAGTTGCAAGAATGGGCCAGCATGTAGATTCCGACACCCTCCTTCAAGACTATCACCAGGAACATTTCGAGACGAAACGTTTTTAAGAAGGGGGCAGTGTGGCGCGCCACCCGGCTTAGCTCAAGGCGTCAAGATGTCGGTTCGCTGTTATGCGTCATCGGCCGTCACGCCACCGGGGCCTACATCGAACAGACTAGACTTTTCCAGCGTGGAGGATTCGAGACGGCCGCAAAGGATATAAAATGGGCCAAAGTTGACTCACCAGTCAGTCGAATTCGAACAACGATCGTCGAAGTTAGATTTTAGTGTGAAAATAAATTGTTACAAATAAATTAGTTTTTAAGCTTTATTAAATTACGGTTAAGTTTTTATCGAGTGGTTTATTCGTTTAAAATATAAATTTAAACCCTAGAAACGTAACAATATGAAAAAAGTGCTGCTTCATTAATCACTATGATGTACAGGGTGACTACGCGAAAATTCCTAGCCCCTTTAACTCTTGTATTTTTGATTTTAGGAAAAAATGCTTAATACAAAACTTAAAGGGACTAATTCAAAGTGCCTCGGTGTACTCACAAAAAAAAACAACTGATGGTCGGACAAACGAGATATACACTAAACTTAAGTTTATTTTAATGGAACGCCCTGTATTTCGATTCTAAACTAAATTCTAATGAGACTACATGTATAATAAAACTAATAATGTGGAAGGTGTCTATATCCTGCTTAATTTTTTTATTTTGATTTTAGAGAGAAAAAAAGATAAAAGAAGTTGTAGAATTTATTTCAGTACTGCTAAAGATATTCACAAAAAACAATTGAACGTCGGATACCCAAAAAAAATAAACGTAGTTTTGGTTTTAAATAAAGTAACATTAAATAAAATTTACCATTAACATCTTAAATCGGTTTAGATGTTTTCTAAAAATTAACTTTTAAACTAGAAACGAAAAATATTTCGGAAAAAATTAACTTTAATAAATGTCTGAAAATTTAACGTGAAATATATTCAAAGTATCCTCCATTTTTTTTTACACAAAGCGTAAATCCTTTTATCATGTTTTGAATCATAACTCTTAGTATAAAAGGATTCATGTTTTCTATTTCCAAAATTCAAAAATAAAATAAATTAAATAGGAATTATTTTATAGACACCTTTTACAATATTAGTTTTTTTATATACCGGGTGTCCCGCGCCATGTGCTCACCCTTCTAGAATCTTTATTTATTAATCGATTAACCTGAATTTTGGAGACGATAAACTAAACAAAAAATGGAATTTTTTGACATACTGATAATCGTCGTAGGACTTCCGGTTCCGCCGGAAGTGATATCAACTTTCTTATTTTAAATAGAACACCCTATATATTTTTACATATTTAAAATCTACGGATCATTATGAGTCCGAATACGTATCAATTGTTAATTTTGGTTTCCATGACAACGAAAAAAAAACTTTTTTATTTTTCAATCTAGAAAGCTATGAATCGCATTTTGTCAATCGAATGCGATCAAGTATTTCGAAAAAGTCACTCCTTTGATGCTATTTTGATTTTTAACATTTTTACAGTATTTGAAATTTTCATTAGCTCTTAACTCATTTTTTTCGATAAACCTCATGTGTTTCTTAGCTTAGTTCAACCGAACATTTTTTTCTGAGTATACTGATACCAAAGACATCATATTTTCTTTGAAAGTCATTTGAAATAAAGGGAGTGTAAAATTTCAATAAGACATGCTCTATTTTATATTATTTTCGAAGAAAATATGACGTATTTGGTATCAGCGTATTCAGAAAAAAATGTTCAGTTGGACTAAGCTAAGAAAGATATGAGGTTCTATTGAGAAAAATGAGTTAAGAGCTAATGAAAATTTCAAATACTGTAAAAATGTTAAAAATCAAAATACCATCAAAGGAGTGATTTTCTCGAAACACTTGATCGCATTAGATCGAAAAAATGCAATTCATAGCTTTCTAAATTAAAAAATAAAAAAGTTTTTTTTTTCGTTGTCATGGAAACCAAAATTAACAATTGATACGTATTCGGACTCGTAATGATCCGTAGATTTTAAATATGTAAAAATATATAGGGTGTTCCATTTAAAATAAGAAAGTTGATATCACTTCCGGCGGAACCGGAAGTCCTATGACGATTATCAGTATGTCAAAAAATTCCATTTTTTGTTTAATTTATCGTCTCCAAAATTCAGGTTAATCGATTAATAAATAAAGATTCTAGAAGGGTGAGCACATGGCGCGGGACACCCGGTGTTTGATTGTACTTTTCTTTCTTGTTGATTGTCATGCGTTGGGGTGTTTTTGTAAATTATCTATTTGTTTTAATGATTAAACACGTGCACGTTTTTTTTTACTGCCTTTTATTGTTCGCCATCTTGCTGGCCACCCACATGAAGTTTTTTTTGTCAACGCTACTTAAAGCATTGCTACCAACTTAAACATCTGTACAGTTCTACATTCTAAATAAATCTCAAACATACCCCCCACCGTTGAAAGTGAAACTTTCAACTAAAATATAATACAAGGTAAATATAACAAGGTAAGTATGCAGTTCATAAATTCAAACACTAACAATCTTTAGTTTCAGGTCTCTGCACTGGAAGAGGACAAATCTTGGCCACAGCTCGCTTCAGAGTACCCTTGGAGGTCCTTAAAGAAACGACTCGAACAATGCCGTCCTTTCCGGGATGCACTGCAATAACGCGACCCATTTTCCAGCACAGGGGCGGTAAATCTTCTTCTTTGATTAACACAAGTGAATCTACTTCTATGTTTTTTACAGGTAAATTCCACTTGTTCCGCTGCTGAACTTCGGCTATGAATTCCTTAGACCAGCGGGTCCAAAAGTGCTGTTGGAGCTTCTGAAGTCGTTGGTATAACGATAGCCTGTTGTCAGGAATTTCTTGCACATCAGGGTCAGCCAACGAAGTTAGTGGTCTCCCAATGAGAAAGTGAGCCGGTGTTAAGGGATTCAAGTCGTTTGGATCGGATGAAAGAGAACAAAGAGGGCGAGAATTCAACACTGCTTCAATTTGAGTAAGTAATGTTAGAAAGTCTTCGAAACAGAGACTCGCATTGCCCGCAACGCGTCTTAAATGCTGCTTGACGGATTTAACACCGGCCTCCCAAATCCCGCCAAAATGGGGAGAATGTGGCGGTATGAACTTCCACGTTACGCCTTCATTAGTAAAGCTTTCTTGTAAATCATTTTTATTTTTTGTCAAAAATGTACGTACTTCCATCAGCTGATTATTGGCTCCGACAAAATTAGTCCCATTATCGGAAAAAATCTGATGCGGTTTACCACGTCTAGCTATAAATCTCCTAAAAGAAGCGATGAAGGCTTCTGTAGTTAGATCTGTAACGGCCTCAAGGTGCATTGCCTTTGTTGTGAAGCAAACATACAGACATAAATAACATTTAAAAGTTTTAGCTCCGCGGCCACGCTTTGTTTTTAGAAAAAAAGGACCTGCATAGTCGACACCCGCGTAATGAAATGGGAATGAAATCTTTAAACGTTGCTCAGGCAAGTCGCCCATAAATGGCAAACATTGCTTAGGCTTTGCCTTAAAACAAGCTATACATTCGTGGACCACTCTTTTTGCTGTGTTTCTGCCTAAAATAGGCCAAAATTTTTCACGTATGGACGCGAGTAATTGTTGGGGTCCAGCGTGCAGTAATCTTTTGTGCTCAGAGATAAACAATAGCTTTGTAAAATGGTGGTTAGTCGGCAACAACATAGGATGTATTTTGTCTGTGGTGAAATTTGAAAGTTTTAACCTCCCAACAACTCTCAAAATGCCTTCTTTGTCTAGAAATGGGCTTAATTTAAGGAGCTTGCTGCCTTTCTCAACATGATTATATTTGCTGATTTGAGAAATATCGTTTTGAAAAGATGATCGCTGTACTTGCTTAACCAGCACCACGACAGCTTCATCTAATTCGTTCTTAGACAGAGCACCGCTTTTACGAAGATTTAACGGTTTTCTTATGTTATGGATAAATCTCAAGCAAATTGCTGCAACCCTAGCTAACCTACAGAAGCTGGAAAATCTTTCAATTTCAATGAAATCTGGAAAAGAGGTAACTAAGAGAACTTTCTTTTGTACTTTCATTTCCGGTAAAACCTCATTCGGGATATTCACGCAAGACTTAGGCCAATTTGATGTATCCTCTTGTAACCAATGAGGACCTTTCCACCAAAAATCTGAATCTATTAGGAAATGAGAGCTCACTCCCCTTGACACCAGATCTGCGGGATTTTCCTTTGATGGAACATAATGCCATTCGTCCGACTTGGTTAAACTCTGGATTTCGAAAATTCGATTACCCACAAAGTTTTTTAAAACATTTGGAGAACAATTTATCCAACTTAGTACTGCAGTAGAGTCACACCAATAGTAACAAGAGTGAGGTTTCACATTCAAAGATTTAAGTACCGTGTTGCTTAGTCGAGCCAAAGTTAAAGCCCCACACAGTTCCAAACGGGGTATCGTCACCGGCTTTAAGGGAGACACCTTGGACTTGGCGCATAACAGACTGGTCTGAATCTTACCCTTATCATCAATGCATCTGAGATAAATACAAGCTCCGTACGCATCATTTGATGCATCAGAAAAACCATGCAGCTCTATTATAACTGCATTTTCACACTTAACAAGTCTAGGGGTTCGAAGCTTATTTAAATCAAGAATTTGTGTTTTGAATTGCAACCATTTGTTGTGAAGACAAGAAGAAATAGATTCGTCCCAAGATACATGTTCCGCCCATAACCTTTGAATTATAATTTTTGCGACAATTATACAAGGTGCAAGCAGCCCCAGTGGGTCATATATTTGCGCAATGCTTGATAAAATTGTACGTTTAGTAACCTGTTTAGGAAACTTGTCAACATTGATGTTGTAGAGCAATGAATCGTCTGTGCATGACCAAAGTAAACCTAGCGTGCGGGTATTTTCGTTAGGACCTATGGTTAGTACAGAAGAGTTTGTTTCAGGATCGGAAAAATCTTCAATGATTTTTGAATTGTTAGAGATCCACTTCCTTAACTCAAAGCGACCTTTTCTTAAAATATGTGATATTTGTGAACAAATGGTTCGTGCTTCCTCAACCGAATTGAAACCTGTTAGCAAATCATCCACGTAGAAATCTTTCAGTATGATTTGGGAAGCGGCAGGGAAGTCGTCGAGGCTTTCGTATGCCAACTGATGTAGACAACGTATGGCCAGATATGCTGCCGCAGCAGTGCCATATGTCACAGTATTAAGCTCATATTTGGATATAGTTTGCGATGGATCGTCACGCCAAAGAATACGCTGTAATGATCTTTGACTAGAATCAACAATAACCTGGCGATACATTTTCGCTATGTCTGCGGACACAACATAACTATGCTCCCTAAATCGAAGAATGATGGACTGCAAATCGCTCTGAATATTTGGACCTACCATTTGGATGTCATTAACTGAAATCCCCGTAGTTGTAGGACAGGATCCATCAAAGACGACTCGCAACTTTGTTGTTAAACTCTCCTCCTTTATGACGCCATGGTGAGGCAAATAATAAGAAGAATTTTCATTTTCGTCTGTTACCTTTATCATGTGCCCCAAAGCTTTGTATTCATTCATGAAACTGTGATAACGCTCTTTGAGGACTGTATTTCCCTGCAATTTGCGCTCAAGTGAATAAAACCGCTTCGATGCCGTTTGCATAGAATCGCCTAATTTATCAGAGGACTCCTTTAAAGGAATTTTCACGATGAACCTGCCGTCCTCATCACGTTTCATATTTCGAATGAAATGCGTCTCACAAGCTGACTCCTCTGCAGACAGAATTTTTTCACCTGGAATTTCCTCTAATTCCCAAAACATTTTTAGCTGATCCTGAATAAGATCATTTGAATTTGTCACAAAATTACAATGGCTACGCTTGATCTGTTGCTCATGGAAAGAACCGGAAATGATCCACCCAAATTTTGTTTTTTGCAATGTAGGAAGCCCAGTGCCTAATTTTATCTGACCGATACAAATTAAGTCCCAGAAACATTCCGCTCCAAGCAGTAAATGTATTTTTGAAGGCTTATAAAAATTGGGGTCTGCTAATTTTATATTCCTTGGTATGTTTAGATGCTGGAATGGAATAAAATTCGCAGGAACGTGTTCTGCTATTCTGGGAATCACATAACAGGATGTTGTAGTGCTGAAGTGATTGATACGCGATTTTACCTGAATATTACATTTTGCCTTTATCTGTGATTGAATTTGGTTTATACCAACGATGGAGATGTTTGTGTTAATTGTATCAAGGCCCAATTTGGTACACAAATCAGCTGTTACAAAACTAGATTGTGATCCAGAATCCAGGATAGCGCGACACTCATGAGCAATTCCATTTTTATCCAAAATTTCAACACACACCGTAGATAGTAACACCTGAGGATTGCCCGAAATAGTCGACATGGTAACTGTGGGCTGCGATTGCTCAGCTGTTTGAGTTTCAAAATGCAACAACGTATTGTGCCTAGCTTGACACTTTTTGCAATTTTTTGATTTGCAATTTTTGGAAAAATGCCCAAAACGAAGACAATTTAAACAAAGTCCCTTTGCCTTTGCCCCTTTGATTCGCTCATTGATTGATAGTTTCATAAATGAATCGCATGCAGAAATCCAATGATCGCCTCCGCAAAATGCGCAAGTATTATTTGTAACCACAAATGATTTGGAGGTCTTTTGGGAATGCTTTGCCGCCGAAAGAGGCTGCAAAGATAAAAAACGCGAATTTGCCTTAGAATTTTCGATGGTTTCCAATAATTGAGCACGGTCACTGAGGAAATTTTCAAAATGCGTGAAAGTAATTTCTTCATTTATGTTCGACGCGCTTTTTTCCCACTCGTTTACTGTTGTGCTGTCTAGTTTTTTCGAGATGATATAAATTAACAAATCGTCCCATTTGTCAACAGGTAAACCTAACGATTCTAAAAACCTTAAGTGCTTTAAAACCTCGTCTACAAGTTGCCTCAAACCCGCTGATGATTCTTTATTGATGGGAGGAATTTCAGCGAATGCTTGTATATGATTGTGTTTGAGAATGCGTTTGTTATTATATCGTTTGCATAGCAAATCCCATGCCACCTGATAATTACTGCTTGTTGTTTCTAAAGCTGCTATTATTTTAGACGCATCGCCTTGTAGCGTCGCCTTTAAATAATGAAACTTTTGGACATCGTTTATTTTGCTATTGTTGTGAATCAAAGATTCAAACGTATCGTGAAATTCCAACCACTCGCTGAATTTTCCATTAAATCTTGGTAGATTTATGGTCGGTAATTTTATGTTACATGAATTTTCCGCGGAACGCGTAGAACTCCCGGAATGATTCGAACTTACGTCCACGTCGTTACAGTCCGCCTGACTTATTAACACCTTTGCTGAGCTTAACAATTTAAAATACTCCTTTTCAAAACTCTCCCGTTCAAGAAATTCGCTTTCTAAATTTCCCGCGATGTTCTCGATTTCAGTTTGAATTTCCTCAAAATTGACAATGAGGCCCTCGAAATTAGCTGTTCTGTTTTGCAATTCGCATATTTGCGCTTTACTTAGGGTGCCAGTGTTAAATTCGTCAGTTAACTTCGTTACGAATTTGCTAAAAAATGTTACACGCGCTTTTAACGAGCTGCGTTTTTTGTGCAACTGCGTATTTTCTACCGACATTTTTCGATCAAAACTTGAGCAATGTTAAATTATCTACGTACACTTGTTTTGTTTGTTTCAGCTTTCAGTTTCACGATTGACTCGAGCCCGCAGCTGCTGCTTCTGGTACTCGGTTCCGATGTTACAATGGCCGTCCCAACGCCACGTTGACACTCACGATGTGGAATGTTTTTCCTTGCTAATCTTGCCAATCACGACTCGAAGGACCATGTTTATGTTTGATTGTACTTTTCTTTGTTGTTGGTTGTCATGCGTTGGGGTGTTTTTGTAAATTATCAATTTGTTTTAATGATTAAACACGTGCACGTTTTTTACTGCTTTTTATTGTTCGCTATCTTGCTGGCCACCCACACGAAGTTTCTTTTGTCAACGCTACTTAAAGCATTGCTACCAACTTAAACATCTGTACAGTTCTACATTCTAAATAAATCTCAAACACCCGGTATATAAAAAAAACTAATATTGTAAAAGGTGTCTATAAAATAATTCCTATTTAATTTATTTTATTTTTGAATTTTGGAAATAGAAAACATGAATCCTTTTATACTAAGAGTTATTGATTCAAAACATGATAAAAAGATTTACGCTTTGTGTAAAAAAAAATGGAGGATACTTTGAATATATTTCACGTTAAATTTTCAGACATTTATTAAAGTTAATTTTTTCCGAAATATTTTTCGAACATATAAAATAGCGACATCTTACTATCGCTTTTTGACCTAACATTGCAGTATTGTAGTATTGATGTCGCTATTTTATATGTTCATCATTCTTACATCGCATTTGCGAATAAATTGGGCAAGTCGTTTTTGGTCTGCAGTGGGAATGTCGAGCTACGTTTCTGCTGAAGAAGCCCCAAGCAGGGCTGAAACAGCTGTCCAGAGGCTGCTCGAGGTTCTCACTGCAATCAAAAACGATTTGCACAAAATTTTTCTGAAATATTTTTCGTTTCTAGTTTAAAAGTTAATTTTTAGAAAACATCTAAACCGATTTAAGATGTTAATGGTAAATTTTATTTAATGTTATTTTATTTAAAACCAAAACTACGTTTATTTTTTTTGGGTATCCGACGTTCAATTGTTTTCTGTGAATATCTTTAGCAGTACTGAAATAAATTCTACAACTTCTTTTATCTTTTTTTCTTTCTAAAATCACACATTTCGTGTGTCCGTATCATCCCGAGTAGTAAGAATAGGCCATTCTGGAACCTCCTCCGACCTTGACCAAAAAAAATATTCAAGGTCAAGGTCGGAGGAGGTACCAGAATCGGCCTATTCCTGACGTGACCCCACCATGAGCTTGAAATACTTGAAATACCCTTGAGGTAACCTTAAAAACCTTGAGGTAACCTTTAAAAACCTTGAGGCGACTTTGAAATGACCTTGAAACGATCTTGAAATGACTTTGAGGTGACTTCGTAACGGACCTTGAAGCGCGGTGACTCAAATGTGATTTGTTTTGAAATAACCCTGCCGCAACCTGTTATTGAATATTGTTCTCCCTAGAATTTTTTTTTATTTCGCAAAATCGAAAACTTCCGTAAGCCTCACGTGTTAACGTAAACACGCATAACTTTCTTAATAAACAACGCGGAAACGTGAATTTTCACTCAATAGAGTGAACCTTGCGCTTTAAGAATATGGAGTTCAAAAAGTTTTCCTCGGGTAAGTACGTTTTTTTCGCAATATCCCGTAAAACATAAGACCGCGTAACGCGAATATGTCACACGTAAGGCCGTTTGCCTAGCTCTGCGACATCACATGTCGAATTACGACGCGCGCCGGTATCTTTCGCTGGAAAAATTGCAAGTACGCGGTGGTGCGTACAATCACGGGATAAAAATTTCGCTCGGTGTCGCGCACTTTTACGTTTCTGCAACTGCACCGGTATTTATATCTGTACAGGTGCATCGATAATATGAAATCGAAAATGCTGTAACCCCCAGATTTTTTTTATTATTTCGCGACGTGGAACTTTTTAAATAAACAATAACGCTTGAATGTGCATTTTCGCAGTTGGATGGACGGAAACTTGCGCTTACGTTATTTCCTAGATATTTGAGTTATTCCACGAAATGTGGAACGGTGCACGGGCTGATATTAATAATTGAAGATCGGAACTTTTTTAAATGGTCCCAATTTTATTTTAAAGTAATAGAAACTGAAACATACATATAATAGGGAAAATGAGAAAAGCAAATTTAATAATATATGTAGATTTTATTTAAGTACAAAGACACAAACAAAACAAGGGTATTTTGCTTGTGCCTTGCAGACCTAGGAAAGCGACGGCGTCACTGTCGGTAGTCCACGATGTTTAACTTCGAAAAACTGAAAACAGAGCTTGGGAGGGACATTTTAACGGAAAAAAAATTATTTTACACAAAATTGGCATTTAGACCATTTAGAAGTTACACTCTTCAATTAATTACAAACAGAAGGGTCATTCATCTCATAACGTACGGAGGAAGAAAATAAAATTTTTATCAAAAATCAGTAACTAAAATGTTACAGGAACTCTCGCTTTTCGAAGTTAAACAAAGTGGACTACCGACGGCGACGCCGTCGCTTTCCTGGGTCTGCAGTTTACAAGGTCCGCCAACGTATTTCGTAATAAGGTACGTTGCCGCCGCCAACAAAGCCGCCGCCCTTGAGTGTTAAAGAGTTTTGTTTGTGTCTTTGTACTTAAATAAAATCTACATATATTATTAAATTCGCTTTTCTTATTTTCAATTTTAAACAGTGACCGGCAGAAAGTTAGCTACATATGGGAAAATTCTTTATTATTGATTTCTCAGAAAAAGATATTCTTTATAAAAGCTCCTGCATCTTTTCAAACTTAAGATGTATGTGTCAAAGTTTGAATACCTCCTGTCATATACCGAGGAAATCAAAATATTTGGAATCGATATAAGAGCAAAGTTCCTGTATTTGTGTAAGAAAGGCTACTACAGCCTTAATGTCCAGATGGTAAATGCACACATTTTAAGTTTAAAAATATCTTTATCGATACTCATATTTGGTACCAGATGTGATTCTGACCTAAGAATTTTAGAATGTAATGCACGATTTCCTGGAGCAACACACGATTCCGCAATATGGTCATTGAGCACAGTCAAAACATTTCTGCAACAAAAATATGAAGAAAATAATTTGAGAAGTATGTGGTTAAGGCTGTATGCTCGCTTAAAGCTGAACTCGATTTCAAATGGGCGTATCACTATTTTTCGCATATATTTAGAAGAAACATACATTCAATATGTGTTCCTGCCTTTTTACACACAAACGAATATAACAGAGAACAAAATTAGCACCTAAACGTTTTCCTTGTAATTTATGGCTCTGCTGTCACTGATCTTTATTTTTGATTGGTTTACATGTCAGCTTGTGACACACCCACAAGAGAACGGATAAGGCCTCATTCACATGGGCACCGCCCGCGGCCTTCTGCAAATTTCTAAGGGCGAGCGCACACTCAGATCAGTAAATTTTTTTATGTAAAAGTGATGTAAATAAAAACGGCGACCTGATCAAACACAGAAACTATATAAAACTCGGGAAATAAAACTACGTCTGTCCGTGAAAGTTTATCAGAATTGAAACAACGGCACAAAAAAAAAACGCATCGCCTGTTCCTCTGTAAATCAATAACATCATTTTGTTGTTTCATTATCATTATTATTATTATCCCTATAAAATTGTTTTTTTTTTTTAATTTTACGTGGATTGCTTTTTTATCTAGACTACACTTCTGTGCACTAAAATTAGGCACAATGAAACATTGCGGTTTAAAGTGGACGTAAAGAAAAAATATACATTATACAGAATAAGACACTAGAAAGGTCAAATGAAAACATTAAAAGTGCCTTAAAAACTGAACCCTGATTTAAACGTTGGAATAAATATTAATGACTGTGCCTTAAGATTATTGGAATAGGAATGAATACTGCTCTAATGTACCGACGCAAGGAAGAAAAAACGCTCACAGAGCAAGTTAATGCGTTAAAAAAGGACATTATTAATTGCTCTAAGCACGTATTCGGCGAACATTCTGATTGTGACGTTTATTTTTGCACCGGGTTCAAAGATAATGAAATTAATTCAGTTCCAGACTTAGTAGAATGTGGATTATTTCATGACATTATTGCTTGCTGTAATCATTTGACGCATAATGCACACAGTTTACTTTTAAATATGAACATTAATGCAGCGGAGATGTACAATTCAATTGTTTCAAAATTTGTTGGTGGAAAAAGAGTTAACTTCTCTTTGAAAAATAGCTCCGAAGTGAGATGCCACGCTGCGAGCGTTTCTTATAATTTCAGTGAGCAATATCACCACCGCATTTATAAGAGAATGGTCGGGAAAAGTCCAGGCAAATATACCAAAGTATACAGTGTGCCCGGATACGCAGGGACAGCATGGGTAACTTCCGTCTTTGAAGAGATAGAGAGATGATTAAAAAAGATGCTGGTTCAAGAGCTCATTAACAATCCATTTTTAAATATTACTTGTCATGGCCAACTTGGTTAAAATTTTACAAAAAACAAAATCTCCTAATTTCTTTTATTTGTCTTAACTTTTTGTTACTTAAGATATTGAGATACGGTTTGAACTAGTTTGCATGATAATTTAAGTACTTTTATGGGCACTTAATAAAACTAATCTCATTTTTACAAATTTTCAATAATCTAACCTAACCTTAAAATTTTAAATTGGTACTCCCTAATTTTCTTGGCCTTTTTAAGAGAAAATTTATTTCTGAATGCAATGATGTAGCACACGATATGGAGACTTCTTCAAAATTTTGAAAAACCGAACTTATTCTTTTTACGAACAGAAATCGCTAGTGCCATGATTACAGAAATTTTGCTTTTTGTTTATCAAGTTATTCTGCAGTGGCACTGATCGATTGCAGCCAATGGTAAGCGAGCCATTAAAATTTTAAACCAATATCACATCAGGGGTATGATGTGCCAAAAAGAACACGAACGATCAGTGGCACTGCAGCTTCATCTGTGTAGCCTTTTCTGGATACTGAGCTTCGTATATTTCACGAGTAAGTTCTACGTTCTTGTAGCACTTGGTATACGTATAGTCGCGATCAAGTAAATGGAGACCTATTTAAAGTTCTGCAATCCTTAAGGAGTGCTTACATTACATACATGTCTTCAATAAATTCAAAAACAAATCTTTACAAAACTGTCGACTTCTCGCATACAAATCCTGATGAATCTTTAGCACAAGTCTTCGACAAATACTAGCACAGGACATCGTTTACACTATGTGACCTGTTCGCTACATATCTAGGATTTAATAATAAAAAAAGATATCGCTCGTGAAAGATGACAATCAATTTTTGTTTTTGGCCGCGGCAGCATAATATTACTATGCTCTTTTTGGATCACTCCATCGTCACAAACCATCAGATCGCTTAATAGTTTAAAACAGCTAACTATTCTGCACGTGCGTAAAGTACCTTTGTATGGTCTGCGATCGCTGTGTTTTCCATTAATTTGGAATACAAATCTGTCTGGTAAAACATGTCGGATACATGTCAAATACATGAAAAATGTAATAGTAGTATGAGACAAATTTCAGATTCATTCCAGACTTGTCAAACAATATGTAGGACACATGTATAATACAAATATGTATGTAATGTAAACGCCCGTTTATTACCAACGTTAACAAGGGCGCGGTTAGCTTGCAACAGTCTCGATAACAAAGTTTTGTGATCATGGCACTAACGATTTCTATTCATAAAAAGAATAAGTTCTGTTTCCCAAAATTTTGAAGAAGTTTCCATATCATGTGATACATCATTGCATTTAGAAAAAAAGTCTCTCTTAAAAGGGCCAACAAAATCATCAATTTAAAATTTTAAGGTTAGGTTAAATTATTGAAAATTTGTAAAAATGGGATTAGTTTTATTAAGTGCCCATAAAAGTACTTAAATTATCGTGCAAACTAGTTCAAACCGCATCTCAATATAATCAAGTTGGCCATGACAAGTAATATTTGAAAATGGATTCTTAATAAGCTCTCGAACCTGCACCTTTTTGCTAATTTAATCATCTTCCTATCCGGGCACACTGTATACGTCAAAGTTGTGTAGGAGACTTTTTTACCGAAAATGCAGAGCACGACTATTTCTTGGGCAAGGCAGAAAAGAAAACAGGCAGCCGAAGCTGAGGGTGACTACGGACTAATAGAAGAGGTGATCCCTCTTAAAAACTTAGAAGAAAAGAAATCATCTTTAATGGACTACTTGAGCAGGACCCAAGTAGAGTTAGAATCGTTAGAGAGAAACACTGTTGGCCAAAACACCAAAGTGAAATGGCATAAAGAGCGAAGACTAACAGCAACGAAATTTGGTATTGTCTGTAAAAGACGTCAAACAACTGATGCCAAAAAATTGGCGTAAAAATTAATTTCCTCTAATTTTTCGAAAGTATAGTTACAAATTGGTGCCGTAACCATGAAGAAATTGCGAGAAAACAATTTTCACAGGAATTTGGACATAAAGTTGAACGGCGGATTATTTATATCTAAAGAAATGCCGTATCTTGGAGCTAGTCCTGATGGACTAGTTGGTGAGGATGCTATAATTGAGATCAAGTGTCCCTATAAGTTAGCGAAGTTCAAAATAACTCCTCAGGAAGCAGCAAAGATGAAAGTTATGCCCTATTTCTTTTTGGATGGCAATACTGTGAAACTGAAGAAAACACATATCTACTATTATCAGATTCAAGGGCAGTTGGCTTTAACGAATAGTTGTATTCGTTGTATGGACACCTTTGGGAATGATATGTGAACAAGTAATGTTATTTACATAAACGTCAAGAAAGTTCTGAATTCATCATAATACATTATTTTTTTCTGAAATCTTATAAGATTATTTTTGTAATAGTTTCAACTTTTAAGCACACGAAAGCTATAATTTTGACAATAAAAATAAGTAAAACCGATTTGGTTTTGAAGACTAGTGTATAAAATAGAAATTATAGACGATTTTAGAAAAAATAACAAGCAATTTACATTTATAACACACCTGTAATACGTTTTCTTTTTCAAATTAAAAAAGATGACAATTTTTGGCATAACATGAAGCCGAAGTTAAAATATTTTCATTTAGAACATATGCTGCCTATACTGGCTTTAAAAGAAAATTAAAATAACGATCCTGATCGATCTGGACAGTTGAAACCTCTTTCTGATAATCTGGTGACAATTCTGAAATAGATCTGTATTTGAAATCAGGTCTGCAAGATTCCATATTATATAATGCCATATAATATCTAACTGTACTATGTCCACTAAAAAAAATTGAGACAATTGTTGTGCATACATATTTGAGTTATTTTATTATAGCGTTTTCCGCTGGCTGCACCGGTATGCACTGAGTGTATCTCCATCTCGTTTTATTACATAAAGCTGAACCGAGTTGGAAATACACTGAATGCGCACTAGTGCAGCCAGTGAAAAATGCTATTAGTTTGAATGCAATTTTAAACTTTTTTCTACAGAAACTTAAAAAACACGGAAATAAACAAACGGACGAATACATGATAGCAACAATAATTAACTCCTCGTATTTACAACAGAACGTATTACGTGTTCCAGATTCTTTTGGTGTGTAGTACAATGTGATTCAAAATGGCCGCACTATTATCACCAGAATGTTAATATTAACAGGATCAAAAACAAGCTTTTAATTTTTTTTTTTTGAGATGCTTGACGAATGTTTAAAAATATCGTATAATGCAGATGCACTTACAAATTTGAAACCGTGGTTGTAGATTAGGTTACAGTTGATGAGATCTGAATCCTCGTATTCATCAAGTATTTATATTTTATTCAATTAGTTGTGAAGAAACAAAAATTATTTGACTCAGTTCCGTTTCACTATTTGGGTGAACTTGATATTCAAAATGTTACATCACCGACCCATTTTACTTATTGTTTATTCCTGTGTTATCACATAATATTAATTACATGCATTAACAGGCATTTTTAATGATGTCAAGGTAAATGTGTATACAAATAAATAACAAAATATTGAGCAAAATGTTGAACATTCCCTTTTTAAAACTAATTAAGTACATGACTACCAAATTTGCAGAAGTTTATTATGACAAAAATGTTTCTTTCAATGTACTGTAAAAAATTTACCAAAAAGCACGACTCTGAAAAGAGAAATCTTTGTAGAATTATTTTCTGGCAGCGCTCGGTAGCGTTCGTGTGTTTACGGTGCGTATATTCTGTGTTTCACTCATACACGCACTGAAACGCATTCGCTCTCACTCATACTCTTCATCTGTCACTAAATCGGGAGAATGAATGTGCGAATTCGCCCCTCTTGCACTAGGCCCGAAGGCGGAGCTAGCATTTGATTTCAGCGATTTCATTCCGAAAATTTCAAATTTGTTTCCCATTTCCTGACCTTATTTTTAAAAACAAAAAAAAAAACTAAACGGTTTATTATTATTGAATACTGCGAAATATCGGCTAAAGGCTTACATTTTCGAATTTTTTTAATTTTAATTTTTTTTAAGGCCTTTTTGGCAATTCTCGAAAAACGAGCCTTTAGCCGCCTAACAGAATCTATTTAAAAATTTTTCGCGAAAAATTGGTACGATTTTAATGAAAAATAAGCCCAGGAAATGGGAAAAACGATTTTGGGGCCGAGCAAACAGCCTTAATAGGGTATTCTTATCACAGCCTTAATAGGGTATTCTTATCACAGTTTTATAGTACTAAATCAAATTTTCTAAAAAAAAAGGTGATTCTGGTTATCCGTTGGAACCATGGTTAATGACACCTATACGAGAAGCTCAAGAAAATACCCCAGAAGGCAGGTACACTTCTGCTATAAAGTTTTCGGAGTACGAGACATGCCACTGGCAGTAAGAAATTTTATGCTTTGCAATTATGAACCTTATAGCTTTTACAACCGTACCTGCTACCCCGATAATAAAACCGGTCATCGCAAACACAGCGATTTAACACAGATGCGAACTTATTCAACCAACCTTGAATAATCTGCTAGAAAGACTTTCATTGTAGTTGGATGGATAAGAAATTTAACAAAATTTATTTTCTAAATGTTATAACATGTGTAGTAAATAATGTGTGCATTATGAAATTAAAATTTCTGAAACTTTGGCAATTGAAATTAAATAAGTCAATAAAATAAAATCTGTTATTTTTCGTTAATTAAATTTAACTTTCTAGTTTCATTAAATACACATTTGTTTTGCAACTAATTTATTTTGTTGAGCAGAACTTCTTAGCATTTATATTATTATAATAAGAAACAAATTTAAATAATCTAGCTCATTCTATATATTTTTTCAAATACTCAAAAATCATTCACATATTTTCACAAAATAAATGTTATACGATTTAATCATTTTCTCTTAACTTCTAGATAATGAAAACTTGCCAAACTTTGTGGATGAACTTTTCAACTTATTTTACTGATGTCAGATTTGAGAAGAAACTAAAAAGAATATTATTTTTTCCTCTGTGGCGTAGAATGAAATATGTATATTATTTTTAACGCAAGTATTGCAATTTTTAAGTATTACACATATCATTCTATATTCTGGGAGTTTAATACTATATTTTGTTAAGTTTCCTAAATTTGTATGATTCTGAATAATTTTAATGAGTTAATTATTCGAACAATAAGTATCATCAGTAAACTTATTATTTAAATGAAATTAAGTTATTTTAAATTTATTTCACTGTAAATTCTTACAATATTATATGATACCGTATAAAAAAGAATAACATACACTGGAAAAAGTATTCAAGACTTTATTATTGAGAACAACGAAAAACTTATTACAAGTAAAAACAAAACTAAAGTAAAAATTAACAAAACAATAATTCACGTATATATTTACAAAAAAAAACGGCCCAATAATACTGTGACATATTTCTCAATAATAAATTAGTAGACTTTATTATTGAGAACAACGAAAAACTTATTACAAGTAAAAACAAAACTAAAGTAAAAATTAACAAAACAATAATTCACGTATATATTTCCAAAAAAAAACAGACCAATAATACTGTGACATATTTCTCAATAATAAATTAGTAGACTTTATTATTGAGAACAACGATAAACTTATTACAAGTAAAAGCAAAACTGAAATAAAAATTAACAAAATAATAATTCACATATACATATATTTACATAAAAAAATAGATCAATAATAGTGTAATATATATTTGAATTATAAATTAGTAATGTGTGTAGTAACCGCCATTTGTAATTACTTCCTCCAGTCTTCTCTGCATGGAATCTATTACATTTGAGCACAGTGGTCCATTACCTAATTGGTCCC
Source organism: Prosopocoilus inquinatus (assembly GCA_036172665.1). Classification (NCBI taxonomy): domain Eukaryota; kingdom Metazoa; phylum Arthropoda; class Insecta; order Coleoptera; family Lucanidae; genus Prosopocoilus; species Prosopocoilus inquinatus. The sequence continues at coordinate 30,516,165 of CM069869.1, forward strand.
AGATATTCAAGATTTCATTATTTAATAATTGGTGATTTCGATTTATATGCTCAATTTCCCAATTCCGAATAACTGTTGCCCACACATTTTCTATAGGGTTAAGATCGGGTGACTTTGCCGGCCAATCTAGAACTTCTATTTCTGGATGTTCAATAAACCACCTTGACTACCCTGGCTGTATGAACGCTGCTATTGTCTTGCACAAATGTTATAGTGCCGCCGTTGGCGTAAGCTAAAGGCAAGATATATTCTTCTAGAAGAAGAATATATGTCACAGCAGTTAGTTTCGCTGGAATTCGAATTAAATCTCCGGTCCCATGAGAGAAGATCCAACCCCAATAAGCCGAAGATATTCTCCCGCTAGACTTATTTTTGACGATATGATTTGGATCGAAGCGTGTGGTCTTACTTCTGTAAACGTATGGCTTCCATAATTCATTCGAGCAAAAGACTTTCTCGTCCGAAAACACGACATTATCCCATTTTCTGTACAAATTTTGAACTGAGAAGATCATTCTGCTTTCTGCATGGTGGTCCTGGAAATCTATAACTTCGGCTGGTCTTCTACAGCGAATTCCTGCGTCACTTAGTCTTTTATATAAGGTATGGCGAGAACACTGAACTTCTGCGACTTCTAATAATTGTCTACTTGAGTGGAATGGGTTTTGTCGACACATTTGAATCAATCTTCCGTCTTCATCTGCGGTTGTGACTCTTAGTCGACCTGACCGATCTTTGGTTCGCATGTTACCTTCCATTCGAAACCGCTGTATCCATTTCCATATTGTTGATTTCTTTATAAGAAAATAATGTCAGAACATACTAGGCTTTCGTATATAATTTAATTTAAATAATATATAAAATTCAAATAATATTGTCTTTGAATCAAATGAAAATATTAAGTATAACAAATTTTTTTCAATATTTTCATCGACACTAATTAATAGCACAATCGCTTAACGTTTCACTATCGTTTGAAGGCTTCGTAACACTAACAAATAAACAAAGTAAAAAATAAATAAGTAATTATATAGTAATTAATATTTATCCTTTATTGTATTTATATAAGGTTTAATAAATCGTAAATTATTTACAGAGCTAAAATGAAGTTTAATAATTTCAATATCATATTCTCAAATTTAAAAACCAAAACACCGAAATTTAGACAACCTGTCGTGGTTTAGGAAATTAAATTGTAATTCACTTTATACACAAGAAATAAGCCAAAATTTAATTTTAGATCAACATAAATATACATATATCATATCTAAAAAAAGTAAGGAAAATCATTCAACATTTGTAGAACATTTGGTAGGAGTGAACCCAATATTTTCAAAACACATTTTCTTAAATGTACAAATTTAAAATATCGAATTATGTTAATGAACGTACGGAGTTTTGCTAATTAAAAAAAATTACATATAAATGCAGCATTTATAATATTTACTAAAATTTCTTAATAAAAAAATAATTATTAAAATAACCTTGAGAACCTTATTTTTTACTCTTCATACGGGACAAAATAACTAGAATCAAAATTGTGAGGTCTTCTATTTACTTAAAAATAAATAAAATCGAACATATGTCCTAATTGTTATTATTTTCTTAAAATTATGTGAGCTTTCCGTATGGCAAAGCTTGTCGGTGAGCTAATAAATCACCTTGTATTTCATATTTACTAAAAATCTATTTATATATTTCTCGTAATGAAAATTTTAGAATCCACAGAAAAACATACACAAACTACAAACGAATAAAATTTTTGTGAAGTCAAACAAACCAGAAGTGTATAAAGGCAGAAATTTGGTATAATTATAATTTTTCAGATTAATTAACATCGTCGATCCTTTATAGCAATTTAACATTTATATGTCTTTATAATATGATCTGAAATCCTGTTATTTAACAATATAAAATATTCTAATTAAAAAAAAAAACATTTTTGTTCAATTTTTAAGTTAAAGCAAAAGAGAACAAACAAATTCGCCACCGCGTCCGCGTTCGCAACCGCGCGTCGCCTCAATAAATACTCGGAACCAAATACTGGCAACGAAATTCAACAAACCTGCACCGGCCGGGGTTTAATAGGACCTAAGTAAACAACCCTCCTATCGGGGTGCGGAGAAAGTGTCTCTGTTCCTTAAGGTTCGAAATATATTAGGCCCGTTTCAATAAGGTTCAAATTCGAACGATTTTATTGCTTTTCATTTCGAAACTTTTAAGCAATAGTGTACAATACTGCTCATATAAAAGCACGTAATTGCATGGAGCGAGCTTTCGGTGTTTTAAAGCAAAGATTTAGGTGTTTGTTACAATACCGAACACTACACTACGATCAAAGCAGCAGTAAAATAATTTATTCTTGTGTTGTACTACACCACATGGCAATACTACATAACGTAGAATTATCAAATGCTGATGGAATTGGAGAGAGACATGTGCAAGGTATTTGTATAATTTTAATAATGGAAATGACAATGTTGATTAGCAAATTATTTTTTTTTGTGTAGGAGTTGAACAAAATCTCTTACGAGAAGGAAGAAGAATCGGAATGAATTAATACAAAGATACTTTATTGAATAGTAACTACAATATATATAATGTAAATTAATTCCATTAATTATTATGTTAATATTTAATAAAAAAAAATTATTGCTACAAGTAGTTAATTCATTTACATATATACACATATATTCACTTTATTTGGTACTGTTATTCTTTATTAAACAAATTTTCAAAATTTCCGAAATTTTTCAATACTTGAAGCAAGTTTTAATAAATTTTCTTGTTTACAGTTCTTCAATGCTATACCTAATTGTGTGCCTTCCTTGTATGCTTCACAAGCAGATTGCAACAAGGAAGATGTGCACCTGCTGCCTTTCTGCCCTTGCTGACTGGCAGTGTATGTGTGATCTGTGATAAATAAGCAATAGATAACTACAGCAATTTGAAACAGAGTACCGTTGCTTACCTAAAACAGATGAATTTCGTTTTCTTGGAGTAAAATTTTCCTTCTCATTATCTTTTTTTAATATTTCTTTAGACGATCCAGCTTGTTCGGCTTTTTCAGCCATTATTAGAGTTTCCAACTCATAATTTCCTAGTAAATCTTCTTAAAAAAAAGAAAATTACTTTCAATTTTAAATTTATAATATTTTTTAGAAAAATTTTGTGCAAATCGTTTTTGATTGCAGTGAAAACCTCGAACAGCCTCTGTACAGCTGTTTCAGCCCTGAAGAAGCCCCAAGCAGGGCTCAAACAGCTGTACAGAGGCTGCTCGAGGTTTTCACTGCAATCAAAAACGATTTGCACAAATTTTTTCTAAAAACTTTCATTATGGTTTAACAGCAAGCATGGCCGCCTTGCATGGGGGACTTATTAGGAGCAAATCCCGCTTCAATATGTCTATCCTACTGCAATGTATGGTCAAAAAGCGATCGTAAGATGTCGCTATTTTATCTGTTTATAATATTTTTCTAACCATTTCCTTAAGTATTGTTAAAAGAATCCACCACAATGATGTCTTCAAATTCTGTTGTATATTGAATGGGTTCATCTGCAAAATTGTGTTTGTAATTAAAGAAAAATTTCTGTTACATATTTAAATACGAACCTAATTATTCTGACATCAGCAAAAGTGAAAGTATCCTTTAGCTCTGTATCACCCAGATGAATTTTTGAAGTAACGCTGAGGAACTTATCCTCCAAATCGGTTAAAGGTGTATTTACATTTGATCCTCCACCAGTTTCCATTCTGAAAAAATCTATAAAATTCAACTCATCAAATAAACTTTTTTACAAAATACCTTTCTATTTAAACTTACTTTCCTCCATTACTCAGCAGTCTTTTGGGGCCCTAAACCACTAGAATTCATTTGATGCGCAAATTTTTGCCATAATAAAGTTATTTTATTTGCTTTTAGTGGTTTAGTTTTTCCCGTTAATAAAATTTTGTTCTCTAAAACAAAATTTAACAATTCCTCGTATTGTTTTGTCGTTTTGGGTACTCGTTTCGTGGCCATAATTTCTACACAACACATTCATTCTGGCTGCTGTTACGCACAACGTTGCAAGCACCAATGATTTTTAGTAAAATTACAAATTTTTCAGGCCCACCAGACTCACGTCTGGTTTTTATTGGTCTTTGTTAGAATATTTAAAATTCAAAATTTCGTTGCAGTACGCAGAAGCACGTAGATAACGTGCTTGAATGAAGGCATTTCTTGTCTTCGTCGCACATTTACAATGCGCACATATAGCTCTCTCATTTTATACCTACTTGAATGGGAAAAAACTTTCTTCCGTTTTAACCGATCATAACAGCGGCTCATGTATAGGAGTTACAATATACCCACAACACGTTAGGAGACATGTTATTTTTTTTCATGTTATATTAACATGCCAGTTTAACGTGACAAGATACAGCATAGGGGTGGTTATTTGTTCTATAGTGTATCGATTTTCAGTTATTTTCGTGTCGGAAATGAAACGTATCAGACATCAAAGTTACTGAAATCAGTCGAAACGTCTACTAACGTGAAAATTAGTTTAGATGTGATGCAAATACCGAAGACATTTTCCTTAAAAACCGCTTTCAATGAATGATCGGTGTTAATATGTTGCCTCCAGGCAGATAAAAAAACAAAACATTTGAAGAACTTTAATTAATTACACATGGATGGACAAGTGCAAAGCGGTGTGTAATTATTGTAAAAAGAAATTAGTCATTAGCTGTTACTCTTTCTTCTTTACTTTCACACAGTAAATGCGTTCTTTCTCTAGAAGTTTTTCTGTCTAAACGGAGCATGATCCATAATTTTATTGATTATAGGAACTAAAATAGTAAAGGAGACTGTGGTTTAAGAAATAATTGAAAATTAATCTCCGCCCACAATAATTTTGTACCCGTAGATACGTATTTCGGCAGCTAAGCTGCCATCTTTAGTACGCTACCAATTTAAAAGCACTTAAAAAGATCTTAAAACAACCTAATCATCCTAATAAAATCATAAAAATGTAAAAAACTAACAACAATCTAATCATCTTAAAAGATATATATGTCTAAATGTAAGTAAATATAAATTAATATGTAAATATCAAAAATTAACCGTCAGGAAAACCTTACGAATAAGAGCTAACTAAACAACACGGAAATACGGAAATAAATTAGTCCAAAGACCCGAAAAAACTTCTTATTCTAACGAATAAATAAGTATATAATTCCCTGTTATTTGATACCTAAAAATCATGAAAAATAAAATATATACCGGCTGTTTCAAATTGGGTGTGCACTGAAGGGATCTCCTAAACCGTAAAATTTGGTTAAATGGAAGAAAAGTTGCACTAATCCATGTCTAACTCGTATTCATTAACAGAATGACTTTTTTTATTATTCTTCTTGAGATATTAATAAAAATGTAAAAAAAATCGATTTTCTATTTTTCTCTCTATCTCTTTTATTGTACATAATTTTGAAATTCTGATTTAACTTTCTATGGACACTTTTTGATTCTGCTTCGAATAGAGGTGGAAGAATTGAAGTCGAACGTTTCGTATTTCCACGACCATCATCAGTTTCGATTTTTTTAATACAACGCATCTTTTTATTATTCTGCTCGATAGCATTTTTTCTCCTGATTGTAATAATATATCACACTTAATACTTGATATTAATTTGAAGCTTAAATAATTCAGAGTTTATATGAAAATTTTATTAATACATAATTTAAAATTTTTATTTCATTTTCTTATCTTTTCATTGTTCTATTCCATAGAATTTTTTTCTGGTGATTTCAGTGATGCATAATACTTAATTCCTTTTTTTCAAGTAAAGTTCCACTCTTCCACCGCGTTCATAATATGACGCGGACGCTGTCGTCCACCACCGCGTCCGTGACGCGCACTCAAATTTCCCGTATCCCTTGCTCGCTGTACAACTGATACAAAGGTTCTACTATTTGGTAACTGGCGATCTGGGTAACGCTGTGCGTACAAGCGTCTTGCAGCCAACGCATTTTGACCACATTCGCCGTAAATTAATATCATGACCACAATTTTCGAAAATTCGGCCATGTTTTGAACACTGCTATCTGCGACGAAGTGCAGTCCAGAACTGACCCGCTTAAATAGTTGAGGCTCAGCGTACTTCCCCGAAAATGTAATAAAAATAAGGCAGGGATTCTCAACAAAAAGAAAATAGTTTTTTTTACATTTTTATTAATATCTCAAGAAGAAATAATAAAAAAAGTTATTCTGTTAATGAATACGAGTTAGACATGGATTAGTGCAACTTTTCTTCCATTTAACCAATTTTTACGGTTTAGGAGATCCCTTCAGTGCACACTCAATTTAAAACAGCCGGTATATGTCTAAATGTAAGTAACTATAAATATATAAATATATTTACGTACATTTAGACATGCATATCTTTTATCATCTTGATAAAATCATAAAAAATTCTAAAACCAACAACTATCTAATCATCCTAAAAGATATATGTCTATGATATATTTATATATTTATAATTGAAATTAACCTCCGCCCACAATAATTTTTATATCCGTAGATATGTATTTCGGCAGCTCAGCTGCCATCTTCAGTACGTTACCAACTTAAAAGCACTACAAAATGTCTAAAAACAGCATAATCACTCTGACAAAATCATAAAAATGTTAATGTGATTTGTTTTTAGACATTTTTTAGTGCTTTTAAGTTGGTAACGTACTGAAGATGGCAGCTTAGCTGCCGAAATACGTATCTACGGATATAAAAATTATTGTGGGCGGAGGTTAATTTCAATTATCTCTTAAACCACAGTCTCCTTTACTATTTTAGTTTATATATTTATATTTACTTACATTTAGACATATATATCTTTTAGGATGATTAGATTGTTGTAAATATATTTGTTTTAAATATACAGGGAGATTCAGGCAACACTTTCATTAAAAGTTTATGGACTTCTCCTCTGAATTTCTGTTTCATATTTTGCAGTTTTAAGTAAACGATAGGGATCTATCAAAATATAATATTTTCAAATTTCGGACACTTCCGCTTATACCGGAAGTTGCTGTCAACTTTCTTATTTTAAATGGAATACCCCAATTTTTAATGCATTTTTGAAATCTTCATAAAATTCTAAAAATATTTTGTCCAACATGTGATACAGGAAAAAATAACCATTTCCGAGATATTTTAATTTTTTAAAAATAATTCAGACTTGCAGAACCTTGGTTATGATACTGCCATCTTTGTGCAACAAAAACCATGATGCCCATTTTTGGGCTGTAGTAGGCTACAGTAACTTTCTTTCAGATCATGTCCAGTTTTGCACTTGATTGCTTACAGGCTGGTTGAAAACTTCTATTCAAACTAATTTCAACTGTCGAAAAGTCATGTTTTTTAAATGGAACGCCTAGTATATTTTTATACCATGTGACTCAGGATTAAATGTTCTTTCGTCCTGTATTAGCATTTCCTATACATATCTCTTATATTTCACTCGTTATCGATGATTTCTTTTTAACACGTAATTTTTTTCCATTTTTCGGTATTATTTTTTAAATAGTGGGCTATGAAAACTAGAGAAATTATAATTTTTGAAATCATCTGTCTAGTAGGAATTTAAAAAAAAACAATTTAATCGTTACGAAGAACCAAGAAATGAATAATCCAACACAGACGTATTAAAGGTATTTGATGATAAAAAAATTGACAATTCAAGAAGTTAATAAAAAAAGTTGTTATATAGAGGAAAATGCGTTATTACTTAGATACAGTAGAAAGTTATTACTAATAAATAATAGCCGAGGACAACTTAGAGCCAATATTATAACCAACAATTTGTGTATTATTTTTAATATTTTTGATTTATTTATTAGTTTTCATAAAATTTTGTATTGTAAGTGTAAATTTCTAAATGTGTAAATAGTCATACCAAGAATCCTAATACACGCGACATATGTAAACAAAAATTTCAGATGATAGATGCGTATTTAAATATTATTTGTCGGTTTTTAAAATGAAATGAATATTACAGTCAGAAATTAATTTAAAAAACCTCAGTTTGTTAAATTTTCATAGCACACTATTCAGGAATAATACTGAAATGTGAAAAAATTGTTGTGTCAAAGAGAAAATCATGAATAGAAAGAGAAAGGTAAGAGATGGGTATAGGGAATGCTAATACAGTTCGAATGAACATTTAATTCTGATTCTTATGGTATAAAAAATACTGGGTGTTCTATTTAAAAAATATGACTTTTCGACAGTTGAAATCAGTTCGAATAGAAGTTACTTTTCATCCAACCCGTAAACGATTTTGTGCAAAATTAGGTATGACCTGAAAGCTTATGAACATAGCCTACTACAGGCCAAAAATTTAAATTATGGCTTTTATTATACAAAGATGGCAGCATCATAAATAAGGTACTGCAACTTTGAACTTGAAAATGGAAATATCACTAAAACGTTTAATTTTTCTTACATCACATGTTACACAAAATATTTTTAGAATTTCAAGAAGATTTCAGGAATGCAATAAAAAATTTTGTATTGCATTTAAAATAAGAAAGTTGACAGCAACTTCCGGTACAAGCGGAATTGTCCGAAAGTTGGAAATATTATATTTTAATGGATCATTATCGCTAACTTATAACCGCAAAATATGAAATAGAAATTCAAAGAGAAAGTCCGTAAACTTTTATTGAAAGGGTTACCTGAATCTCCCTGTATTTATATATTTATATTTACTTACATTTAGACATATATATCTTTTAAGATGATTAGATTGTTGTTAGTTTTAACATTTTTATGATTTTATCAGGATGATTAGGTTGTTTTTAGATATTTTTAGTGCTTTTAAATTGGTAGCGTACTAAAGATGGAAGCTTAGCTGCCGAAATACGTATCTACGATATAAAAATTATTGTGGGCGGAGGTTAATTTCAATTATTTTATTTGTTATATTTTATATTTTATTTTACTTGAATGTTTTCGTTTTTATTTATCAATAATAATTTTTGCGAGTTAATGATTCCCGCGATGTTTACTGTCTATGATCAGAGACGCAAATTCCGTAAGTTTTTTTTTGTTATTTCATGAGCGCCGGACAAGGGAATTTTCTTTTTGTTATTAGAATTTTTTAAATTTTTCTCGTGTTTATGCTGTCGGCGTACTGTGTTTAAAAATTTTGCACTTATTTTGCATACACCCTGTATAACAGTTGCAACCAAAATTTAATTACATTACATATAATTGTTTATTAGAATTTTCAACATAATTAAATAATAAAAAAAATACGTCCTCATTTTCTATCTATATTTTTCGTTTTCCCAATGACTATTCTATTGAAGTCAGAAATAAATTTAGTACTAATCAAGTATTTCATGAAATTAATATAGTTACTTATTAATAAATTTATTTTATTTATATAATAAATTGACATGATTCCGTTTGCTTTAAATTAAACTGCTCAAATCACTTTATTTTCCCTATTTTGTGAATTGCGGGTATTTTCTTTGTTCCCCACAGCTCTTATGCCATTAAATTGTTATGCTCCCCCCTACTTTGTAATTTAAGGAGAATACTAGTAAGGCAGTCGATCTCTGTCTAACCCAACCAGCAAGCAGTCGTTTTTATCATGTCATTATTTGGTCAAAATTGGTGAAGGACGTCGAATGACCAGTTTTAAACATCATTTTTTCGTAAAAATTTTGTTTGACATTTATAAATCAGTGAATAGAACATCACTTTAATAACATTAATTTGACACTAATTTTAAAAGTTTCGTTTCGATAATAAATTTAGTTATAGATTTGACAAGATATTGGATTTTGTAGGAAACTATAAATTATAAACATGATTGAATCTATAAATACCATTTTAATACATAAGAAATTTATTAGACTTCTATTACGGGGTATGCAACGCATGCGCCGACACTCAATATTGGGACATTGTTCTTGTGTATCCTAGTCGTAGTGCCCGTGGTGCTTAAGTTTAGTGCGATTTGTTTTTGAGCGTTAATTTATTATGTATTAGCTAACTAAAGTATATTCTACTTGTACGGGTACTGGCTTTAGACATTTATAGTTTTAGTTATTAGCAAACTGTGTAAAGAAGGTGGGTATTGGTAACTCATATTTCATAACCTGTTATATTAATATTTTAACGGTCCTTGTGACAGGACTTGGGCACTTAATTCAATTGTTTTATTTCACTATAGAGTAGAATCAAACTGTTTAGAATAGCTTTTTATGTTATTTTTATTTGGAATTTTAAAAAATATGTATGAATTTATTAAAAATATTTATTTATTGTTCGTAGGTATATGTATACAAATGTACAGACATTTGAATAAAAATTAAAATATGATTTAGTTTCTTGGTTACTTATGCGTCATAGATAATACAATTAAAAATGACGTCAAAAATACACGACTATTTGACGTACAAAAACGACGTCGCCGGGCTGTGACATTTGCCCGCCATTTTTACATCTTTAATACGTCACTGACATTGGTCATTTGACGTAAACGATGACCAATTTTTGACGTGAAAAAAACAACACCTTGCTGCTTGGGAAGGACACAGGTACTGCCATCGTATGTTTTTGACACACGACAGTGGGTATTTGACCTTGAACGAGTGGGTTATCAAAAATGACAAACTGGAATATTTTATGTAAATCAAGACGAAAAATGAGGCAGGTTACTTTAAATTTCCATTTTATTGAGGCAAAATATAAATTTATAATAACTCCAAGCGTTTACAATAGGAATATGACATAATAAACGGAAAACTGTAAGTTTCTAAACTTTAACCGGACAAGAGTCAACTGCTATTATGAGAAACTGTAAGTTCTGCTTAAAAAGCATCTGTTTTGGCCAAGTATTACTTACGGTTCTTTGGACTGGACACTGAACCTCGTTTCTCTCCTTCTTGGTTTTGGAATTTGCTAAATCTAATTATTTTTCAAGTTCAGAAAATTACAATCAGTCTACAGTTTCATTGCTTTCAATATTAACAAATAAATTATTGAAACTTCTGTTCATAAAGTTAACTATTTAGAAATTTATGCATTGAAATAATTTCGGGGTTTTAAGTGAATTAATATTTTACCTGAAAAGCATCGAATATCCTCACGTCAAACTCACGTATGCTTTTTGGTTATTTTTCCATTTTTTGTGTCATAACGCTTAGATTTATTATAAACTTAAGTGATGTGTTAATAAAATAGAAAAATAGCGACATCTTACTACCGCTTTTTGTCAGGTCAAAAAGCGATAGTAAGATGTCGCTATTTTATCTGTTCATCACTCTTACATCGCTTTTGCGAATAAATTAGACAAGTCGTTTTTGTTTGCAGTGGAAATGTCGAGCTACGTCTCTGCTGAAGAAGCCCCAAGCAGGGCTGAAACAGTTGTCCAGAGGCTGCTCGAGGTTTTCACTGCAATCAAAGACGATTTGCACAAAATTTTTCTGATTTACATAAAGTATTCAGATTGTCATTTTTGACAACCCGCTCGTTCAAGGTCAAATACCCAATGTCAAGTGTCAAAATCATATGATGGCAGTACCTGTGCCTTAAACAGAGATCGAGTGCCTTAAATACTAGTATTACAATATGGCCATCTACCCGGTAAAACTGTAAAGTCAATATTGTTCGTATACAAAAGATGCCGCCACTTCCTAAACGATATTTACTTATGCAATCTGACAAGCAGAAAATGTAATCCCCACCAAATGAAACGCGTCGAAACTCTTCCGGCCACAAAGCATTGTCACCAGGTGTCACTGTCCCCCACAGACTTTGCCATCGGGGGAGTAAACTGAACATAACCTGACAACTTTGACGTTCGATTTCGTGAGTTAACCTTGTTCTCAAATTTTACTCAACGATTTTGATATCGCGTTTCGATGATTCCATGCCCTTTACGGAGAGCGAATTTTGGCTGAATCCGTAGTTTATCGTTACGTTGTACGATTAGCTTAAAGTAGCAGTATCTATAACGTAAGTGTTTTTATTTACGATTTGTGTATTTATTGTAAATTTCAAATATGTAAAAATATATAGGGTGTTCCATTTAAAATAAGAAAGTTGATATCACTTCCGGCGAAACCGGAAGTCCTATGACGACTAGCAGTATGTCGAAAAATCCCATCTTTTGTTTAATTTATTGTCTCCAAAATTCAGGTTAATCGATTAATAAATAAAGATTCTAGAAGGGTGAGCACATGGCGGGGGACACCCAGTATGCTAATAAAATTACAAATATTTTACGAAACACGTATCGCACCTGAAATAATTTTACGGGGAATACGAAGAGGTTTTAAATTGTTGGTAGGTAACAATTATTACACAGCTAAGCATGACTTATCCTAGTTAGGTTTGCAATCGTATCCTTTGCAAACCGGACGAGAAAATATACCGTATGTCCGTCTGACATTAGGACATAGCGATTAACATGGAGGAACATATATTGTTTTATATTATCTGCCTGAATAAATTGATATAAGTACATAGGATATACATAGTCAGAAAGACCATAAAATTTTAATAATAAATATTTTAATATCAAATTTTATCTGTTAATTTTTTGTAAATTAAGAAAAAGCAATTATTTTTTTCACTTGGCCTTAACAATGTGTTTTAATCAAAGTTGTAAATGATTCTCGTGGTCAAGTGGATAGTGTCGTGTTTTTCGAATTACGTAACTATCAGGTTGCAGTGTTAATTCCAGATCACGATTTTTTTCATAATTTTTTTAAAGCTTGAATTTCTTTTTAAAAATGCATCAGAATAAGTTTCTTCTTTCTTTTTTCACATACTTAATTTAATTAGAAAAATATCACGTTAAAAAATTTCTCAATAACAAAAAACGACAAAAATCGTAGCAACTTCGCTGCTGCTGCCTGGCCACACACACATGGCTTATTTCTCGTTCTTGATCACACTGTTAAGCGTGTAAAATAAATATTATTTCCTTTTTTCATTATTAAATTTTTAATTAATTTTTTCATTAGTAATTAACAGTTATAAGTATCATACATTTAATATCAAAATACTTCAAATGCCCAAGTCTTTCCGACTGCAACCTTCAAATTCGTATGGATTTATTGAGGAAGATTTAATTAATTAATTTCTGTTTTCCTATGTTAATCCCTATGTCCTAATGGCAGACGGACATACGGTACGGTACCTATACCGAATACCGATACGTTCACCGTCTAAGTAGTCAGAGCTATTAAACTCTGCCCAGGTTGTAAACATGGATATAGTAGTCAACAGGGTTGGAAAGTTTTGTAAGACTACGGTTCAAATCAAATGCGAAATTGAATCAATATTTATTTCTTTTGTTTATTTGTCACAGAATAGCAATATTATATGACTAACTAGCTGGATTATGTAAATGAACCACTGAAGTATTTTTCCGAAATCAGAATTTCATAGACCGATTACTTTAATCATTATGTAATGTACTGGCCGGTTCAACCATTATACAACAACTTCACCTGCTTCTAATATCGCTAATGAACACTGTTCTTTGTATAAATGTGCTCCTCTAGGCTAACCTTCGCTTTACACAGGAAACGCCATTTCGGTAATCAATGTAAGTCAATCAATTTTCAGCAGTAACTAAAGTCAGGCTTCCATGGTGGTAACCGTGAATCAACTAGTTTACGTTCAGAAACGCACAAACCTCCACGTTCTGCAGGGTCAACTTAGAAAATAACTATCATTAGCATTCCCCGGCTAGGATAACCATAGCCCGCTGTAGGTAGTGCAATGGAACCAAGGGAAAACGCACGAGGTTCCCTCCTCACAGTCTACTGGGGGAAAACGCACCCAGTAGGTTTCAGGAATCTAATCATAAACTTGTAAAACAGACTAGCATTCCCCGGCTAGGATAACCATAGCCCGCTGTAGGTAGTGCAATGGAACCAAGGGAAAACGCACGAGGTTCCCTCCTCACAGTCTACTGGGGGAAAACGCACCCAGTAGGTTTCAGGAATCTAATCATAAACTTGTAAAACAAACTAGCATTCCCCGGCTAGGATAACCATAGCCCGCTGTAGGTAGTGCAATGGAACCAAGGGAAAACGCACGAGGTTCCCTCCTCACAGTCTACTGGGGGAAAACGCACCCAGTAGGTTTCAGGAATCTAATCATAAACTTGTAAAACAAACTAGCATTCCCCGGCTAGGATAACCATAGCCCGCTGTAGGTAGTGCAATGGAACCAAGGGAAAACGCACGAGGTTCCCTCCTCACAGTCTACTGGGGGAAAACGCACCCAGTAGGTTTCAGGAATCTAATCATAAACTTGTAAAACAAACTAGCATTCCCCGGCTAGGATAACCATAGCCCGCTGTAGGTAGTGCAATGGAACCAAGGGAAAACGCACGAGGTTCCCTCCTCACAGTCTACTGGGGGAAAACGCACCCAGTAGGTTTCAGGAATGCCACGCAACGACCCGCCCGCATAACGTGGATTAGCAAACAATTAACTGGTATCAGTCAACGACTGCACCGACTTTTTAACCATCTGATTGATAAATTGTTACCAGCTGTTCATTCAGCGATATTAGCAGTGTAAAATCGTTAGACTCTATGTAAATAATGAACCCCACACTAACCTGGATTCTAATTTCTCGACCGGTGAACTTCACAAGCTCACACCACCGATGCTAACATTACACTGACTTACGATCCCTTACTTTTATTTTCCTTTATCTTGCCACTTACATAACTGACAATTTATAACGAGTTTTGGGCTAAATTTTCTTGAGCGGTGAATCATTTTAAGACAGGGACAATGTCGCTCTAATTGCACAACGGATGTACTGAAGTTATTTCTGATTAAATAATCCCAACACCCAAAATATTTAGTGTAAACAAAGGAAAATAAACTTTAACGAAAGAGAAACTTTATGTAACTCCACAGTTTAAAACATAGTGTTTAAAACACCGAATTAAAAACATACCATCTGCTTTAAACAAAATGTTTTAAACACGTTTTTTTTTTTGATAATGTTTTAAATTCATGTTTTGTAATTTTAATCTAAAAAGAACTCTTTTGATGTATGTGTTTTATTTTTGCAACGTAATATTGTGTAACCAGAAGTTAATTGTTTAGGGTTTGTATTTCACTGACAGATTAACTATAAACTTTAGTTTGTTTTCATATCAATTGTCTTAATAATTGTAGACAATGCGTGGCTGAGCTGATGACGTGTGACTACACTGTAGCTCTGATTTGAACTAAATTTAAATTGCATTAAATTGATTATAATCAATTCATTAATTATTACTGATGGCTAGATTAATACTTATACATATTGTAAAATTTTAAAATACCTTTTCAATATTTAACCTTTTATTATTACATTAAGTTTTGAAACATACTGGGTCCTCCGCTTCCGTGTTTATACTATGGGCTACGGGATGAGTTATTGTGTAGCAAACTGGCTTGAATTTGTCAATGTTAATGCAATGTTATGTCATAAAGTGATCGTAGGACGTCGCTGTTTAAACTATTTATAACTTTATCGTTTCATTTGTCTTCATTGAATTTCTACCATGTGTCCTAAGGCCGTATATTCGCCCTTCTAGAATTTTAAGGTTTGTTTAAAATTTGAAAACGAAGAATTAAACAAAAATTTAATTTGAATTTTCAGATCTATACCTACTGGACTTTTGGTTTCGCCTGAAGTAATATCAACTTTGTTATTTTAAACATCCTACATGTTTTTACATATTTGAAATTTTTGTTTTCCAGTATTGAAAGCCACGAGTCATGTATTTTAGTTCTAATGCGATTAAGTAATTTGAAGAAAATACTTCTTTGGATTGTATTTGATTTTAGTTTTTATTGGGAATGTTTTTCTCAGTATGTTGTTAGCAAATACTTCATACTTTCTTTGAAAGCCATTTAAAACACCGCGACTAAATAAATCTAATAAATAAATCTAATCATCTAATCTAAAATCCTAAATAAATCAAGCTCTGCCTTAAATGATTTAAATTATACATAATCTAACATTACAAACTTTTGATCTTTCTTTTAATTAGAGATCGAATTCGAATAAATTCTTCTTTTTACACAAATATCAAATAATAATAATAATATATATCTTTTTATATAAGCTGTAAGGGCAATTGAAACATTTAAAAGTTGTTTTAAACAGCTGTCTTTTTTTGCTTAAAACATGTTTAATTTAGGGTCAACTTTAAACATGTTTTAAACAAAAAAAAACTGTTTAAAACAAAAATAAACAGACGTTTTGTTCTTTAAAAAAAAACAGTTTTTTTTTCCAACCCTGGTAGTAAAGGATATGCCTTGCCCTATTAAGTCCACGGAAAACATATCACCGATACCAGTACATCTCTCTATTTCACTCGATACAATGTCAATGTGTTTAACCTCTCTTTCTTGCTTATTATTCATATGTGAATTCGAAGTTTGAAATATCAAGATGCAGGTATAACCTCCAGCACGAAAACTCCATGCAATTTTTCAAACAGCAATTTTCCAGTAGGGCAAAACGAACTTTTTCAGCACACGGTCGGCACACGGCATCGAAATTAATAATATTATTTATTACACCCATCACAGTGTCGCATTGAAAGTTGTTTTCTGATATGTTTAGGGCCAATAATGTATATAAGAGAATAACAGGTACCTAAACTAGTATTTTAGCTATCAATTAGCAATCTCTATTTTGCCCATGTTCAATTATTGAATATTTAGAGTGTGAATGTTATGCAAATTTTACAGTCCGGAAGTTAGTGGACTCTTTTGACAAAGTTAATCGTTACTGTTCCCGGGTAATTCTGGACGAGTCTTAACAACTGAAACGTTTCTCCGAATCTAGATTCGAATCTGTCCACGATAGCTATTTTCCATTTGAAGTTGTGACGTCCCAGGTCTTAAATCCAGGAGCTGCTCAAAGTTAGTTGTTCAATGGAAAACTGTTTTGTGAAACGGAATACAGACCTTGAAGTCCCTGAAGAGTTCGGAGCAGCTCCTTCGTGTAAAAGGAAAAAATCTGACGCACATCGTTCCTGCGGATTCTGACCTGTGAACCCGGTTATCAAGAGTGAGCGAACGGTTGGTCTCTGGGTTCGCAGAAGGAACGGTTAAGAACATCTGCACTCTAAAGTTAATCTACTTTCAATGACTGACTTGTTGTATAGTAAAAAGTTCGTGAAGGGATGATCAAGTATCAATTGTCCCATATTTTAATATCAAGACTAGAGGACAATAATAGCTATTTTTATTCTTGTTCATATTTAAATAACTAAGTACTTACTATTGGCTTCAATTAACGACTACGATACGTTTTCATATTAAAATCGCTCTTTATTGCATGCAAAATAAAGTAAAAAGCAGCAAAAAACTTTGAGCAGCTCCTGGATTTAAGACCTGGGGCGTCACAACTTCAAATGGAAAATAGCTATCGTGGACAGATTCGAATCTAGATTCGGAAAAACGTTTCAGTTGTTAAGACTCGTCCAGAATTACCCGGGAACAGTAACGATTAACTTTGTCAAAAAAGTCCACTAACTTCCGGACTATAAGATTTGCATAACATTCACACTCTAAATATTCAATAATTGAACATGGGCAAAATAGAGATTGCTAATTGATAGCTAAAATACTAGTTTAGGTACCTGTTATTCTCTTATATACATTACTGGCCCTAAAAATATCAGAAAACAACTTTCAATGCGACATTGTGATGGGTGTAATAAATAATATTATTAATTTCGTTGCCGTGTGCTGAAAAAGTTCGTTTTGCCCTACTGGAAAATTGCTGTTTGAAAAATTGCACGGAGTTTTCGTGCTGGAGGTTATACCTCCATCTTGATATATCAAACTTCGAATTCACATATGAATAATAAGCAAGAAAGAGAGGTTAAACACATTGACATTGTATCGAGTGAAATAGAAAGATGTACTGCTGTCGGTGATATGTTTTCCGTGGACTTAATAGGGCAAGGCATATCCTTTACTACCAGGGTTGGAAAAAAAACTGTTTTTTTTTTTAAAGAACAAAACTTCTGTTTTTTTGTTTTAAACAGTTTTTTTTGTTTAAAACATGTTTAAAATTGACCCTAAATTAAACATGTTTTAAGCAAAAAAAAACTAATTGAAGTTTGTTCTTGTCCGATGAAAATAGTAAGTACAAAGTTTTTTTAATCTCAAACCGGACAGAAAAATGAAGGGAAACACACTCAACGTTTCGCTATAGATTTATAGCTTCATATAGATACATATGTAGAATTAGCTAACGATCCCACCGAATCTTATCAACGTAAAACTTTCAGTATTATTAATAAGATAGAGAAATCTGTTGAAATTAGTAATATTGTTGCTAAATCTCTTAAAGTACAACATCCCATATTTCCTAAATTATACTGCATTCCAAAAATTCATAAACCTAATACACCTCTTCGTCCTATAGTGTAACGCGCCGACACGTCACTGATTTTGTTGTTAAACGGAACAACCAATTACAATAACAAACTGTCTCAATACAATAGAAAAAGAGATTACTCTAATTGGCACGTAATTCAGAAACTGTCAAAATTTAACTTCTGACTCATAAATAGGCTATATGTTTTATCTATTTCAATAAAAATTCGTGATCGTCTAATTACATTTGTAGGACCTTACCTGTGATGTAACTCAAGACTCGTTGTTGGTGCGGTCGCGCAATAAATTTGAGAGATTTAAGGAACTAAGTACGTTAAAATAAAAATGCGAGATATTAAATTTAATTTACTTCGTTTATTGAGAATAACGAGGGGAAAAAAACTCCGTTACCAGCCCCCCTAGGAATCTGGTAAATGAGCGTAAAAACCCTCGTGAATTTATACGTCAATACAGCGATTACCAAATATAGCAGTTGCGAGCAATACAGTAAGACTCAGCTAACAGATTTCACTCTCGAATATTGTTGCGATATAACTTAACCAACATTTCTGGTGGAATCGAGTTCGATCAGCACAATAATTTCCACGGGACTTTGTCCTCGATTGGATTGTCAATCAAAATAATTTCTCTATTGAGCTCTGTTTAGGTACAGTGATTGTCACTTAAGATCGTACTCTAAAACAACACTCTGACCAAATCAACCAATGTACAGCGTGACACGTGAGTCTACAGTGTACCTTAATTAGGTGAATTAATTTCCTAATTAGTTAGATGTTTGGGGAAAGTGGGTGATACGAGATGCGGTTCTTAGTGATCTATTTGCAGAGGTATACACAGTGATCGCTTTTAGTTTTTCACGGATGTCCCCTTGGGACCCCCCCTAAAGCTAGATTAATTAATTCTTCTGGCCAGGAACTTTGTCTACTCGAAACCAGGTATAGGGGTTGAGGTACAGTGACTCTCGGTTATTTTCCCCCTGTATATTTTCGTCGCCTAAAGCTGTTACCCACTTGGTGGACCCGATTGACCGCTGATAATGACCGTACACTATGGGTGCTTAAGTCCAGAGGTCGCAAAGTCAATCCTCTATATTCTCCCGCAATATATCTCAGCTAATAAACCCCAACTGGTAAAACCCACGGGTTTGGAGAAATGCTCGTTTCGTGAGTTGAGCGCTTAATTTCGTTTCAGTATCTTTGGCCTCGGAATTTGTAAGAAATTCGTACTGGAAATTAACTTGGCCTTGATTTCTGGTGATAAATTAATGCTGGCCACACTTAATTAGTCGGCAGATATAACTTGCCTTTCGACCAGGAATTCAAACTGGGAGAACTCTCGTAATCACTCAGATCCCAGTTGTGAGCGAGGTCACTAAATGATACGAGGGTTTCCAAAGGTGACAGAAACACTTCTATAATTAGTACACTGGACTGGAGATTTCAGTAGATTCGTGGTAAAGTTAACTACTTTGGTTGATCAAGTCGCAGAACGCGTACTCCGACGAACCTAGTGACATACACTGATTTAAACTTAAATATAACAATTCTACAATTAAAATACTAGTAATTTATAAGGCAAAGTTGGGAACGTCAACCAACTGTGTGTTTAATTATGTAAATTCAAACTGACTCGAATGCGAACTCGATTATTGAATTTCAAAGTTTGGAATCAATTAAAACCACCAAAAATGCGGCGAAGCAATAATGATTAAATGACCTTTTACCTAACTGTCCAAGTCCGAGTAATTTGCGCACCACTCACTCTGTTTTAAAACCACTCGCGTCGAGCCCGTGTGCGAAAGCAAAAATTTATTAAAATGCCTTTCAAACACTTGAAGTTACACCCGAAATGGTGATTGAAAACACGATTATGGAACACACCTTACATAAGACAAACTACTCAATTCAAAAATTGCAACTCGGCGTTTGGTATTCAACCGGTCTTTTCAGATGACAAAATCTGACTCCCTCAATTAAAATAACTTTTCCCTTTTCCACCCTCGTTAGTGAGCCCCACCCGGTTTTTCGAAAAGAGCTTGACAACACCCCCGACCAATCGATACCGTTTTCGAAAAGTTACTCTCCTCCTCCTTTTAGAAAACACCCCAGTAATAAATTTACACGCGTAACTCACCGTAAATGTCCATCTCGAAGTCTGTTTCTTTTCTCTTAAAATTTTGAACATGCACTCTCTTTACAAGTGACTGATTTATTGTTTCCTTTGCGAAAGTTAAGGTTCGTTCTAAAGTTATCGCCTTCCAAAAACAACTCGACCCCCCAGTGATTTTGAAAATCATCTCATCTTACATAACCGGCCCTTATCCTATTAAAGCATGACTGACACTCCTTCACAAAATGAAACAAAACGAATACATTCTAAAATCTTGGCAATACCCTGCTGTTACTGAAGTGTTCTGTGCTTAAAATTTATTGCCTCTTGTAAACCTACAACGACCCGTCTCAACCGTTTCCGGCGTTACTAGAACTTCTACGAAAAACAATATTTGTCTGTTATTTGTAATTTGTTCCACAATCGAAAATCAATCACGATTTGTTTATAAGCAAATCCGCGACCGTTTCAATAGTTTCCACTATTGGTTCTTCTCCATATTTCTTATCTAAATTTATTTCAAAAATCATTACTCAGGTTACTAGTAAATCAGAATATTTTATAAAAAATTCTTTTGAACTCGTAGAAAAATTAAAACAAATAACTGTACCAAATAATTGCATTATAATTTCTTTAGATGTTATTTCTTTATTTACTAACATTCCTAAAGATTTAGCTTTAAAAAGTATAAATGATAGGTGGTTAGAGATTAAAGATTTTACTGATATTTCCAAAGGTAACTTTTTAGAAATAGTTGATTTATGTTTTGAAACATCTTATTTTGCTTTCAATGATAAATTTTATAAACAGATTTTTGGTACAGCAATGGGTTCTCCTTTATCTCCGGCTTTAGCTGAAATTGTTATGCAAGAACTAGAAAAATCTGTTATTAACTCTTTATCATTCGATTTAACGTTATATTTTCGTTATGTAGATGACATTTTATTGATTTTGCCTTCTGATAAGGTAGATTTTGTTTTAAATAAATTTAATTCTTTTCATAATAGATTACAATTTACAGTAGAAAAAGAAAATAATAATTCATTGAGTTTTCTTGATGTAAATATTATCAGACAGAATGATAAATTAATTACTAATTGGTTTCATAAACCTACCTGGTCAGGTAGGTACATAAATTTTCACTCGTACACACCTAAAAATTATAAAATTGCAACTATTATTTCATTAACTGATCGAGCTATTTTACTTTCTGATAAAGTTTTCATTTATGATAACTTAAATTTAATAAAGAAAACTCTTATTCAAAATTCTTATCCAATAAATCTTATTGAATCAGTAATTAAAAATCGTATTAAATACTTACAAAATTCAAATGTCTCTAAAAACATTAGACAAACTTCGAATCATAAATACATATCTTTGCCTTATATTGAACCATTACACAATACATTTAAACACATTTTCAAAAAACATAATTTAATTTTAGCCAGTAAATCTGTGAATAATTTAAATTTAATTTTTTCGAATTTAAAATCCAAAATACCGAAATTAAAACAACCTAACGTGGTTTATGAAATCAAATGTTCAAATTGTAATTCTGTTTATATAGGTGAAACGAGCCAAAATTTAAAAAAAACGTTTAGACCAACATAAATATCATATTCAAAAAAATAATCAAAATCATTCAATGCTTGTAGAGCATTCATTAGTAAATAATCATAATTTTGATTTTGATAATACTGACATTTTGTACAGTGAATCTAATATTTTTAAAAGACGTTTCATAGAAATGTGTAAAATTAAAATGTCTGGAAATTCTATTAATAAACGTACGGACTTTGAAAATTTAAATGACATATTTTGTAGTTTTCTGGACTCTTTAAACAAGATATAGATCTGTCAATTAATTAATTATAAAAAAAAAAAAAGTAGCTTTAATTAGTTCTCGTTACTTTTATTCCGAACAACTCGTAGTTTACTTTAAAAATCATGTTACCTTTTCGTTTCTCTTGACGACTTGTTTCTCTTGACAACTTGTTTTTTTACTTTTTTTCTCCTGACGAAGCTATAAATCTATAGCGAAACGTTGAGTGTGTTCCCTTCATTTTTCTGTCCGGTCTGAGATTAAAAAAACTTTGTACTTACAATTTTCATCGGACAAGAACAAACTTCAACTTAATTAATTTATTTTTTCATAGCACACTATTCTGGAATAATACCGAAAAAATTGATGTGTCAAAGAGAAAATCATGAACAGAAAGAGAAGGGTAAAAGATAGGTACAGGGAAGGCTAATACAGAAAGAAAGACCATTTTTTGATTCTGACATACCATAAAAATATACTGATTTTTGATTATAAAGGCCGCTAGACAAAAATCTGAAAGAAAATTCTACAGTTATCAACGCCAAGAAGTTTCATAAGCAGGGAACGAAATTATATATTTTGTTCAGTTAGTTTGAGATTATATTTTGTTCAGTTAGTTTGAGATTAAAAAAACTTTGTACTCACAAAAAAAAAAACTGTTTAAAACAAAAAAAAACAGAAGTTTTGTTCTTTTAAAAAAAAACAGTTTCCAGTTTTGTCCGCCATGTGCTTATATATCTATAGTTGTAAATCATCTGTCCTAAGGCACTCGATCTCTGTCTAAGGACACAGGTACTGCCATCATGTTTTTGACACGCGACAGTGGGTATTTGACCTTGAACGATTGGGTTGTCAAAAATGACAAAATGGAATATTTTATGTAAATCAAGACGAAAAATAAGGCAGATTACTTTAAATCTCCATTTTATTGAGACAAAATATAAGTTTATAATAACTCCCAGGGTTTACAATAAGAATATGACATAATAAACGGAAAACTGTAAGTTTTTAATATTTAACCGAACAATAGTCAACTGCTATTATGAGAAACTGTAAGTTTGCTTAAAAAGCATCTATTTTGGTCAAGTATTACCTACGGTTCTTTGAACTGGACGCTGAACTTCGTTTTTATCCTCAATTTGCTAATCTAATTATTTTTCAAATTCGGAAAATTACAATCAGTCCACAGTTTTTTTACTTTCAATATTAACAAATAAATTATTGAAACTTCTATTGATACAGTTAACTATTTAGAAATTTATGCATTGAAATCATTTCGGGGTTTTAAGTAAATTTAATATTTTACCTGAAAAGCATCCAATATACTCACGTTAAACTCATACATTATGCTTTGACCGCAAGCATGGCCGCCTTTCATGGGGGACTTATTAGGAGCAAATCCCGCTTCAATTTGTCTATCCTATTGCAATGTCAGGTCAAAAAGCGATCATAAGATGTCGCTATTTTATCTGTTAAATATTTATCATAAATTTCTTTAATATCTTTTTCTAACCATTTTATAAACTCAGTGGCGGCATTGTCTGTACAGAGGGTGCTCGAGGTTTTCACTGCAATCAAAAACGATTTGCACAAAATTTTTCTAAATCTAGACATTACTTAAATCCCGAAACTATTTCAAGGCATAAATCTCTAAACAGTTGACCATAGAAATAGAAGTTTCAGTAATTTAGCTGTTAACTGAAATTAAAAATTGTTGACTGATTTTAATTTTTCAACATGTTCCAAGGGTAAGCTGTTAGGTTCTAGATAATGGGACTCGGAAAATAATTGGATTTAGCAAATTCCAAAAACATTTAGGATGAAAATGAGCTTTAGGACCCAGTCCAAAAAAGCTTAGGTAATACCGGACAAAAAAGATACTTTTTAGGCAGAACTTTCCCATTTATTATGTCATATCGCTTCGTAATTGCTTGGCTTTATTATAAATTTATACTTTGTCTCAATAAAATGGAAATTGAAACTATTTTGCGTTATTTTTCGTCTTGTTTACATAAAATATTCCAGTTTGTCATTTTTGACAACTGATTTGTTCAAGGTCAAATACCCACTGTCGCGTGTCGAAAACATATGATGGCAGTACCTGTGTCTTTAGACATGCTTTAGCCAGAATCGCCTTAATCTGTCCTCGATCTCAGAGACATCTCTCGTTTTTGAAACATATCACTGAGAGCTATCGCCTGGCCTTAAAATGTAAAATAAAAATTAACCCCGCCTTCTGTGGCATCTCCGATTGCTTTCGATAGATTATAAAATTTCATAATTCATGTTTTATTTAAATATTATGGTTCTGATTAAGTTTCTGTTGCTGCAGATCGTTATGAAATTAGTTGTTCTATTTCCGAAAGTTAATTTTAAGTTGAAAATCGACTTCTATCAGGAATAAAAATTAATAGAAAATATTAAAAATGACTTTCCCAAAATCCTTATTAAAGAACAAAACGAAAGTGTTAAAACTATTTGATGATAAGATCAGTAATTTTAGCGTAATTCTTGAATTACGAAAGTGGCATAATGATGGCGACTGGAACGGGGTGTTAAGCTGAGCTTAAATTTACATACTGCTTATAATGTGACATTTGAGGTCACAACATTCAGTAAATCACATACTAAGCGCACACTAAGCGGTGTTTAAAGTTAAAATTTGTGACATCGTGTCTGAGATAAATTAGATAAAATAAACCCAAACCTAATCATGTTAGAGTTTTTTAATTATTGAGGGTATTTTCAACCCTTTCTATAGGTTGTTAAAAATAAAATTTTAATTAGTAATACTGCATTTTTTAATTATAAAATATATAGGTCAAGTGACAGATTACGAATAAAATATATGATTTTCCTTTACTGTGTGCAAATAAAAAAAAAACCTCAATATAAGTAGTCTAAGTACACAAAATGCTACCTTCTGCCTATTTTTTGGTGGCTACCGTATCATAGCCAAAAAATTTGGGATGGACCATTTATTTGGAACTGCTGAAATGTGAGTGAAAAATAGGAAGGTCAACTTCGCCTTCCTCTTGGAAATTTATACATCAATTAGGCAAGCGCGTTACAAATTCCTTCGCCCTTTTATGTAAATAAACTTTTACTGTAATTTCGCTGGTAATATCTGCTTTTTATTTATTTACCATCGAAGTATGCCGTGAAAATTTAGGGAAAAAGTGGTACTTATGCAAGTAACTAAACTTTGACAACGAAAGTCATTTTATTTTTTTTGTTTAAGGTTACTACGAATGAAGCAATGTTGCAATATTTTCTTTTCATCACAAGGTGTATTTTTCATTTCTCAAATTATATTGCCTAATTAGTCGTTACAAATCTTTTCTAAACATGTAATTTTAAAATTTGTCCGTAGCAATACGTTTGCCAGAAGAATAATTTTTCAATTCGTCTCAATTTTTCGTCAATATATCCCCTACACACTTTTATAACGTCTACAAAACCTTACAAATGCTTTTTGTTTAGCAATTTTCATATCGCGTCTTACAATTTTCACCATTTTAACATAAAATAATTAATTATTTACGTAACAAATTGACTTGTAGCATTAACATAGGTACTAGATAAAAACGGATATTTCTTAAAATTGAAACAACATCGGTTGATCTATCTGATTTGAAGTATCACATTTTGGCATATGTTATAATAAGGTACTTTTCGCGACTAACCGGTTACGAATAGCATGGTTAGCAGTTGTGACGTTACGGTCACGAGAATACGTTACGGTTAGTAAGATTCGCCAAAACGAAACGGTTACGGTTACAGGCTTTTTGACGGTTGTATTTTAAAATTTGACAACAGTCCAACAATTAATTGTATAATAACTATTAGCAAAGAAGTTGTGATTGAATCAAGTTGAGGACAGCACGCGGAACCACGGTTATGTGTAGAAGTCACGGAATAAGAGAGAAACACCAACGTTACACAACTCTCTGACCGGGTTAGGAAAATAGTAACCGCAGTAACATATCTGACGTCATATCAACAGTTATCGGTAAGTCACGAAAATGCAGTGGACACTTATTTCGCCTAACTTAACTAACTCGTGACCGGTTAGTCACGAAAAATCACTTAATAACATCAAATTAATTTGTCTAATTTTACTTTAATAGGCAACCTATAAAATAAAATCACGACCTACTTGATGGTAAATAAATAAAAAACAAATATTAGCTAAGAAAGTATTACTAAAAGTCTATTCAAAATAGTATGGAATGAGAAATTACAATTTGTTTGTACCTCGCTTTTAATTTGTTGGGCAATTACGAACCGCAGCTTCTTGAATTGCACTAGATTTTAATTTAAAAATACTTAAACTTGTAATTACTTGCAGTGAAGTTAATTTAAATTGTAAACGTTTTGACTGACCAGCTGATCGGAGCGGCTGATTTACGTCGTTCGTGCTTAAGATCAAGTGAAGTACTGACCGACCCTGGCCTATTTCAGCTTCCGTTCATAATTGAAGAGACGGCTGCGTTCCACTTTCAGCTATGCCAGCAGTTCTTAAACGGTTTAGTGAACATCTGCCACGGTATTTTTCTCGAAAACTATTAAATTTTTCTTAAGAACATATGAGTCTAATCGTTGCCATTTATGGTGATATATTACAGGTTTAAATATTTTCACACAGAAAAAGAGCACCTTGTATAATAGCTAATTTCGATTATGGTGCACTATATGAACTGAGTGTAACTTCATCTCATTTTATTCCATGAGATTAAAACGATATGAAGATACACTCAGTGCACACAGTTCACGGCAATCGAAAGCACTATAAGAATATGTAGAACATACGTTCATTATCTTTTCAAAGCATGCTAGAATTTCTTTTCGACTGAGCATACGTTATCTAAGCGTAATTTCTTTTCCATAAATAAAAGGAATACTAAAAATGGGAGGAAAACTCGTAAACGGTGAACACTTAACGGAAAGTGAAAAACATTATTTGAATCATTTTCTACAAGTGTCTTTTATTAAAGAATTCGGTATAATTGGCAACTTAGCAAAATCTGTTTTTAAAGAAATTCAAGTTTTCATCAAAATTCTAATTCCAATTTAAGGTGGATACAAATATGCCACTTTTGTAATAAAATCTGTTTTATTAGCTCTGCACAATTTCAAACACTATTGTTATTTCTATTCCTTTAGCTAAAAGAAATTGCATTTTAACTTATGGAGCAGTCAAGCTCTCCTGATTTGGGAACACAATCTAACGTCACAGCCACCGCTCTTGCTAAGTAGGTCATAGTACCATAACACCCGCTAGGTGCACTGTCATAGAAGTGTTGGCATATGTATGCGGCACCACCACATAAGAGCCCCCCCATTTTTGACGTTTCACGTAGCTCTTTGGGTTTCGCACAACATAAAGTTGCATCACCATCACATTTTATCTGCAACATTTTTTTTTCAGAATTTACATAAAACATATCTCGATGCAAGTTTTACTTGATCATCTAAAAATAATTCATTTGCGGTGTGCACTAGTTGTTCTACTTGGATAATTCCTCCCAGGGACGCGGCGATATTATATTCGGACACGAGCGTTAAAACCATGAGAGCTTCGACGATAAGCTGCCTGTATTCAGGTTGGGGAATAGAATTTAATACCGTTTCAACCGCGAGTGCAAATTTTAACTCTCCCGAAGTCATTTCTTGAGTTAAACTTTGTTGAAGTACTTTACTGGCTATGTCAAGTCCTTGACACTATAAAAAAAAATATACATATACAGGGCGTTTAGTTTTGTGTTCTTAAGAGTTGATCGAGCACCTTAAAAGAGTGTAATTAACATAAAAACACCTTAACAAAAGTTACGCCCTGTATAAGATGAATCAAAGAACTGAGAATATTTACCCTTTCGAGCACGCTCCACACCCGAGGATAAAAATCTCTGGGAACCCTGTTTAAGGCGCCATCTAATCTGCGTCGCCTCAGCCACTGCCCTTGGCGATCTGGTTCTATTTGATCATCGGATGCCGATTCTAGACTAATATGACTTTTCTGAAATGAACGTCCCTGTACCTGGGTTTTTCTATGTTATTTTTGAAGAACTTACCTTGCTTATTCTGCTAGATTTATTACTAACAATAGAAAAATTTCCACGTCCAACTAAAAAAGAGTGTATTATTTATACTTACATGGTCATGTTCTCGCTTGTCATAACAGATATTTAAATATACAGGGTTTCAAAATTAAAAAGAAAAAATTAAATAGCAGACATTATTCAATATCATAGTTCAAGCAGGCAAACTTCTAGTTGCCATGTTTTACAGATTTTCAAACATAATTCGTATTATTTATTTAAAAGATAAATACTAAACCAAATTCTCAAATAATTCGCCGCTTACAGTCAACAAATGTCCCAACTTGTCTTGAAAGTTTGAATGGAACCAAATAAATATAAAATATTGTCGGAAGCAAAAAAAGTAGACAAAGTAGACAAAAAGCAGTTTCCCGTAATTATTCTTTCTAAAAATGGTATTGATTAAAAATGACTTCACAGATAACATAAAAAATTTAAAATCTTTCAAATTTAACAGGTTTAAAACTTTGATAAATAAAATCTCTGAATTCGTCTTTAATCAATACCATTTTAAGAAAGAATAATTACAGGAAACTGTTTTTTGGCTATTTTTTTTTGCTTTCAAATATAATATCTGTTTTTTATTTATTTACCATCGAAGTATGCCGTGAAAGTTTAGAGAAAAAGTGGTACTTATGCAAGTAACTATACTTTGACAACGAAAGTCATTTTGATTTTGAGTTTAAGGTTACTGCAAATGAAGCAATGTTGCAATATTTTCTTTTCGTTACAAGGTGTATTTTTCATTTCTCAAATTATATTGCCTAATTAGTCGTTGCAAATCTTTTCTAAACATGTAATTTAAAAATTTGTGCAGTGCGTTTGCCAGAAGAAGAACTTCAATTGGTCTCGTTTTTTTCGTCAATATATCCCCTATACTTTTGTGACATCTACAAAAAGTATTTCTAAATGAAAAGTACGCTTACAAATTTAAAATATTGTACTCACTGCAAAAATTTCCTATAATCTTTCAATAATTTCCATTTTCCCCAAATCTGGCCTGGCCGATTGTTACCTTACAAATGCTTTTTATACAGCAATTTTCATGTCGCGTCTTAGAGTTTTTACCATTTTGACATTAAATAATTAATTATTTACTTAACAAATTGACTGTAGAATTAACATAGGCACTACTTAAAAACGGATATTTCTTAAAGTTAAGAGTCCGTTTCAGTCGCCATCATTATGCCTCTTTTCTAGTTCAAGAATTACGCTAAAATTACTGATCTGATCATCGAATAGTTTTAACATTTTCGTTTTGGTTTTCAATAAGGAATTTCGGAAAGTCATTTTTAATATTTTCTAATAATTTTTATAATTTTTATTACTTATAGAAGTCGATTTTCAACTTAAAATTAACTTTCCGAGATAAAGCAACTAATTTTATGAAGATCTGCAGCAACAGAAACTTAATCAAGACCATAATATTTAAATAAAACATGAATTACGAAATTTTATAATTAGTAGTTGCAAACTGCTGCCCTCTACCGAAAGCAATCGGAGATGCCACAGTAGGCGGGGCTTATTTTTATTTTACATTTTACGGCTGAGGAATTTCCGGTATGCCTAAAATTCTCTGACCTGGGGGCTCGTTCAGAAACTGAAAAAAAAACGCACTTTGGGTAAAATTCTTTCTCTCAATGTGTACGTGATTTTGTATATTTTTTTTCGTTCTAAACGCCCAAAGTGCTCTTTCGTTACAGTTTTTGAACGCAACAGTATTGTATAAGTAAACTGAGTGGTACTTCCTTTGCATGTGATCTCGAGAAAACCGGAAGGCGCGAGCAGTCATATTTACCACGATGTTTACATTTTTCTCTTTTGAAGTCATGTTAACTTCCAATAAATTAAGGAAACAAACAAATATTCAGTAACGTTGGTTTCTTTATTTTAATTTTATACAATGAACGGCAAAAAGTTACACCATTTGGGAAAATTTTTTGCAGTTTAAAAAATTTGTGCCAATAGTTGTGTGTTTTGTGTATGTTCGATAACCAAATATAAACAGGACAAAAACAGTGAGCAGCTTTTAGTGTGGCTCAAAAAGGTACCTATTTAAAATTCGAAAAAAAATAATAATATGGTTCCAATAGGTTTTTACAAAAGGCGTTTACGATAATTGGAGCGGTATATACCGGTTAATCTATTGTCTCACACTTACTTGCATTAAACGCATTCATTTTATCTTACTTTTCTACCCCGATTCATAGAGCTCTCCAATTATCGTAAGCGCCTAAAATGTGTCGCTTGCTCCTCTGACAAAATGGACAAGATTTTTCATTTTGTATTTAGAAGCGGCAATTGGGCGTTTGGTATTTAGCTCTTGCAAGTGATTAGTTTATTTATTTATTCAGCTATAAGAGAATGTTTTTTATATCCATAAGAAATATTTAAACAAATAAAATTTGCTTTTGGGTTCTGTTACATGCACGAGAAAATTTGAGACAATTTTTCACAAGGCGTTTTCTTTATAACATTTTGTCTCATCACTTAATTTCCTGATAACAATTTTCTAGTAATCCCAATCTGGCATAAGCAGACCGAATTTTTTATTTTGGGCCAGTTTAATATCTCTACAACTTATGAAATCGACATTAGTACAAATAGTGGCTACCACGTATTGCACCTACAGTGATCGCCAAAATGTCGGGATCAAATGGCAAAAATCTTTGTTTTTAATTTTTTGAGGAAACTTTTTAAAGCAATAATTTCTACTTGTCTGAAAACCTTTTTAACTCCTAACAGATATACCGAGTGATTTTATTCGAAATTAATCTATATTTCAACGAGATTTTTTTAACGTTAGTAAAGTTAGTTTCAGCTTATTTTTTTAATATTCCGTTAAAATTGAATTTTTCAACTTTTAGAATATTCTAAAAATTTCAGGTACTAAATCTTCAATATGTAATATTTTTAGGGCGGAAACTACCAAAATTTATAATTTGAAAAAATAAGAAAGATTAAGTATTGCTTCATTATTTACCGAAAAGTATTATTTTTGCATATTTTTTCCGTTTCTGATGCAAGGTGCCTTTTATAATTATTATAAATAATTAATATATATTTAAATATTTCTCTATTCCCGTTAATGAATTAATTTCGCAATGACCTTGTAAATGTTACTTTGCAGAAGATATTTCTTTATATGGCTTAGTCCTACTGACTTCAACAGAATTTGAGGGCTTTTTTAATAATAGGATTTGAATTAAATTATAAAAATGTAAAACTACTTTTTTTTTTCAATAGCAAACGTTAAAGTTTGCTTTGTCCAACTCAAAACAGTCGATAAAACAGAATTTTAACCGCAAAAGTAAATAAAATAATAATTTTTAACAATTTAACAACAATCCACACTAATTACTGGGATCATGATCACACAATTGTACCGTCTTGTTTAACAAATAACTACCTACTTATTGTTTTTTGTTGTGTATTGTAATGTGGTTTGAAATTAAAGTCGTTTTATGAAAATGCCTCTTAGTAATTTCATTTGAATAATTCATGGCCGTCTTATATTCTCCCTGATTAATTGACTGAACAGGTAAATTAAATATGGAAAAAAACATTTAGGCAGCTATAAAATATTTTTTACAGAATTTTTGTGAAATTCATTCATTCAAATGTCATTAACAGGGACAGATTAGAGTTTTTAGATGTCATTTAAATGCATATTAGTTATGAATAAAAATATTTTTCTTAAAGTGTACCTTGCTTCGAAAACGTAAAAATTATGTAAAAATATATATTATTTTTGCTGAATAATAAAATATCTGAAGCAACAATTAATATTCTTCATTATTTAGCAATTGCTCCGCGTCCCATTACTCTTAATTTCCTTTTAACAAAACTGCCATGTCTTTGTCGGATTAAATTAAATTTATTTAACCTAGAAAGAAGATAAAAGACCGGATTTAAACATGTTTATTTACCAGATTAACTATTATGTTTCGTTTCATTTTCGAATATATATTCCTCCCTCTCTGTAATAAATTTTAAATTTTCGCGGTAAAACTCAAGGTAAAGCCGTTGGTAAAACTGCAAAAATTCTGAAAATCGTACGATTTTCAACGATAGCACACGATGAATCTATTTCGCGTGATTTGGCTCCACCTTGTAGCCCCGCCTTCTGTGTGTTACGTCCTGCACCCTTGCCCCGCGAGAGATGGTTAAGCGATTGTCAAACGGCCCCTTAAGGCAGTGAGTATATAGGTACTAATAAGAGGGCTCATGAGATAGGCTTTACGCGACGCAAGTAGCTTCATTGACTGATGGCTGTGTGCAAATATTTATTATATAATTTGGGCTGTGTACCAACTAATTACAGATATTGTTAGAAACTTAATATTTTATATTACTAAGATTTATTTGTTTATGGTTTATTTTGGTGTGATTCTCAACGCACAATATTGCTGAAAAGTTAAATGCTCAAAAATGGGTAACTTTTAAAAATTTAATAAGTCAATCCAACACAACAAATTAAAGAAATCTAACTAATCTTACCTAATTAAAAAATGACGAAGCAACCAAAAAAATATTTAAACCATTTCAACCCAATATATTTCTTTTATAAAGATAGGTTGACGATGAGGAAAAATGAAGTAATTCTACTAAAAAATAAAATTAAAATAAATTAAACCTCACCAATGAAATAAAAAATTAATTACCGCACTAATTTTTAATAAATGACATTTTGAATATCTTTATTAGTCGTCATCGTCTATGTAGGAGCTCAGTACAAATCAGCGTAGCCAGAGTTTTCTCAAAAAAAAATAAAAATATCAGGTGAAAGCACATTTCCCCTATTTAAAAAATATTTCAATGGAAACATCAGTCATTGTAAGGTACAGCTGCGGAAACATAAAGCGGGACAAGTCTTATAACGAAACTTCCGATTATTTTGATAATGTGAAGTTTCCTTGGTGACGGTCGTGACCCTTCTAATTAATCTATACCGTCAGTGAACGTCAGAAATAACTTGTCAAATTGAGTTCTTAAGAATGTATCGTCTTTCTAAGGGAAATGTAAGTGAAAATTTTCAATCAGTGAATTAAATGGAATTAGTGAAGCCTTTGGAAGAACTATGTGACATTTTGGATGTGGAATATGTATATTAGAAATCGAAAGGCTGCATGACTGTTATTTTGTTTCATTTTATTTCGCATGGCAATAATTGTTAAGGTTGATAAATTACCACAGTTACCGAAATTTAGAAGTAAGGTTTAAACTAACGAAAGTTTACTGTCCCGCTTTTTGTTTTCCCAACTGTAAACCGGGTGTATCACACCATAAATTTCATTTATACGAAATTTGGGAACTATAAATGAAGCTAAAAATGGAATTTCGCGACATACTACTAGCCACTGTTGAACTTAAATAGAACATCGTATACTGGCTGTCCCACGCCATGTGTTCACTCTTCTAGAATCTTTATTTATTAATCGATTTACATGAAATTTGGAGACAATAAATTAAACATAAAATGTAATTTTCCAACATACTGGTAGCCGTCATAGGACTTCCGGTTTCATCGGAAGTGATATCAACTTTTTTATTTGAAATGAAACACCTATACAGGGAGATTGATTTCTTTCATTAAAAGTTTAAGGACTTCCTCTTTGAATATCAATTTCATATGTTGCGGTTATAAGTTAGCAATAATGATCTATTAAAATATAATATTTCCAACTTTCGGATACTTCCGCTTGTACCGAAAGTTGCTGTCAACTTTCTTATTTTAAATGAAATACCCCACTTTGTATTACATTTCTGAAATCTTCATGAAATTCTAAAAATATTTTGTGTAACATGTGATACAAGAAAAATTAGCCGTTTTAGAGATATTTCCATTTTTTAAAAAAAGTTCAAAGTTGCAGTACCTTGTTTATGATGCTGTCATCTTTGTGTAACAAAAGCCATAATTTCAATTTTTGGCCTGTACTAGGCTATGCTCATAAGCTTTCAGGTCATACCTAATTTTACACAAAATCGTTTACGGGCTGGTTGAAAAGTAACTTCTATTCGAACTGATTTCAACTGTCGAAAAGTCATGTTTTTTAAATAGAAGACCCAGTATTTTTTATCTATAAGAATCAGAATTAAATGTTCTTTCGGATCTGTAGTAGCATTTCCTATACCCATCTCTTATCTTTCTCTTTCTATTCATGATTTTCTCTTTGACACATCAATTTTTTTACTTTTCAATGTTATTCCTGAATAGTGTGCTATGAAAACTTAACAAACTGAGGTTTTTTTAAATTAATTTCTAACTGTAATTTCAATTTCATTTTAAAAACCAACAAATAATATTTAAATACACATCTATCATCTGAACTTCTTGTTTACATATGCCGCATGTATTAGAATTCTTGGTATGACTATTTACACATTTACAAGGAGAAATTTACACTTACAATACAGAATTTTATGAAAACTAATAAATAAATCAGAAATATTAAAAATAATACACAAATTGTTAATTATAATATTGGCTCTAAGTTGTCCTCGGCTATTATTTATTAGTAATAACTTTGTACTGTATCTAAGTAATAACGCATTTTCTTCTATATAACAACTTTTTTTATTAACTTCTTGAATTGTCAATTTTTTTATCATCAAATACCTTTAATATGTCTGTTTGATTATTCATTTTTTGGTTCTTCGTAGTGATTAAATTGTTTTTTTTTTAATTCCTACTAGACAGATGATTTCAAAAATTATAATTTCTCTAGTTTTCATAGCCCAATATTTAAAAATAATACCGAAAAATGGAAAAAAATTACGTGTTAAAAAGAAATCATCGATAACGAGTTACCTATAGGGAATGCTAATACAGTACGAAGGAACATTTAATCCTGAGTCATATGGTATAAAAATATACTAGCCGTTCCATTTAAAAAACATGACTTTTCGATAGTTGAAATTAGTACGAATAGAAGTTACTTTTCAATCAGCCTGTAAGCAATTAAGTGCAAAAGGGGACATGATCTGAAAGAATGCTACTGTAGCCTACTACAAGCCAAAAATGGGCATCATGGTTTTTATTGCACAAAGATGGCAGTATCATAACCAAGGTTATGCAAGTCTGAATTATTTAAAAAAAAATGAAAATATCTCGGAAACGATTAATTTTTCTTGTATCACATGTGCACAAAATATTTTTAGAATTTTATGAAGATTTCAAAAATGCATTAAAAATTGGGGTATACCATTTAAAATAAGAAAGTTGACAGCAACTTCCGGTTGCTATATTTTTACATATCATGCATTTTTCTTTTACTTGGATACGTAGCAACGGTGTATACTTTTATAAAAAAAAAAAAACTTGTAAATGCATTGAGTGAGTGTATTGATTTCCTACAGATTGCAGTGAAATAATGCGTTGATAGGTTTTTTTTTTTATAAAAGTATACACCGTTGTTATGTGTACTTATAAAAAAAATGGTATTTGAAATCTGCGGATCATACTAGTTCGAATACGTATAAATTGGTAATTTTGGTTTCCATGACAACGAAAATTTTTCAATCTAGAAAGCTATGAATGGCATTTTTTCGATCTAATGCGATCAACTGTTTCGAGAAAATCTTTCAAACCCTTGATTGTATTTTCATTTTTAACATTTTACAGCATTTGAAATTTTCATTACGCAATAGATCGAAAGTGCATAATTTATAGCTTACTAGATTCAAAAATAAAAGGTTTTTTCTTCGCTCTCACGGACAAGCTGCCTCTATCTGTTTTGCAGATTGTGCAAACCACGCATTTGGCTGTAGAAGGGCGCTAAATTATTTGTAATTATTGAAATAGATATAACTAAAAATCAATTGCTTTTGATTAAAACTTCGCAGAAATAATTATTTAATAGCAGTTTGTAACTTTATTTCAGCAGATTTACTATTTTTCAATTGTTCGTGAAAGAGCGCCAAATATGTTTTGCACATGAGCGCCAAAATACCCTTTAAAGGTTACGATCGGGAAGACTTTGGCGTTTGAAGTATTTGGACATTAAATGCTTTAACTGTTATTAATTAATAATAATGAAAAAACGGTAATAATTTACATGTTCAAATCCGAAGCCGACAATACCGACTTCTGATGCATTTTTAAAAACTAATTCAAGCTTTAAAAAAAATATGAAATAAGTCATGGCCTGGGTTTGACACTCAACCTGACAGTTACGTAACTCGATCAAACTCAACACCACCCACTTGATCACGAGAATCATTTACAACTGTCATTAAAACACATTGTTAAGGCCAAATAAAAAAATTAATTACTTTTTTCTTAATTTACAAAAATTAACAGCTAAAATCCAGCAAATTTGGTATTAAAATGTTTTAAATTTTATGGTCTTTCTGACTATATCCTACGTAGTCATATAAATTTATTCAGGCAAATGAGCGATTTCTATTCCTCCATGTTAATCGATATGTACTATAAATTTTAGGACAAACGGTACGTTTTGCACAAGGGCAAAACATTTTGACCATGTCCGCCTCTAGGGTAGAGGCATGGAAACCAAAATTATTACCAAATGACGAATTTTCGCAGTCGAAATGATCTTTATGTTCCAAATATGTAAAAATATATAGGGTGTTAATATAAATTAAAAAAGTTAATATCACTTCCGGAAAAACTAGAAGTCATACGGTACTGAATGGTACGTCAAAAAATCCATATTCATTGTGCAATTTAGCTTTTTCAAATTTCATGTAAATCGATTGAAAAGTAAAAATTCTAGAAGGGTGATCCATGTGCCGTGGTACACCCGATACATATTTAAAATGTTTCAAATTGCTAAAAAAGATTTATCAGCGTGGATACTAAATAATTGCAGATAACTTGTGCGATTGCTATTATAATGGTAGCATTATTAATTTAAATAATTTTTTGAACTCATCGCCCTCTAGTTAACGTTTTACGTACGAAATAGTCGACCGGGAAACACTGTTTCCCGGTCGAGTCGATCAGGAACAACGTCAATGTAATGTCAAAAATTGTAGCCTTTTGGAGCGTCGTTAAATAAATCTGTTGATAATAATAAATTAATCCACCGTAAATTATATTAAATGTAAGAATCTAACGTTATTTTATAACGAAAAGATGCATATGCCTATACCTACATAACATGAAAGACGCTTAAAATTAATAGAAAAATTTTGTGCAAATCGTTTTTGATTGCAGTGAAAACCTCGAGCAGCCTCTATACAGCTGTTTCAGCCCTGCTTGGGGCTTCTTCAGCAGAGACGTAGCTAGACATTCCAACTGCAAACAAAAACGACTTCTCCAATTTATTCGCAATTGCGATGTAAGAGTGATGAATAGATAAAATAGCGACATCTTACGATCGCTTTTTGACCTGACATTGCAGTAGGATAGACAAATTGAAGCGAGATTTGCTTCTAATAAGTCCCCCATGCAAGGCGGTCATGCTTGCTGTCAAAGCATAATGAAAGTTTTTAGAAAAATTTTGTGCAAATCGTTTTTGATTGCAGTGAAAACCTCGAGCAGCCTCTGTACAGCTGTTTCAGCCCTGCTTGGGGCTTCTTCAGCAGAGACGTTTTTGTTTGCAGTGGGAATGTCGAGCTACGTCTCTGCTGAAGAAGCCCCAAGCAGGGCTGAAACAACTGTACAGAGGCTGCTCGAGGTTCTCACTGCAATCAAAAACGATTTGCACAAAATTTTTCTAAAAACTTTCATTATGCTTTGACAGCAAGCATGGCCGCCTTGGATGGGGGACTTATTAGGAGCAAATCCCGCTTCAATTTGTCTATCCTACTGCAATGTCAGGTCAAAAAGCGATCGTAAGATGTCGCTATTTTATCTGTTCATCACTTAAAATTAATATTTATTTTAGGTTATGGTTATATTCAAGAACTATTTATTATAAATATTGATGCTACAATTTTGGCAATTAGAAATTGAAATCCCTGCAGCAGCTTGATTTTCAATGGATACAATTCTATCAACATTTCCAGCCCCCATGTCTTTTAAGAGACAATAAATCTTCCCCATGATTCGCAAGAAGCGTGGCAGAGCTTGTGCGGAAACAGCGTCCTGTGTATTCTGAAGGATTTGCCAATTTCAGGTATTCTGCTATTTTGGAGGGATTTTTCCAAATGTGTTTAACCCCACTGGCGAATTGACACATTTACCATTACGGTAAGTCAGAAAGAAACGTTTACTTCCAGTTCTTATTTCTTTATATTTCAGGAGCAGTTTAATCCAGGCAACCTCAGTTACAGCAAAGCGTCGACAAATATTATTCTTTGTACAGTAACAAATACAACGTCTGTTTTAAATTCAATATCATCTATAGACATTTTACAAAGTTCCTCCCGACGTAATTCTCCAGCAATACCCATTATTAATACTACCTAAATTGAAAGTAGTATTTATTTTAATAAATAAATACCTTTATTAATAGAAATGAAGAATCTGGTGCTTCCTCAATAAATTTATGTATCTGCTCTGCTTCAAGTATTTTTGACTTTTTTCGCACTACATGTTCCGTCTCTCTTTTTTAGGAAAGCGATAAGTTTATTAAATTTCGAAATATCAATATTATCATGAATATTTAAACATGATTGTAACATTGAGTATGTTAACCATAAAGACTTATTGCTGTCAAAGCATTGAAAATATGCTAATAAACAATTTTCTGTATACTTCTTAATTTTTCTGGCTTTGCACCATTCCACAAATTTAGAATACACAATCATATCAGTCTTTCGATTTTTTTGGGTAGCAAATTTTGAATTGTCACATTTGCAACTTCCCAAACCTCGGGGGGAGTGCAAGGCATATCAAGATCAGACATATTGCACAAAATTAACACGTTCACATAAAAAACGAAGAGCAAAACGTATCAAAATTTGTAGGTTATGCTCAGTTATGCTTTTGTCATTTGACGCAACGTCGACACTAAGCATGGATTGCTTAATTTTACATTTTTGGTTTGCCATGACTTGAAATTATTATATGAAAGTATGTGCAATTAAATTTCTACATTCGTTTCAAAAAATATAATACGAAACTCTTGCGGGAATCATTATCCCGCGTTCGCGCATATGAAGCGCTCCCTCCTTCGTCGGTCGCGCTTCAAAACTGCACTCACGCGGGAAAAATTTGTTCCCGCACTCGGTGCGTAAATAACTATTACTGATAGCTTTAAGAATAATCAGGTTTTATTATTCCTTTCAACGCCGTGTTGCACATTTTTGCAAAATAAAATTATTGATAATATGTTTCATGACTATTTTGAAACGGATTACAAAAAGAAAATCATTACACTTAAGAAAATTTGCAAGAGCTGGTTGAAAATACCGATCAGACTCCAGAAAAGTCTACTGATTAGAATTTTATAAGTAGGTATCTATGTACAGGTGACTATGCGAGACTTGCCACCTGTTTTAACTATTTTTTTTTTAGAATTTAGAAATAAATGTTCATTATAAAACTTGTACAGACTAACTCAAAGTTTTTGCTGATGTTATAGAAAAACAATAAACAACCTGTAACCAAGATATAGAGTGAAATTCTATTTTCTTTAAATGAGGCACATTTTTGGATTGTAAATTAAACTAAATAATGTAAATGACTAAATAATGTATACAAAAAATGCGTAGTTGTCGAGATATGCGTATTTAATGTCATTGTTCAACTTTCAACGAAGATCGCCAAAGCTGTAGTGTATGTAAAGTTGATATATGCGGATAAAATCTGAGGGTTTAATTTACACAAAGCTTAGAAAAATAAAATCCGCAAGATGTTTTATGGAATATTTAAGGAGTTAAGTAATATATTTTCAATGGCAATTAAACTAAAACTAATATGTTTTAAGGGCGGCCTGCATCACATAAATAAAATATCAAATACATCGAACTATTATATAAATATATATATATATATATATATATATATATATATATATATACATCCCAGCATCACTGGAAGCTCCTTTCATAACTGTTCTATGTAGCGTCCAACATGGCGGGCCTGCTGTATATTACTACTGCACTATCATCTGTAACTCCTTCGTTGGTCCTATACATAAGGCGTCCGCTGATATACACCTCCCTCCGATTAAACATCAATAAGGCGTCCTTTTTGTGTATACGCTTCCATATGATAAGCAATGCAAGCTCCAGCGGTGTTGTCAATTTTACTAAGTTCTTAAATGGTAGGGGGGTACTTCAAGGTACCTCGTCGAAATTCCGTCATGAAATTCTTTCAAAATTTCTGAAAGTTTTCTTGAAACATAAAACTCATTTCTCCGTTTCATGATATTTAAACATAAAACTGACTTTTTTATATCCAAAAGTACTGCGTTACTCCAGAGTTCTTAAAAAATAACGTTCGTAATCAATAGCAAGGCAACTAATATTTTCAGTTTCTCAGTGGATCGTTAATGTGAAACACATGTTCGTCAGGACACAAATATTACGGTAATTAGCTACTGTAACTTGAAAGCTTCCGCGGCCGTCGTCCGTTGTTGAATTCCTGGCTTCCGCTTGGAACCGCGTCTCTTGCCGGATTTCGTTTTCCATTGCAGAAGAACTTCCTCAAGGCTGCTGCTGCTGCTGCTGCTGGTAGTCTTGCTGCTGCTTCTTGTAAGTCGTTGAGACTGAGTTGGTACGTCTGCAGTCGTGGTATTTATAGTGGTCGATGGCGGCAGCGGGGTGAAACGGTGGGCGGGGATTGGTCTGTTGGTGCGTGACGAGCCGTTAATGAGATGTTTCCATGTATTGTGAAGGTAGAAGCCATTATCACGGTTCAGGTTATCGGAGTGTTTGAAAATTTCTATAGATTCATGGATTTTCCGGTTAAACAAATGAGACGAGCGGGCTAGGAGTTTTGTGTCGGAAAATTGGATCTGGTGGCCGGTTTCTAGTTTGTGTTCAATTGAACCCGTTGCGCCCATCGACCACTATAAATACGACGACAGCGGACATACCAACTCAGTATCAATGACTTACAAGAAACAGCAGCAAGACCACCTGCAGCAGCAGCCCTGAGCAAGTTCTTCTGCTATGTAGAACGAAACGTTGGTAGTAGAAGAAATCCGAGAAGAGACGCGGTTCCAACCGGAAGCCAGGAATTCAACGGTAAGTAGCTAGATATAGATTAAGCTCGGGATTTCAAGTTTTCTAATGACAGTCTCTTTCTGGAAATAAATGATCACCATAAAGACAACTGTATTATTAGAGACAACTTCAATTATAAGATTACAAAATTTTGTTGCAAATCATTTTTTATTACAGAGGATCTTTCGAACATCCTCTATAGCTGTTTCAGTCCTATTTGGGTCCTCGCTAGCAGAAGCAATGTCAAGTTAGAAAACGATCGCAGGATGTTGCTAATATTAAGTTGATAATATTGCCTTAACGTAAAGCGAATAATCTGAATGAATCTGTTTAGTTATTTCTTTTTATTCTGAATGGCTTTCTTATAGAAATACTGAAAAATAGTGAGAGCATTTTACTCCACTAGAATGAAAAATGTATTTTTCACAACACTTATGTACAAGTGTTTATTTTGCAAAATTGCCAAAAGAAAGTCATTCAGTATAAAATTATATAACTAAATAAAAATTCAAGTAGACAAAGAAATCACTTTTTGTTGTGAAAATTGTTTTATTCGCGTTATATTACCGTAAGATAAATTCATCTAAACAATGTGAACCAAAAAGATAATTTCGTTTATTGCTTCTTTAAGTGGAGTTACTCCAGCAATATTTTCCAGCAATAAATTGTAGGGATTGGTGTATGTGTGTTTATAGTGAACTTTACTATTAACCACTTACGGTACCAACAAGCCGAAGAGCCCTCGCTGTTCACCCTTGATATTTAGGTCGTGCTCGATACCGCAATATCATCTCGATGTAAAACAAATGAATAGTTTTAAATGGAATCGTGCACGTCGAACATATGGACTGCTATTCGTCTTCGAAATGCAAAGTTCCATTTGTTTTATATCGAGGTATCAAGCGCGACCTAAATATCGAGGGTGAGCAACGCGGCTTCTTCGGCATATTTGCACCTGTACACATTATAAATATTGTGTAAAGGGACCACATAAAAAGGCATAACGGACTACGTAACTTTTTTATTAGAGACTCTGCCACTTCAATACTTTGCAGGTAACTTTTAGGAAGCAACTGAAAAGCAAAAAATTGTTTTAAAAAGTAGTTTTGTAGGGGTAGCTTTAATATTTTAGTCCTAACTTTTCAGTTTACACATTTCGTCAAAAATTTGTGAAAGAAATATTCTTATTATAGATTATTTGGCACAAAAAAGGTTCAGATTCAACTCAATTTTGGAGTAATTGAGGTTTAAAAGTTCGCATGCACCTATTACATAATGTTAAAACATAAAATTTATCAATTTCTTATTGTTCACTTTGTATAAAAAGGTGACCTTATTTTTAGATGTTCTATCACCCTGAAAATATCGGGAGATATTTCTAAACGACCGTATACAGGGAAGGGCAAAAGTATGGAACCGGCTTATTATTTCGAAAACTGTTTGACGTATCTGTTTAAAATTTGGTGTGTGATTCAGGGTCAATAAGATTTCAGACATCATCAGTTTATTTCAATTGTCTATCGGCTCTTGTTTCTGAGGTCCAACGCCTACTTGATTTTTTTTAAATCTTATTTTTTTTTTCCTTTATTTAATAGTTCGTTTAATTTTCTAAACGACCATATAAAAATAATTATCAATTACATAAGAAAATTTTCGAGAAAAAAAACATTTGAATGAAAAAGTTAGGAAAAATGGTTAATTGTTTGATATTCGACAAAAAATATAGTTTTAACAAAAAAACTGTAAAACCACAAGATTATGGGCTGTTTTTAAGATAGAACTAAAGAAAAATTTAATAAAAATTGCCTTAAAAACAAGAAAACAAATACTAAATATCAGCGTAAACCATCTTTTCTAACTTTTTCATTCAAACATTATTTCCTAGAAACTTTCTTATGCAGTAGATAAATATTTTTATGTGGTCGTGTAAAGAATTAAACGAACTATTAAATAGAGGAAAAAAATCAGCAGGTTGTTATTTAAGAAAAACCAAGTAGGCGTTGGATCTCAGAAACAAGAGCAGATAAACAATTGAAACAATCGGTAATGTAGGTCCTATTGACTCTGAGTCACATACCAAATTTCAAATAGATACGTCAAACAGTTTTCGGTTCCATACTTTTGCCCTACCCTGTATAAATCTATACAGTGTCAATTAACCTAAAGCAATTATTATTCCTAGTTTAAAAACATGCTATTGATACTATAAACCAATAAACATACTTCATTTTTCTCGTTTT
Source organism: Prosopocoilus inquinatus (assembly GCA_036172665.1). Taxonomy (NCBI): domain Eukaryota; kingdom Metazoa; phylum Arthropoda; class Insecta; order Coleoptera; family Lucanidae; genus Prosopocoilus; species Prosopocoilus inquinatus. The sequence goes on from CM069869.1 coordinate 30,559,963, forward strand.
CATTACACTTGTAATGTCGGTGATAACGGATTGCACCATTACCTTTCATTCTTTTGAGCGGAATTTGCGACTGTAAAAGCATACTAAAAAATGTTACATAGCATGTACAGTTGTAACGTAACATATTTTATAAAAAGTAAATTTTACTTACGTATTCTTCAGGAAAATAATGACCACTCTCGTCCATGTTGTCTATCAAACCTAACAGACTATGAATTTTTTTCGAGCGGGAATCACAGAAGCATATTTAAATAGGATTACAGTGTTGACAAATTTACTGGACGCTCTATTGCACTTAAGTGAAAGTTGTATATCTGCAGTTCTATATACGAAAATGATACTAGCGGCACCAGTGGATATACGCTGGAACTAAAAATATACGACTGTTTCCATTTGATCATCATTCGGCCGTCCAGAAAAATTTTGCCAAATGACAGGTAGAGGTCCTAGGAGTCCCCAAAATTTTTTTTGCATGGGATACAATCGAGCGTCCGCCTACGGATTAACATATATATATATATATATATATATGCTGTAGTATTCTTCCGGGTAGTCCTCCGCGTTGAGTTCTCTAAAGAGAAGACAAATAGTTCTTTAGAGAAGTCAACGCGGAGGACTACCCGGAAGAATACTACAGCATATATATATATATATATATATATATATATGTTAATCCGTAGGCTTCCGCGGGTGTTGAATGCTGTAGTATTCTTCCGGGTAGTCCTCCGCGTTGAGTTCTCTAAAGAACTATTTGTCTTCTGACAACGTTTCGGCAAGGTCTCACTTGCCATCTTCAGGTCTTCGCTGCTGCTTGCCTGCTTCTGCTCCTCGTCGTTACTCGAGTCACAGTGGCTTCTGGTCGCGCTGGTGGTGGTTTAAGTACCGTGTTGCGGTCACGCGTCGTTACGCTTGGTGGTTTTTCCGCTTGACTTCTTGTTGTTGGTTGATTGGGTCGTGCCTGTTGACTGCTTTCTCCTAATCCTGATGGTCCGGGGTTCGCTGGTTTCTGGCTTCGGGTTACTGGTCCTCGACGGTCGGTGGATTTTCGGATCACTGGCCTCCAGGTGGGTGGTAGTCGTAAGGCATCATCTCTGGTGTTTAAGTTCATCTGATGTTTCTCGATTTCTATCGCTTCTCGGATGATGCGTTTGGTCTTGTGTTCTACGCTGGCAATTGTTCTGGTGTTGTCGAAATCTATTTTGTGTGAAGTCGCTTTTACGTGTTGTGCCAATGATGATGTTTTCTCGTCCTTCTCGACGGCCTTTCGATGTTCTTCTCTCCTGACGCTTATTTTTCTATTTGTTTGGCCTATGTAGACCTTGTCGCAATCTTGACAGGGAATTCCGTACACGCCTTGGCTTTCCAGTTGTATTTTAGTTTTGACTGTTGGCAGGATGTTTCCAATTTTCTTGTCGGTGTTGAATGATGTCCGGATGTTGTGTTTCTTGAGTATTCTGCTGATCTTCTCTGTTGTCCCTTTAACAAATGGTAGGCATGCTGTTCCTACTATATCTTTTTCCTCTTCCTGTGTCTTGGGTTTGCGTTGGTGTTCGGCTTTCCTGATTTGTTTGTCCTGATATCCATTTTTTATTAAAGATGAGCGGATTTTCTTCATTTCTTCTACCTTGTTTTCTGAGTCAGCCAATCTTTGGGACCGGGTGACGAGGGTCCTTACCACTGATTGCAATTGTGCTGGATGGTGATGTGATTGTGCGTTCAGGTACCGTTCCGTGTGGGTTGGTTTTCGGTATACGGAATGTCCAAGGCTTCCATCTGGTTTTTTCTTTATAAGTACATCGAGGAATGGAAGTTCGTTGTTTTCTTCGATTTCCATCGTGAACTTGATCTTCGGATGGATTTCATTCAGGTGTTGCAGAAATCTTCGTAGTTGTTCTTCTCCATGCTTCCATATTATGAAGGTGTCGTCCATATACCTGAGCCACAGGTGTGGTTTGTGACTTGCGGTATCGATGGCCCGTACTTCGAAATCCTCCATGAATAAGTTGGCGATTACAGGAGATAATGCTGATCCCATGGGTGATCCTTCTACTTGTTTATAACGTTGGTTCTTGAAGATGAAGTAGGTGTTCTTCAAGCAGTGCTTCACCAGGTCCATGGTGTCGTCTGGGATGTGGTGTTTTAGATGAATGATATCCACTGCTTCGTCTATTGGTATGTTGGTGAATAGTGAGACCACGTCGAAACTTACTAGCAGATCTCCTGGTTCTACGGTGAAGTCCTTTATACGCTCGATGAAGTGGCCTGCGTTCTTTACGTAGGATTCTGCTTCTTCGGCGTATGGCTGCAGTCGTTTGGCCAAGAATTTTGCTAGTGGTTGTAACGGTGATCCGATGGAACTGACGATTGGCCTCAGTGGTATCCCTTTCTTGTGGATTTTTGGTAATCCGTAGAGCTTTGGGCATCTGGATGATTTTTCCCTCGGGATCAATTGTAATTGCTGCTCTTGACTGATTGAGCTGGCTTTGATTTTAGCTTTCGTTGTCTTCTCTAAGTATGTCGTTGGATCTGTGGCGATGGTGTTGTACGTTGGTTCTTTTAGTAGGACCTCCATCTTCGTTTCGTAGTCGTTACGATCCATCACAACGGTGGCGTTTCCTTTGTCGGCTGGAAGTATGACGATTTGTTCATTTTTCTTCAGCGTGTGTAGAGCTTGTAGTTCTTCTCGAGATAGGTTCCTCTTTGGTGGTTTTGCTCGTCTTAGGATTTGGGATACATCTTGTCGTATTGTCTCCGCTGTGTCCTCCGGTAATCCGATGATGGATGCTTCCACACTGCATATTATGTTCTCCATTGGTATGCTGGCTGGTGCTACAGCGTAGTTGAAACCCTTAGCCAGTACACTTTTGCTGGCTTCGTCGAGTGGATAGCTTGATACGTTATGAACAACTTTCTCCAATACGAGCGGTGTTACATGTTCCTTCGGCTTTTGTTCTTTTTGTAGGTGTTCGAACTTCTTCTTCTGCTTTCTTCTTGTCAGTTCGGTGTCCGTTTCTTCACGAAAAGCTGAGAGTTGGTCCAGTGTTGTCCATAACAACGGATGTAGTGTGCGACTCAGCTCCAGAAGAAAGCAGAAGAAGAAGTTCGAACACCTACAAAAAGAACAAAAGCCGAAGGAACATGTTACACCGCTCGTATTGGAGAAAGTTGTTCATAACGTATCAAGCTATCCACTCGACGAAGCCAGCAAAAGTGTACTGGCCAAGGGTTTCAACTACGCTGTAGCACCAGCCAGCATACCAATGGAGAACATAATATGCAGTGTGGAAGCATCCATCATCGGATTACCGGAGGACACAGCGGAGACAATACGACAAGATGTATCCCAAATCCTAAGACGAGCAAAACCACCAAAGAGGAACCTATCTCGAGAAGAACTACAAGCTCTACACACGCTGAAGAAAAATGAACAAATCGTCATACTTCCAGCCGACAAAGGAAACGCCACCGTTGTGATGGATCGTAACGACTACGAAACGAAGATGGAGGTCCTACTAAACGACCCAGCGTACAACACCATCGCCACAGATCCAACGACATACTTAGAGAAGACAACGAAAGCTAAAATCAAAGCCAGCTCAATCAGTCAAGAGCAGCAATTACAATTGATCCCGAGGGAAAAATCATCCAGATGCCCAAAGCTCTACGGATTACCAAAAATCCACAAGGAAGGGATACCACTGAGGCCAATCGTCAGTTCCATCGGATCACCGTTACAACCACTAGCAAAATTCTTGGCCAAACGACTGCAGCCATACGCCGAAGAAGCAGAATCCTACGTAAAGAACGCAGGCCACTTCATCGAGCGTATAAAGGACTTCACCGTAGAACCAGGAGATCTGCTAGTAAGTTTCGACGTGGTCTCACTATTCACCAACATACCAATAGACGAAGCAGTGGATATCATTCATCTAAAACACCACATCCCAGACGACACCACGGACCTGGTGAAGCACTGCTTGAAGAACACCTACTTCATCTTCAAGAACCAACGTTATAAACAAGTAGAAGGATCACCCATGGGATCAGCATTATATCCTGTAATCGCCAACTTATTCATGGAGGATTTCGAAGTACGGGCCATCGATACCGCAAGTCACAAACCACACCTGTGGCTCAGATATATGGACGACACCTTCATAATATGGAAGCATGGAGAAGAACAACTACGAAGATTTCTGCAACACCTGAATGAAATCCATCCGAAGATCAAGTTCACGATGGAAATCGAAGAAAACAACGAACTTCCATTCCTCGATGTACTTATAAAGAAAAAACCAGATGGAAGCCTTGGACATTCCGTATACCAAAAACCAACCCACACGGAACGGTACCTGAACGCACAATCACATCACCATCCAGCACAATTGCAATCAGTGGTAAGGACCCTCGTCACCCGGTCCCAAAGATTGGCTGACTCAGAAAACAAGGTAGAAGAAATGAAGAAAATCCGCTCATCTTTAATAAAAAATGGATATCAGGACAAACAAATCAGGAAAGCCGAACACCAACGCAAACCCAAGACACAGGAAGAAGAAAAAGATATAGTAGGAACAGCATGCCTACCATTTGTTAAAGGGACAACAGAGAAGATCAGCAGAATACTCAAGAAACACAATATCCGGACATCATTCAACACCGACAAGAAAATTGGAAACATCCTGCCAACAGTCAAAACTAAAATACAACTGGAAAGCCAAGGCGTGTACGGAATTCCCTGTCAAGATTGCGACAAGGTCTACATAGGCCAAACAAATGGAAAAATAAGCGTCAGGAGAGAAGAACATCGAAAGGCCGTCGAGAAGGACGAGAAAACATCATCATTGGCACAACACGTAAAAGCGACTTCACACAAAATAGATTTCGACAACACCAGAACAATTGCCAGCGTAGAACACAAGACCAAACGCATCATCCGAGAAGCGATAGAAATCGAGAAACATCAGATGAACTTAAACACCAGAGATGATGCCTTACGACTACCACCCACCTGGAGGCCAGTGATCCGAAAATCCACCGACCGTCGAGGACCAGTAACCCGAAGCCAGAAACCAGCGAACCCCGGACCATCAGGATTAGGAGAAAGCAGTCAACAGGCACGACCCAATCAACCAACAACAAGAAGTCAAGCGGAAAAACCACCAAGCGTAACGACGCGTGACCGCAACACGGTACTTAAACCACCACCAGCGCGACCAGAAGCCACTGTGACTCGAGTAACGACGAGGAGCAGAAGCAGGCAAGCAGCAGCGAAGACCTGAAGATGGCAAGTGAGACCTTGCCGAAACGTTGTCAGAAGACAAATAGTTCTTTAGAGAACTCAACGCGGAGGACTACCCGGAAGAATACTACAGCATATATATATATATATATATATATATATAAAGATAAGAGAAACAGGTGAAAGTTTTGCTGTAAAATTGAAAGAAAAAATTCAATTTGATATATTGGCAAAATGAGAACCGCTAAATTCAATTATAAATATCAGTTTCGGGAAAGGATTGCGCCAAATGAAAAAATCAATCGAATTCTTAACGGCTTCTGGGGTCCTTCAGAAAATAAGAATGTCCTTAAAAAAGGAACCCTGTGGTTCTTATTGCACCCGGGCACCGCTAATTTAGAAAACCGGACCTGAGTGTTGCCCTTTAAAAGTGTCTAATTTGGGCCAACTATACGTTTTAGAATTGTTTAGTTTAGCAGAATTTTCAATTAAATTAAGTAAATTCCCTTAAAAAAGTAAGTTTATTAATTTACTGATTACCTCCTTTCACATGAAAATCTAAAAGAAAATAAACAGCCGTTGATCTTTTTCCAAAACTTTTGGGATTCATATTTTTGTGTCTTTGATATTTCACATATTTGAGGTACGTTATTTTATCAAACTTTTATTATTCTTCCTTTTGTTTATAATTGTTATAAATATTATTAAATTTCATTCTGAATTAAAGCTTTAAATTTGAATTAAATTAATTATTAAATTAAGGCTACAATTTTAGAAAAATTTTGTGCAAATCGTTTTTTTTATATGCTATTTTATATGTTTAAGGCTACAATGTTTAATAATATTAAAAATAATTTATATAACAGTTCTAATTTAATTTAATGAAACTTGCATGCAAAATTTCAAGTTATTTGGAAAAATTTTATTAAAAATAACTCAAACTCTCATATTATAACTCTTCTTATAAATTCATATTACGCGTTCAGGATAACTGAAAGGGTACACAACCGCGGGTAGAAATGTGAGAGAGAAGAACTACGTTTCACTGCATGTAAGAATGAGAAAAATACAGTAACGGGATCATTTCCGTTGAATGCTCGGAAACGTCTATTATTGTGCATTATTTCTGCTTCCACATGTAGGCACCTGTAATCTTCACGACTTTCTTAGTTGCGTGCCATCTATGCCTCGACTCACGACAGACCGTAATGCCATCTGTGCAGCGACTCACTTTGATGTGTACGCATTTTTAACCGCCGTGATACCTCTTACTGGTTGAGGGTTGACAACACTGGTTGATCTATCTGATTTGAAGTGTCACATTTTGGCGTATGTTATGGGGTTTGGTACGTGCGTGCGTGCGTGCGTGAGTACGGAAGGTGTGCACAGCCATGTTAAAAGTGCAAGTTTTACTGAGATAAACATTACTAATATTAATGTTTCACTAACCAATTTGATTATCAAGATATAAACTAACGGTTCAGTATAATATTGCATAAATTAGTTAATGCGTTAAAGTGATATGATGGAAAAGGAAATTCTGACTCTTAAGGTTGCAGACATTAAGGCTGAAATTGCCAAATTTAACATTGAAACGAAGAATTTAAAAAAAGTGGAACTCTCAGACCTGCTTTGTAAACTGAAAGCCGGTTTTATACGAATAAATAATAGGAGTAACTCTCCAATTATTAACTTAAATAATGCATTTCCTAATAATATTACACAAATGTGCGATGTTTGTACGCAACTAAACGCAGAATTAATGACAAGTAAAGGACAATTACGCAATTTACATGATTTAAATAATAATCAAAAAAACGACATAAATAAACTAAATAACGAATTAGATGCCCTAAAAATGAAACTCGAAAATGCGTCTAAGAAAGCTGAAGATTATTTAATTAATAAATTTGAAACAAATAAACTATGGACTACGAGTGTGAATAAAGCTGATGATACACGTAAACAAAATAAAATCTGTTTATTTGCGGACAGTTACGGTAGACAATGCAACTCCTTGCTGAGAAAAGTTTTAAATGATGACAAGTATTTAATTGAAAGTGTAATTAAGCCAGGTGCCACTTTTGGACAAACCACCGAAAATATGGAGTGTTGGATTAATAACTATGGTGTTTCTGACTCCGTCATCGTATTAGCAGGTGCCAACGATGTGAATGCCCCAAACTATGTTTCGCTGTCCAAACAAGTGTCAGAAGTTATCGAAAAATGCTCAAATACTAATTTGTTTATATGTTCAGTCCCCATTAGATTTGACAACACATACAAAAATTATGTGATTAACAAAATTAATAATAAAATCAAACATTTAGTAGAAATGTCTAAAGAAATGAGTGTCAACACACTACAATTTATGGATGTAAATGAAAATGTTAACCGCCTCTTGTATACCAAACATGGCTTACATTATAATATTCATGGTAAAAAGGTCATTATGAACACCGTTGTGAAATTTTTAAATAATTCATATAAGCTTCATGAAATTCGTGCAAATAATCTCACATACTTACTGCAAGCAGATTATGTTGTACAAAATAATAAAGAATTATTAACAATAGCTTCAAACCATAACTCTAATGCAAAGGAATTATATACTGTGTTCGAGGAAAATGGAGATGATGTTTCGGAGTCTAGCGATGTTTTTCATTCAGAAGAGGAAAGTGACCTGAGCGTAGTGAGTACAGCAGACGAAATTACATTGCAAGATGATGAAATTGCACAGGATTTTTGCTAGGGTTAGAGTTGACGGATTTGGCTGTGATGCATGTCAATATTCAAAGTTTGAGAAAGAAAGTCAATACTGTAGAATTATTCTTAGATTATCATAAAAATGTTGATATTTTGTGTTTTACAGAACATTGGCTGCAAGATTTTGAATTAAATTGTATTACTTTACAAAATTATAAATTAGTTGCATCGTATTGTAGAGAACACTCTTCTCACGGAGGCTCTGCCATCTTTATCAATAAAAACTTAACTTTTGAAACAATGCAATGCGTAAACAGTCTATCCGTTGACTACTATTTTGAATGTTCTTGTGTTGTAATTGATAAGTTAAATGTTGTTGTTATCGCTGTGTATAGAAATCCCTCTAGTGACTTTAATCTTTTTTTAGATAAACTTGAGGTAGCACTAAATATGGTAGCCAAATATAAAAATGTTATTTTGTGTGGAGATATGAATGTAGATATGTTAAAAAAATCTAAACAATGTTCGGATCTATTGTCTTTATGCGAGGGATTTAATCTGCACATTACGATTACGGTTCCGACTAGATCTACTCATATTTCGAAAAGTTGTATTGATAATATCCTCTCAAACTGTCATGTTAAGAAATCATTCAATATTCCTATTGATTTCAGTGATCATGATATCCAACTCACGTGTTTTTCGAATGTCAATATTTTAAAAAAGAATGTTAAGAATCACACATTTAAATTCACGAGAAAATTCACTAAGTCTAAAACTTTAAACTTCAAAAATCTTTTAGGATCGGCCTGTTGGGACGAATTGTATAAGACCACTGAGAATAACAGCTTTGAGTGTTTTAATTCAATATTCTATCCTATTTTTAACGAATGTTTTCCCGTCTCTAGAGTCGATGCTACATCGGATAATTGGATCACACCAGGTATTAGAAAATCAAGTAAAACAAAAAGGGAGTTATACTATTTGCAAAAACGTTTCCCAGATCCAATAATTCGTCAATATTATCTCCGATACAAAAAACTATTCTCTCAAGTTATTACCTCTGCTAAAAGATTATACAATGAACGTTTAATCAAGAAATCCACGAACATTCCGAAAACAACTTGGCGCTTAGTAAAAGAAGCTATTAATAAATCACCTACTTTTGAAAACATAGAACTTCTATTAGGAAACAATAAAGAATCTGACGGACAAATAATAGCTGATCAATTCAATCAGTATTTTTCAAATATTTCACATAATCTAATTAAAAAAGTGCCTAACATACAAAACAATTTTAATATTACCGTGAACTCCACATTCTTTTTAAAACCAGTTACTGAAACTGAAATAATAAATATCGTAAGTAAATTAAGCAATACTAATACAGTAGGAGTAGATGAGGTACCAATTAAAATTATTAGGGATTCAATTTACATACTGGCAAAACCATTAGCATATATAATTAATGTGTCCTTTGCTAATGATCAGTTTCCAGACGACTTGAAAATTTCTAAAGTTATTCCATTATATAAAAGTAAGAGCAAATTAGATATTAAAAATTATCGTCCGATTTCTATTTTAGTCACCTTTTCGAAGATTTATGAATATGCCATAAAAGTGAGAATAGTGAATTACTTTGAAAGTTTTAATTATTTTAATATATCGCAGCATGGATATAGACAAAATGTCTCCACATTAACCGCATTACAGCAAACCTTTCAGTTCATTTACGAAAATGTAAATCAAAATAAACTAACAGCCCAAGTGAATTGTGATCTGTCAAAGGCCTTCGATTTAGTTAACCACACTTTACTTTTTAAAAAATTAGAAGGTTATGGTATAAGAGGTAATCAGTTGTCGCTTTTCAAATCTTATTTAACTAACCGCAGTCAAGCGGTATATATCAAGAAAAAAAATGAAATTGGAGAAATCAAACAATATATATCACATTTTCAAAAGGTCACTAGCGGAGTACCCCAGGGGTCCATATTAGGCCCCATATTATTCATAATATTTTGTAATGACTTATTTACTAGTTGCAATTTTAAATTAATTTCATATGCGGACGATGTAAGTATATGTCTTTCTCAAACAAATTTAGATAATCTCTTATTTGATATAAAACAAGCTTTGAATGATATTACTGTCTGGTATCATTCAAATAAACTAGTAATAAATACTGACAAAGCAAATGTAACCATTTTTAAGAATAACTCTAACGTTGTTAATATAAATATTGCTGAAGGAATTTCTATCAAAAATTGCAGCTACGTTAAATTGTTAGGTTTATGCATCGACAGTAATCTTAAATGGGAAACTCATATAAATAGTTTGAAAAAAAACTTAAACAAGGCAGTGTTCTGTTTGAGAAACTGCAAAAAATTATGTAATAAAAACACACTTCGCGATATCTATTTCGGTTACTTTAACTCAGTAATGACTTATGGTATTCTTTTTTGGGGCTCTTATAGTTACGTATCAGATATTCTTTTAATTCAAAAAAAAGCAATTCGTGTCTTAGCAGGACTCGGTCCGAGGGATTCATGCAGGCAAGCTTTTCTCGAACTAGGTATAATGACGGTAATCAATCAATACATATATCAATGTGTATTATATATGTATGACAATTATAAAACCGCATCACACGTTTCTGATAATCATAGTTATGATATTAGAACTAATACTATGTTGAAAATACCTTATTCTAAAAATACCATTCATCAAAAATCATTTTTAGTCACATCAATAAAATTTTACAATGCCATTCCAGACAAACTTAAAAATATCAACAATAAAAAAACATTTAAATCAGAATTAAAAAAAATTATGCTACAACGTGTTTATTACAACTTTTCCGAATTCTATGAATAGATCTAGTCAATTTTTCATTATTAGGACTGTTATCATTCTGTTTTATATTTTATTTTCTTTGTGTGATATTTTGTAACGTATGTACCTTGATGACTGTGATATCATTTATGATTTTCGTATTAGTTAATTTTTATTTTGTATTTTGTTTTACTCTATATTTTGTCTTGTTATTCACATAACGCTATTGTTATTGTTGAATAAAGTGCTACTACTACTACTAATGACATGAAATTAATTGTCTAATCTTAGAAAATTTTGTTGCAAATCGTTTTTGGTTGCAGTGAAAACCTCGAGCAGCCTCTGTACAGCTGTTTCAGCCTATTTTTTGCAATGTCAGGTCAAAAAGCGATCGTAGGATGTCGCTGTTTTATCTATGTCTAATTTTACTTTAATAGCCAACCAGGCCCTTATAAGTTATATGGCCGACCTTCAGCCAGAATTTTAGTTCGTACTCCAATCAACAGAGGGCCAAAAGTAGTTAATACAGAACTCTACTGACTGGAACGCCGGGAAATATATAATTCTACCGTCAACTATAAATTTTATTTGTGTATGACTGCATCTGTCACAGATTAGAAGCTCAGTTCTGTTAAAAGTGTCCTCTGATTCATTGAAACGTTGTTTTAGAAGCATTTAGAAATTTTACTTGATATTGCGTTCTGGTATCTGTAGGCGGAAGAATTATTTTTGACTGACGCAATACCGAATGTCAGAAGAAAGAACATTATCAACTTTTTAGTCAGAAAACATTCAGATGACAATTTCGGAGTACAAAAATTGAAGGAAGCAGTTCAGAGCTACTTATTCAATGGAGCGTTTGGTGTGTAATGTCTTATAAACAGAAACATGGAGCTTAAAGCCGCTGAATATTTTGAAACTGCTTTTTCATGTAAAAGAAAAGCACCTAATATATAAATTTGTGAACCTATATATATTTTACAACCTTATAAAATAAAATCACGACCTATTTGATGGTAAATAAATAAAAAAAAAAACAGATATTAAATAAAAATCAAATTATTTTACCTGCGATACCTGCAAAAGAAAATCCTGTTTATCGTGTCGTATTATTAAACACATATCAAACAGAAATAAAATATTATTTGAGCATTTAGTGTACAGAAATTTTTATTATTCTCATTTATAAATAAATATTTATTAATATAAATGTTTGATGTTTCTATTTTCGATTACAAAATTTTAAAATTCAGTAAAGCTATTGTCAACCTGTCAACTAGAAGTTTGCCTGCGTATTTCATTCTTTTTAATTCTGAAAGTCTGTGTTTTTTAAAAACGTACTAAAGATAGTCTTAGTTAATGCATAACATAAAGTTACATATTATGTCGTTTAATATTTAATGATAAATTCGATAGGAAAGCAGAAATTTACGATTAAAAAAATGTATTGAAATTCCTATGGTGCTTAATAAAAGTGGACACCCAGCATAGCATGGATACCCTGTAATGAGTATAGGACTTGGGTTTATTAGAATTTCTTTTTGTTTTGATCTCTACTATCACCTGCCAAAGAGTCCACAGGTTACATTATTAACACCCTGTATAATAATCTGATTCTAAAACTAAATTCTTCAATATTAACTACCATGATTACAAAAACCCCTTTTTCTGTTAGAATTTAGAAAACTGCAAACCATTTAAGATCATTACAGCTAATTGATAATCGATCTAAACCCAAAGATAGATAATCTTATTGCAACTGCAACAGAAACTATCTAGAAGTAATAAATAAATTTCTGACTCGAACAACGTTGTAGGTCATATTTTAACTGAATATAAAAATTCACATCTTTAACTGATAAAGATGTCCATTTTTATATTCATATGGCTGCATATTATAAAGAAATCTATTTATAACCAAAACCTGACTTTTTCAAGAACATGATTTACAACGCTATTCGAGTCAGGCTTTCAAATAATGAACTTTGTCTTGATTTAAGCTTCGTAATATAACAAGCGAATCCGTATCAAAACTGTCGCATTAGTAAACATCCTGTGAATCTTGAGGCGCGTTCAGGAAGTTTAGGAGTAGGCTTAGAGTAGAGTGATTTTAATTTCACAATATGCACGTTGTGAATCGGGTCTACGCGTCTGAATGGCTGAAAGGGTACTGGAGTTAACTTTTAGTTAAAGTCAAAGTTAACTCTGTGTACTTTATGAACGCGCCTCTGTTTAAGTGTACTTACCGCTACTTATAGCGAACTCCTTGCCGCTGATTATATGATGCAATAAGTTCTTCATTTCAAAAGGGCTTAAGTTTAGCAAGTGTTCAGATGCCTCATCCCCATCGCATATCAGCGTTCGTGACAATTCAGTTGCCATCACTTGTATTATCAAACCAACACGCAATCTGATCATTTCTAGAAACAATTGAGGTTCAGTTCTAATAAACATAGCTAGATACACAAGCAATTCCTGCGTAAGCATTGCAGTGCTATCGTCTTCACCATACGCTTCGTGTATCAACATCCGTAAGTCGGTTTCCGGCAGAGGAGCTGTGATCGTATGTTCATTGTGGGGTGGCATTCCAACAGTAATTTGTTTCTGCCGCACCAATAGATCAGTGACTGCTTTCGCTAAATCTTCCACGCGTTTACCCAACATCCCCGCTGTGTGTCGTACTAAACCCCATAGCTTTTGTTGGCACGCCTTTTCGTATAAGTCCTTCAGAAGATCACGCACCGTCACTACTTTGCCGTACTCCAACATCCCTGTATTAAAATCTAAGCCCTTTGAGTTAACCAAGTGCTGCAGTATATCGCCTTGCTCATCCAATGATTCAGACTCGCGCAGCATGGCAAACAATTCCTCAACTTCAGTGTCTGCATATTGAGTTTCTGTATTAGTTCTGTACCGGCCAGTTTTGTTAGAACCATTTTCTTGTGGTTGTTTGTGTATAATTTCCGGAGACGGAGTTCTTGTACGTGGTGAATGAGCGACAGCGTGATCTACTTCGCACCAACCCGGCGGCGAAACTGCGATGGATGTCTTACGCTCAAAGCTACTAACTCCTTCCATACCGAGGGTTTCAGCTGTAACACAAACCATACATTAACGAACGACATATGTTTCCAGTTACCAGCTTACAATCGACGTTAATAGACCTCGTCTTCTTGACAGCCCCTCTAACAGACATGCGCCTCCTTATATTTTTATACTTTTTATTAGCACTGTGAGCCATCAGTAGAGACGTTCGATTGGAAAAGCACTTCATTAAATGTTCCTCCAAATACTGTTGCACCTGAGGACTTAATTCTACGAAAAATGAAAATGAAGTTGCAGTTAGAGCGAAACTTACTATCAGGTTGCCCTTCTTCCTGGCATCCTAGAAAGCTCAAGTTGGTGATGCAACTTGTACTCAAGAAGTCGCTGAGACCGCCAAAAGTTACCCTTGTTCCGTTTATATAACCGGATTTTAATTTTTTCATGGTTGTTACCATTGCCAAGGGGATTTTATTGCCATCTACAAACGAAAAGTTTAAAGTTCAATGCTTAAGAATACAGGACGGAATTATATATTTTGTTCGGTTTATTTTGAAAGAGGCGGCAACGAGAGCGTGTGTGTTCACACGTCGCTGTAGTGTTATACGTTTGCCGCCTCGTTTGTATTTAACTGAACAAAATATATAATTTCGTTCCCTGCTTATGAAACTTCTTGGCGTTGATAACTGTAGAATTTTCTTTCAGATTCTTGTCTAGCGGCCTTTATAATCAAAAATCAGTATATTTTTATGGTATGTCAGAATCAAAAAATGGTCTTTCTTTCTGTATTAGCCTTCCCTGTACCTATCTTTTACCCTTCTCTTTCTGTTCATGATTTTCTCTTTGACACATCAATTTTTTCGGTATTATTCCAGAATAGTGTGCTATGAAAAAATAAATTAATTAAGTTGAAGTTTGTTCTTGTCCGATGAAAATTGTAAGTACAAAGTTTTTTTAATCTCAGACCGGACAGAAAAATGAAGGGAACACACTCAACGTTTCGCTATAGATTTATAGCTTCGTCAGGAGAAAAAAAGTAAAAAAACAAGTTGTCAAGAGAAACAAGTCGTCAAGAGAAACGAAAAGGTAACATGATTTTTAAAGTAAACTACGAGTAGTTCGGAATAAAAGTAACGAGAACTAATTAAAGCTACTTTTTTTTTTTTTTTTATAATTAATTAATTGACAGATCTATATCTTGTTTAAAGAGTCCAGAAAACTACAAAATATGTCATTTAAATTTTCAAAGTCCGTACGTTTATTAATAGAATTTCCAGACATTTTAATTTTACACATTTCTATGAAACGTCTTTTAAAAATATTAGATTCACTGTACAAAATGTCAGTATTATCAAAATCAAAATTATGATTATTTACTAATGAATGCTCTACAAGCATTGAATGATTTTGATTATTTTTTTGAATATGATATTTATGTTGGTCTAAACGTTTTTTTAAATTTTGGCTCGTTTCACCTATATAAACAGAATTACAATTTGAACATTTGATTTCATAAACCACGTTAGGTTGTTTTAATTTCGGTATTTTGGATTTTAAATTCGAAAAAATTAAATTTAAATTATTCACAGATTTACTGGCTAAAATTAAATTATGTTTTTTGAAAATGTGTTTAAATGTATTGTGTAATGGTTCAATATAAGGCAAAGATATGTATTTATGATTCGAAGTTTGTCTAATGTTTTTAGAGACATTTGAATTTTGTAAGTATTTAATACGATTTTTAATTACTGATTCAATAAGATTTATTGGATAAGAATTTTGAATAAGAGTTTTCTTTATTAAATTTAAGTTATCATAAATGAAAACTTTATCAGAAAGTAAAATAGCTCGATCTGTTAATGAAATAATAGTTGCAATTTTATAATTTTTGGGTGTGTACGAGTGAAAATTTATGTACCTACCTGACCAGGTAGGTTTATGAAACCAATTATTAATTAATTTATCATTGTGTCTGATAATATTTACATCAAGAAAACTCAATGAATTATTATTTTCTTTTTCTACTGTAAATTGTAATCTATTATGAAAAGAATTAAATTTATTTAAAACAAAATCTACCTTATCAGAAGGCAAAATCAGTAAAATGTCATCTACATAACGAAAATATAACGTTAAATCGAATGATAAAGAGTTAATAACAGATACTTCTAGTTCTTGCATAACAATTAACCTTCTGATAAGGTAGATTTTGTTTTAAATAAATTTAATTCTTTTCATAATAGATTACAATTTACATGCATTTTTAAAAGACGTTTCATAGAAATGTGTAAAATTAAAATGTCTCCAAATTCTATTAATAAACGTACGGACTTTGAAAATTTAAATGACATATTTTTTAGTTTTCTAGACTCTTTAAACAGAATATAGATCTGTCAATTAATTAAAAAAAAAAAAAATTAGTTTTAATTTAGTTCTAGTTACTTTTCTCTTTATTCCGGACAACTCGTATTTTAGTTTAAAATCATGTTACCCTTTCGTTTCTCTTGACAACTTGTTTCTCTTGACAACTTAGTTTTTTACTTTTTTTCACTCCTGACGAAGCTATAAATCTATAGCGAAACGTTCAGTGTTCCCTTCATTTTTCTGTCCGGTTTGAGATTAAAAAACTTTGTTAATTAAGGTTTTTTAAATTAATTTATAAATGCAAAAGTCCGTTAACATTTGAATGGGTTGTTTTAATCACCCTGTATAGATCAGAAATAGTATACTTCAAAATGAGTTTAGAAAAAGTGAAGTTTTACTAAACGAGTTTGGCTTGTTTGAGTAACAACCGAGCAAGTTAGAAAGCTGTATGAGTAGAAAATACTTTTCTAACGAGTCACGCATACTATTTTTCAACATTATTAAACATGAGTGAATATAAACGGATATTCAACCTGAAAGAAAATTATATAGTCATTTTCCTTTGCGTTACGCCAACATGAACGACAGACAAACCTGCCCTTCAAAATTGACAATATTTTTAATATTATTCCCCATCATTCCTTCAATAGCATTACTTACTGCATATTAGGATAGCCTATTAAACATCGTTTTTCACCCTATTTCTGCAAACCTAATATATTCTGATTCAATGTAACTAGAGTACAGTTAAAACATTAAAGCTGCTTTTTCGTTGCTCATTCAAGGTTCGAGCTACGTTTTACGTTGACTAAAGTTGTATTCTTTTTTTCGGTTGTTTAGACAGTAATTAAGATGTAAACCATAGTTTAACTACACTCAGGGCCAGTTGCTCAGTCACAGTTTAACGTTAATCTTCAGTTAGCTTCCATATGTTCCTACGTAAAAAAAACTGAAGATTAAAGTTAAACTGTGACTGAGAAACGGGGCCTCAGTGTTCGATTAAACCTCGTTAAGTATCCGATCGCAGTTTTCTTACATAGTTAAACTACGTTTTACATCTTAATCACTGTCTGACCAAAAAAAGAATAAAACTTTAGTTACCGTTAAACATAGTTTAAAACTTGATTGAGCAACTCGGTCTAAGAGTACAGGGTGTCCCATTTTCGATGGTATTCTATATACCACGAAAACAGTAAAAAACAGCAAATTTTTGATTTAACCATTGAAATTGGTATAAAAAGTTGACCCAATATTGCGTGCTTAGTTTTTTTTTTATATTCCCATTATTAACGGAGTTACCTAAAATACAATCGAAAATGGGACACCTGTACAGTTGGGGAAATAGGAAGCGGGACAGTAAACTTTTGTTAGTTTAAACCTTACTTCTAAATTTCGGTAACTATGGTAATTTAACAACCTTCACGTTAAGTAAAATGATTAATCATTCCGTTTATAATTAAAAATTATTACGAACAAATACCTCATACAAATAAATCATACTAGTGTAATAGTTAGTTTTTATTTTACTTACAATTATTTCCACGCGAAATAAAATGAAACAAAATAACAGTCATGCAGCCTTTCGATTAAATTATTGAATGCAAATGTCCGGAGATTGATTGAATTGAGATTTCTAATATACATATTCCACATCCAAAATGTCACATAGTTCTTCCAAAGGCTTCTCTAATTCCATTTGATTCACTGGTCGAAAATTTTCACTTACATTTCCCTTAGAAAGACGATACATTCTTAAGAACTCATCAATTTGACAAGTTAATTCTAACGTTCACTGACGGTAATAAATTAATTAGAAGGGTCACGACTGTCACCAAGGAAACTTCACTCTATCGAAATAATCGGAAATTTCGTTATAAGACTTGTCCCGCTTTATGTTTCCGCAGCTGTACATAGATTCAAGTTAAAACTTAAAAGTACATGCCAATAATAGAATAATAGGCTCGTGAAAATCTTATTTTTTTTCGACTTTCCTAATTGTGCATTTACGTTTGATTCTGTTTGTTCGTATATTGTCGGCAGTCTGACAATACCTGTTAAGTATTACCTGCCAAGTCAAGAATTTCTTGGAGTTTTCAGGAGTTTCAGAAGTGATAATTAGCTGTGAACAGTTTAGTTTAATTAAGTTTGAATATTAAATAATTTAAATATTAGCAGGCGCTCTTAACATGTGTACAAGAATATGAAGCTAATTGAATAGGAAAATTGTACTTGTAGATCAGCAAGCATTGCCAGATCGCTGACGCACTACTAAATAATAGTACAATAAGTCGTTTTACCTAGTAACTGCTTCGTCATAACTAGTGTAATCGTAGGTCTACCAAGCATGTGACGCCAGTTGATTGTTAGGAAGGCAAGGGTGGTTGTTAGATTGTCAGCCAGGAGGGCGTTGTCATAGCTTGTATAGTATTCACTGGTATCAAAATTCTAACCCAAAGAAGACATGCAAACACCACAGACTAGTAATTATTGTAAACATAAGTGAACAAGACATTTTAAACATATTCACAACACTAAATAAACACACACCAAATTAAATTGGGGCCACGTTCAAAGAGATTAATAATTTGTTCGTAAAATTTTGAATATTTACACAATATTTCAAAAAATTTAGTTAAGTTATTATCAAAATTAATTCCTCGCATATATAATCCTGTAATTCATGCATATAAAGAATTTCCAAAAATTATTTCGATGCTGTTAGTTTATTTGAAAATACCAAGTAATAAAAAAAATCAACATAAACATAAGCAAATATTGATAAAGTGAAAGCCCGAATGAGGAAATAAATATACCTAAGTGTACACTTCTAATAGCCATAACGACCAAAGGGCGACCCAACATGTTCTGCCAACTCGACTTCAAAAAGTTTATTTCGCTCTTGCAAATATCGATCATTAATTCGTAATCGGAGGCTATGTAATTGCGAGACATATCCGTAAACTATTATCACAAATGAAAATAAATATAAAAAACGACTGTGGGTACAAATGGTAATGGATAGCAAGTTTTAGTTTTACCTGAGGAGTGAACGCGAATATTCGATCCCCCATTGTGTATAACTTACTCGTGCTTAAGATACCTACGTCTTTTGATTTACGACCTGACAACCCTAGTTTTTTGTTGCGCCCTAAAATCAGTTTTTATTTAACACATTTCTAAGTACAGATTAAAAAAATATTTACCTAAATATGTATAGAGGTGAGACAAAACCCTTGCAGGTTGTACTTCAATGGGAGCTACATCTGCTATAGTTTGTACGACTATATCATGCTCGGCCAGTTTATCTCTTATTTCGTTATCTTCAGCTAAAATCACAACTTGAACAACCACATCTGGCTTCTTTTCGGAACATAATCGCCTGTTTAGAGGGTCAAGTTCGCCAACTGCTAGGAAACCCTAAAAATGGAAGATTTAAATTTTTAAATCATATTAAACATGTCTGATTTAGTACAAAAAAAATTAAATTACCTCTTGCAGCAATTTTCCTAAAATATAGAGTGATTGTGCCCAGAGAAATGGGCAGTGCCCTAATGGTATTCTCTGTTGTGTGCCAGGCTCCTTATATTCTGCACTAACGAACTCTGCTGGAACTGAGTACAGCTCTGGAATGAGTCTCATCCCTTCATCCGTTCGAATCATTATCTGCAATTAATGTTGTTAATTATAAATTTATTTTGATTTCTTCCTCCTTCTTCACATTAAAAAAAGAACAATTTGCAATATTAAATTTGTAAGTTACTTAAAATATACGATGCTACAAAGCATTATAAATCTAGGCAACCAACATAACACTCGCGGTTATTTACTCCGCGTTTATTCTCGATCTGTCATGTTGACTGTTTCATGTGACACATATTAATTACTTATAGAGTCGCACAATGCGACCGGCCTTGTAAAATCCAAGTTACTTGACATTTCTCTAAACCTTTGAATGATTTTGATTGTTTTTTTGGATATGATACTTATGTTGGTCTAAACGTCCAATGCTTATAGAGCATTCATTAGTAAATAACCATAATTTTGATTTTGATAATACTGACATTTTGTACAGTGAATCTAAAAATTTTAAAGGACGTTTCATAGAAATGTGTAAAATTGAAATGTCTCCAAATTCTATTAATAAACGCACGGATTTTGAAAATTTAAATGACATATTTTGTAGTTTTCTAGATAGGATATAGATCTGTCAATTAAAAAAAATAGTTTTAATTTAGTTCTAGTTACTTTTCCCTTTATTCCGGACAACTCGTATTTTAGTTTGAAATCATGTTACCTTTTCGTTTCTCTTGACGACTTGTTTCTCTTGACAACTTGTTTATTTACTTTTTTTCACTTTGTACTTTCAATTATCTTAGTTAAAACTCAGTTTATGTCATCTCTGTTGTCTTAGAACTGAGACAATTCCGTGGTAAAAGAAATACAGCTGTTACCATGAAGTCTGTGAAAAATTTAGTAATTTTTAAAAATTAAAAAGAATTAATAAATTTTATTCCTAGAGAGTTTCTAGTTGATCAAGTTTATTGGCTTTTGGGTATCGTTCAGGAAATATTTTATTAAGAAAATTCATCGTAAAATGTGAAGGAGCTCCATCTTGTTAATACTGTGGCGCGCCACCCGGCTTACTACGTCAAACTGAAGGCGTCAAGAAGTCGGCTCGTTATGCGTCATTGGCCGTCACGCCACCATCGAACAAACTCGAAATTTCCAGCTTGAAAAATTCGAGACGGCAGCAAAGGATATAAAATCGGCCGGAGTGGACTCAGGAGTCAGTCGAATTCGAACAGCGATCGTCGAAGTTAGATTTTAGTGTGTAAATAAATTGTTACAAATAAATTAGTTTGTAAGCGTTATTAAATTACGGTTAAGTTTTTACCGAGTGTTTTATTCGTTTAAATAAATAAATTTAAACCCTAGAAACGTAACAATACCATCGTGTCGATACCAGAGGTTTTCAAATTTGCTGATTTGAGTTGCGAAGATTTTAATTATAAAAAAAATACCAATCAGTGTTATTTAATATCTGTTTTTTTATTTATTTACCATCGAAGTATGCCGTGAAAGTTTAGGGAAAAAGTGGTAATTAAGCAAGTAACTAAACTTTGACAATGAAAGTCATTTTGATTTTCAGTTTAAGGTTACTACGAATGGAGCAATGTTGCAATATTTTCTTTTCTTTACAAGGTGTATTTTTCATTTCTCAAATTATATTGCCAAATTAGTCGTTGCAAATCTTTTCTAAACATCTAATTTAAAAATTTATTATTTCCAAAATGTTACGAATATTATTTCGATAAAGCCCGTGCAGTCCCAAAATTTTACATCACAAGCTTATTCGCACAAATTTGTACGTAATACACCAAATTATCAATTTACACCACCTTTCAATAATCCATTTAAGCCACTAAATCATTTCCCATCTCAGCCACTACCAACACGTCCAAAATTTAATAACCAGCCTCAACGTTTTTTCACGAACTCAGAAGTATTTAAACAACCGCAGCAGCAGAGAAATATTTTAAACCAAATCCTAATCAGACATTCCCGAAACCAACGCCAATGAGTATATCGACGGGAAATATAAGACATTTCACACCAGGTGTATCGAATCAAAATAAAAGTTCATTTAATTACTTCGTACCTAGGACGTGACAACTGCAAAGAAATTTCATTTCAGAAGAACTTTACAATACTAAAACTAATAATGTGTATCAATTTGATCCTAATTTTGAAATGAATCAATCTGACGAAATCAATTATTCAGATGAACAATATGTAGACGAAATTAACAAAAATGAGGAAGAAGTTTCTCTTGAGGAACAAAATTTTTACGTAGAGTCTCAAGATCACCAATTAACATAACACCTCCAATTATACCAATAAATACAGCTAATTCCAGTGAACTTTCCTACATTATCCTACCGGATCACAATTTAAAATTTTTAATTGACTCGGGTTCTACAAAATCTTTTATTGATCCTGAAATAGCTAATAAATATTTTCCAAATTTGATTAAAAATGATCCGTTTATTGTTTCAACAGTTTTCCAAAAATCTGCTCATAAATTCAGTGTCACGATACCGGCATCAAAAATTTTTTAATTATAACAATCCAAATATTTGAAATTTTATTTATTCAAATTTCACAATGTTTTTCACGGTTTGATTGGATTAGATAATCTAAAGCTCTCACAGGCGAGTGTTAATAATGCGAAAATTAAGCATAATTTTCATAAAACTCAGAAAGAATTAAACTTGATAACAGTTGCACCACGTTCGGAACAAGTAATCAAAATTAAAACGTCAATTCCAAACGGAGAAATAATTATCCCACATCAAAAAATTCATAATTGTGAGATACCGGAGAGTTTAACAATTGCAAAAAATGGACAAGCTTTGACTACAATTTTAAACAATACAACGAATCGTCTTCATTTAGATTTTTCACATCCAATTTCAGTCGAAAAATTTAATAGAAAAGAAATTCAGGAAATTAACTTGAATCATTTTGACGATTCTAAGAAACAAAAGTTAAATTCAGAACTAATTCGAACAGATCATCTCAATGACGAAGAAAAAAGTAAAATCATTGAATTATGTAAAGAATTTAGTGATATATTTTACCAAGAAAACATGTCGTTAACGTTTACGAGTAAAATAAAACATCATATTAGAACCGTTGACGAAATTCCTACTTACTCGAAATCCTATTCTATCCTATCCTCAAATTCAGAAAATGTTAATTCAAAATATTATTTGGCCAAGTAATTCGCCATGGTCGGCACCGATATGGGTTGTTCCCAAAAAAACAAAAGTGGAGAGTTGCAGACGATTACAGACAACTAAATGGGAAAACTACTGATGACCGATACCCACTTCCAAATATAACTGATTTGTTAGATAAACTTGGAAAATGACAGTACTTTTCTACTCCGGACTTAGCAAGTGGCTTTCATCAAATCGAGATGAACGAGGAAGATATTCAGAAGACAGCGTTCAATACTGAGAATGGACAATACGAGTATTTAAGAATGCCATTCGGTCTCAAAAATGCACCTGCTACATTGCAACGTGTCATGGACAATATTTTACGGGGCATTCAGAACGAAAAATGTCTAGTCTACCTCGATGATATCAACATCTTTTCCACATCTTTACAAGAGGATCTGGAACGCCTAAGAAGTGTCTTTCAAGGTCTAATGCCCGTTTGCACCACTTTCACTTAAAATTTTAAGTCTTACTTAAGTGGTTAAGTGACACTTTCTATTTTGGAAAAAGTGTCACTTAACCATTTAAGTGGGACACATTATTACACCCGACGGCGTTAAACCAAGTCCAGACAAAATTAAAGCTATTACAAATTATCCGATACCTAAAACGACCAAACAAATTAAAGGATTCCTAGGATTGTTAGGTTACTATCGCCGATTTATAAATAATTTCGCAAAAATTACGAAACCGTTAACCAAGTGTTTGAAAAACTATGTAAAGATCTCCTAACAAATGAACCTTAAAATATCCCGACTTTACAAAACCATTCCATTTAACCACAGATGCAAGTAATGTAGAAATAGGAGCTGTTCTATCCCAAGGTCAGATTGGAAATGATTTGCCAACAGCTTACGCATCGAGAACGTTAAACGATTCTGAACGAACTTATTCCGTTATAGAAAAGGAACTTCTCGCAATCGTTTGGGCGACAAAATACTTCCGTACGTACTTATTTGACCGAAAATTCAACGTAATTACCGACCATATACCTCTCCAGTGGATAAACAGGGCTATTCTGTAACACTGATATGCATATCAATTGATATTGTTACGTTTCTAGGGTTTAAACTAATTTATTTAGGTCCGGTTTCACCATCACAGTTTAACTTTAAGCTCCGTTTTATTACTATGGAAACAATTATCCTTGCAATTGTTACCATGGGAATAAAGCGAAGTTTAAAGTTAAACTGTGGTGGTGAAACCGGGCCTTAATCGAATAAAACACTCGGTAACAAACTTAACCGTATTTTAATAATGATTAACATCTAATTTATTTGCAACAATTAATTCTATACACTAAATCTAACTTCAACGATCGCTAATTAGAACTCGACTTACTCCTGAGTCCACTCCGGCCGATTTTATATTCTACGCTGCCTTCTCGTTTGTTCCATGCTGGAAAAGTCGGGTTTATTCAATACAGACAGCCCGGCGACCGACTCCTTCATATGACGTAGTGAGCTAAGTGGCGCGCCACACTGCCCCCTTCTTAAAAACGTTTCGTCTCGAAATGTTCCTGGTGATAGTCTTGAAGGAGGATATCGGAATCTACATGCTGTTGCTGTCTGTTACCTGTGGGTGGTGGCTGCAGACTAGGACTTCAATTCCCGTTCTATGGAAGATGACTTCCAGCATGCTTCGAATTACTCTCCAGTCTAGTCCGTCCAATCCGCAGCCCAATTTGGGGATGGCTAACTTCATCTGGTGGTTCTCTATTAGCTGTCTCCTCAGGCTATGTAGGGCTCTCCACATACTTTGATAATCAGGTTTACCGCTTGGTGTCTTCTTAGTGACTTAATAATGCACGTGACGCCTCCGATCTGCCATCGAATCGATGATCTGCAGACTCTTACCTACCACGGGATGCTGTCTTCGGAGCTCCTCGATTTCTAAAAATGGAAGATTTAAATTTCTTCCTAAACACCTGAGCGATTCCTTTGGACATTTTCAGGTCTTCTGCTACGCAGTGGGCCAGACTGTACTCCAGTGGCACTTTAAAGAGATCTTGTTGCTTCTCCGTGATCACTCCAAACTGAGCCTTACTTCCTTCGGCGTGATGAGACATGAAGGTTTCGAAGTTCACTTCGGAAACTTGCGCCCTTTGTACTGTCCCTTCATCTGCTTCTCCATGGTAAGGGGCTATCCGGTTGAAGTGGATTACTTTGGGTTTCCATGGGGGACCTTCTTGATGCGGTAAACGAAGTTGTTGATCCGTTTCATCACTTTGTAAGGACCTTCCCAAGAATTCTGCAGTTTTGGGGACAGGCTTTGACGTCTTTGGGGTTATAAAGCCAGACCAGTGCTCTAGGTTGATATACCCCGTGTTGAGCGTTGATGTCATAGTGCTCCTTCATCCGATCGCTGGCCGTCTGTATATTGTGACGCACTTAGTTGTGGATGTCGTCCATTTTCCTGCGTAATTTGCTCACGTAATCTTCGTCGGCAGAGACTTCTCCAGGCTTCACACCAAACTTCAGGTCGCAGGGCAGTCTCGGCTCTCGCCCGAATACCACTTTCGCCGGAGTCTCCCCTGTTGTCTCATGAACGGACGAGCGGTATGCCATTAGAAACAGGGGAATGTACGTGTCCCAGTCCCTCTGATGATCGGAAATGACCTTGGACAGATGTCGGTTGATGGTTCTGTTGAACCTTTCCACCATTCCGTCCGACTGTGGGTGGAGTGCAGTTGTTCTAGTTTTTCGTACGCCGATCAGAGTACACACGTTCTTGAACAAGGCCGATTCAAAGTACCTTCCTTGGTCTGAATGCAGTTCCATAGGTTACTCTTAGTTAGGTAGGGCGTAAGCTTCAACCCACTTGCTAAAGTAGTCCATTACCACGACGATGTACTTGTTTCCACCATTCGTTTCTGGAAACGGGCCGGCTACATCGATGGCAACTCTCTCAAAAGGACTTCCAACGTTGTACTGTCTCATGGGAGCCTTACCCCGCCTGTGGGGACCGTTACTGGCTGCGCAGACTGCACACTTTCTGCACCAATCCTTCACGTCTTCCTTGCAGTTCACCCAGTAAAATCTTTCGCGCACCTTCTCCATAGTCTTCTTAACTCCCAGATGCCCTCCCGAAGTTCCATCGCGAAGTTCCCTCAGAACTTCTGGCACCCTATTCTTGGGGATTAGTAACTGTGTCTTATGTTCCATGCCTTCCTGATTCTCTATGCTTCGTCTCAGAAGACCACGATCCAACACCATGGAGTCCCACTGCGCCCAGTATGATTTTACGGACGGTGCACATGGTGCTACCTCTTCCCAGGTAGGCTTCGCGTCTCTGCTTTTCCACTCTAGCACTAATTTCATATCCGGGTCGTTCTTCTGGTCTCTTCGCAGTTCTTCGCCTTGCCATTTGTCGTCAACAATGGCTGTCCTCGCAGTCGTGGCTATTTTCTCGTCCAAACGACTACAGTGCTTACAGTCTTCGGCACAGGGTCTTCTCGACAAAGCATCGGCATTTCGATGGCTAGTTCCTGCCCGTTGCTGAATTTCAAAATCGTACTCCTGAAGTCGTTCGATCCATCGTGCAACTTGCCCTTCTGGGTTCTTGAAACGGAGAAGCCATTTTAGAGCGACATGGTCGGTCCTCAGGAGGAAGCGTCTACCATACAAGTACTTGTAGAAATGTTCTATCGTTTTTACGACGGCTAGCAATTCCCTTCTTGTGACGCAATAGTTTCGTTCCGGCTTTGATAGGACTTTACTGAAGTAGCCGATCACCTTTCCTTGCCCCTCTTGTATCTGGGAGAGTACGCCACCAATCCCAACGTTGCTAGCATCAAAACCAATTTAACACTGTTGGCCCCATTCAAATGGACGACCTTCTTCAGTGAATTTTGTCAACGGCTTAGCAATGTCTGCAAATCCAGGAACGTAGCGCCGATAGTAAGTGCACAGGCCAAGGAAACTCCTTATTTGGTGTTTATTTCTGAGAGTTGGCCAGTCTTTTACCACCTGAATCTTCACAGGGTCCACGACGATTCCATTTCCATTAACGATGTGCCCCAGGTAATTCTCTTCCTTCTGGAACAGGTGACACTTCTTGAGGCTAAGCTTTAGTCCAGCTCCGCGAAGCCGCTGGAACACTCCTTCCAGGTTCCTTAGGTGGTCGTCGAACGTCTTTCCCACGACAATTATGTCGTCAAGGTACACCATGCACATTGTCCAGGAGAAACCTTTTAGAACCGTCTCCATTAACCTCTCGAATGTCGCTGGGGCATTACATAACCCGAATGGCATCACTGTGAACTGCCACAGACCCAAACCAATGGAAAACGCTGTCTTTTCTCGATCTTCAGGCGCCAGCTCCACTTGCCAATATCCACTCTTTAAGTCCAAAGTTGAGAAGATCTTTGAGCCGGCCAGGGTGTCCAGGGTATCATCAATCCGTGGCAGGGGATAGCTGTCCTTCTTGGTGACATTGTTGAGTAACCAGCAGTCTACACAGAACCTGGTGGACCCATCCTTCTTCTTCACAAGCACTACTGGTGACGCCCACGGGCTGCTTGATGGTTCTATTACATTATCCTTTTCCATCTCAAGAATAATGCGTTCCGCTTCCTCACGCTTCGCCAACGGTAATCGCCTTGGAGCTTGACGGATAGGTCTTTCTTCTCCAGTCTCTATTTTGTGTTTCACGACAACAGTTCTTCCCTTGGATCCGTTTTCTACCTCGAATACATCTTCTAGCGGCCGATCAGATCCTTTGCTTTTGTCGTCTGGTCTGGAGTCAATTCTTGGGCTGTTGACATAACCATTTCCCATAATTTCGTTGGGACTTTTGCTTCTGGCACATTTGCTTCAAGTTGGCGGGAGATGGAGGACACCATGGTGCAGCTTCCCAAGATGGTTCCTTTCTTGATACTGACGGAGAAACAATTGACGTTCATCAGGCGGACAGGTACTTCCTTCTTCGCCGTCAACAACATTTTCCCAACGAGGACTCCTGTTCCAATCTTCTGATCATCAGTATTAGGTTCAACCATAATGACTTGCCCATCTTGAAAAACACCGTCCAGTTTTGCGTCGACGATAACCTCAGTCCTGCTGGGTAATACAACGTCTTCAGCGAGGATTGCTCGTTGATGTAGAACCAACTCCTCATTATTGACCGCCATCACGCCACGCTTTCAAGTCCAATTGAAACCCGTGGGCACACATGACGTCCATGCCCAAAATTGCCTCGTCCTCTATGTTTGCTACCAGTGCACGGTGTTTTATTGGAGTTGAACCAATGGTGATGATAACCTCTACTTCACCGTGGATAGTTGCTGATGTTCCAGTTGCAGTTATCAGTCTCCACTTGGTCGGATCGGTGCGTCCAGATGACTTGATGACGTCGGGTCTTAGGATGGTCTTCGTCGCACCCGTATCCAACAACATGGTGTAAGGAATGTCGTCAATGGTAACATCCACGAAGACACTGCCGGTTAACTGCCATAGGGATATTACTTGGTTGGGTTTCGTCTTTGGTGGCCTTTGAATACGGGTCGACGTTTGCCCCTCTGCACCGACCAGGCTTAGTTTAACTGTGGCTTCCTTGGATCCTGTCTGGGCTTTGAACATCGCCTGCGAACATGTCCTTCCTCCTGGCCACACCAGCGGCTTCTTCTGCTTGAAAACCTGTTCCACAATGCGGCGAACATCCTCGGCGGTGGTATACTCCCTGGGTCGCTTCTTTATAGCAGATCCCACCTTGACGTTTGCGGATTCTTCCTCTTCTTCCTCTTGGAAGTCCATAGCCGCTCGCACCTTGACATGCCCTCTTGAGACTCGTCTCGCCGCTTCAAATTCCAAGGCATAAGCCAATGCGTTCTTGGATGTCTTCGGATGGGTCATTCTCAATGCCTGCTGGTTGTCTGGGTCACGGACTCCATCTATGAAGGTCTGCACCGTCAAACATTTGAGGAATTCAACAGGAGCTCTGGGATATGCCAACTGCGTCAGACTTTCTCCGGATTTCTGACAGCGATTCCTCAACTGCGCATGGTATACCTCGGTCAGATGGGCCTGTCCGTAACGCATTTCCATCCTATTCACCAGCTTGTTGAAGTCTTCTTGTTCCTCTGGCGGCATCGTCTGTAGCACATCGATAGCGTCCCCTCTCAAGGCGACAATTAACGAAGTGGCTTTTTCGCTGGCCGTCCATCTGTTCGCCTTTGCTGCTGCCTCGAACTGTTTGAAGTAGTTGGGCCAAGAAGACTTTCCATCGAACGTTGGTGGTTTTATTTTCAATTTCGAATTTTCTGCTGGTCCTTCTACAATTCGGGTTTCATTATTTCCTAGTGTTTCTACTGGTGGCTGATCCCTGAACACTCGCAACCCCGCCATGATTTGTTCCAGACTTTTGATTTTGTTATCCTGCTGGAATATTATTTCTTCCACGTTTTCTTGTAGGTTTCTTGTTTCTTCCGATATTTTTACCACTAGTTTATCTTCTAGTCCTTTCGTCTGTTCTAGAAATTCACCCTTCAAATTTCCGGACTGTTCTAGAAGTTTCTCGTCGAAATTTCTGGATTGCTCTCGAAATTTCTCGTCTAAGTCTCTAGATTGTTCCAACAATTTATTTTGTAATTTGTCGAAATTTCCAGATTGTTCTAGAAGCTTCTCCTCTAAACTTCTGGATTGTTCTCGAAGCTCGTCTTTGAAATTTCCAGATTATTCTAGAAGCTTCTTCTCTAAATTTCCAGACTGTTCTTGAAACTACTCGTCCAAATTTCTGGATTGTTCCATCAATTTAGTTTGCAACTCATCTTTGAAGTTTACGGATTGTTCTCGAAGTTCGTCCTTGAAACTTCTCGTCCAAATTTCTGGATTGTTCTCGAATTTCGTCCTTGAAATTTCCAGATTGTTCTAGAAACTTCTCGTCCAAATTTCTGGATTGTTCTCGAAGTTCGTCCTTGAAATTTCCAGATTGTTCTAGAAGCTTTTCCTCTAAATTTCTGGATTGTTCTCGAAATTCATCCTTCAAGATTTTATTAAAATCGGCAGGACCACACGAAATTTCGAAAAGGAACGTCTCTGGATTTTCACCAGCTGTCAACAAATCGCATCGCAGACGCTGTTGAAGTGCGCCTTTCAAACCACGGGTTTCTAACTCTCGTTCTTCCAATTCGGTTTTTAATTCGGCCACTTTTAAGTCTTTCAACAACACTTTTCTCGTAGCCATTGTTTTTTTCCGATACTGTACTTATTTAATAATCTGATTAAATTTAATTTACTTTAAATTGTTTATTTATTTGCACAAACCCCAACACCTGACACCACTGTTACGTTTCTAGGGTTTAAATTAATTTATTTAATCGAATAAAACACTCGGTAACGAACTTAACCGTAATTTAATAATGATTAACAACTAATTTATTTGCAACAATTTATTTTATACACTAAATCTAACTTCGACGATCGCTAATTAGAACTCGACTGACTCCTGAGTCCACCCCGGCCGATTTTATATTCTACGCTGCCTTCTCGTTTGTTCCACGCTGGAAAAGTCGAGTTTGTTCGATACAGACAGCCCGGCGACCGACTCCTTGACGCCTTCAGTGTAACGTAGTGAGCTAAGTGGCGCGCCACAATATGATCTTCAATACTTGAAGTGAATTTGTTACGATTTCATAACATTTCACGGCGATTGCCGACCGCAAATTGAAGAAAGATGTATATTAACTCGAGATCGCACTTGAAACGGATTGCAAGTTGTTAGGAAACTATTTACAGAACACCAATTTTGCAAGGTCACTTGAAACATAGCAATATCAAGTCCATATCAATGTTACAGAATAGACCCCATTGTCTCTAAAGGATCCAAGTTCCAAACTGTTACGATGGAGCATTAAATTAGAAGAATATGATTATACTATTGTCTACAAGAAGGGTAATTGTAACACCAACGCAGATGCACTTTCACGTGTAGAAATACATGCTACGGAAACTAATACCGTCTCATATCAAATGGATGAAATAATTGCCGATATTCGACATACAAATAATTCCGAAAATCCTGAAGTAGAACAATTAATATCAGATCTCTTGAGTAATCAGCATCAAGAAACTGAAAATGATAACAGTTCGACACAAGTCTAAATAGACGAAGAAAATTTACCTGTGGATAATCTAGAAATGGATGAAAATACTAATCATTCAGATAATGAAGAAAATCCTGTGTTGAATATTCCTATTTCGAATTCTCCTTTAAATTTTGGTCAAAATCAGATTGTTATTAATTGCGTATTACATTCACCAGTTTTACCTAAGATCACTATTTTATTTGAGAAAAAGAAAAGAGTTAATATCCAAATTTCACAAAATAATTTTGAGCATGATGTTGTGCAATTTATTAAAGACCACGTTCAACCCAATGTAGAATATTACATATATATTTTGAAAACGATGACATGTATGAAGCTTTTTCGGCAGTATTACAAAAACACTTTAAATGGTCATCAATAAAACTCAGAAAATGTAATACAAAATTATTAGATGTTACAAATAAAGATGATGTCACAAATATTATCAAAAATTACCACGAAGGAAAATCAAACCACCGCGGAATAGACGAAACTACTTTTAGAATTAAAAATAAATATTATTGGCCAAACATTAAAATTTCAACATATAAAATAGCGACATCTTACTATCGCTTTTTGACCTAACATTGCAGTAGGATAGACAAATTGAAGCGGGATTTGCTCCTAATGAGTCCCCCATGCAAGGCTGCCATGCTTGCTGTCAAAGCATAATGAAAGATTTTTGAAAAATTTTGTGCAAATCGTTTTTGATTGCAGTGAGAACCTCGAGCAGCCTCTGGACAGCTGTTTCAGCCCTGCTTGGGACTTCTTCAGCAGAAACGTAGCTCGACATTCCCACTGCAGACCAAAAACGACTTGCCCAATTTATTCGCAAATGCGATGTAAGAATGATGAACATATAAAATAGCCACATCTTACTATCGCTTTTTGACCTAACATTGCAGTAGGATAGACAAATTGAAGCGGGATTTGCTCCTAATGAGTCCCCCATGCAAGGCGGCCATGCTTGTTGTCAAAGCATAATGAAAGATTTTTGAAAAATTTTACAAAACCCGCTTCAATTTGTCTATCTTACTGCAATGTTAGGTCAAAAAGCGATAGTAAGATGTCGCTATTTTATATGTTCATCATTCTTACATCGCATTTGCGAATAAATTGGGCAAGTCGTTTTTGGTCTGCAGTGGGAATGTCGAGCTACGTTTCTGCTGAAGAAGCCCCAAGCAGGGCTGAAACAGCTGTCCAGAGGCTGCTCGAGGTTCTCACTGCAATCAAAAACGATTTGCACAAAATTTTTCAAAAATTAAAATTTCAGTTCAATAATTTATTAATCAGTGTGAAATATGCCAAAAAGCGAGTAAGAACGTCATCAATATTACTCCGACAGCTACGAAACCATTTGAAATTATACACTTAGACACTTTCTCATTCGAGCATTCAAAATTTTTAACAATAATCGACAGCTTTTCTAAGTACGCACAAGCATATTGTCTAAATTTACTAAATGCCACCGAAATCGCAGATAATTTAATTCAATTTTTCTCTCATCATGGTGTACCTCAACAAATAATTGTAGATAACGGTACAGAATTTAAAAATTCCGTTATATGTGAGCTTTTGAGTTTATACAAGATTAAAATACATTTTTGCTCTCCGCATCACCCACAATCGAACGGTATGATCGAGAGATTTCATTCCACCATTACAGAGCATTTACGTTTGCTAAATACTCGAGGTTTCTTAAAAACACCTGTTAAAATGAAAATGACGTACGCCATACTCGCATACAATCATTCGATTCATTCATCGACAAAAATGAAACCTATGAATATCATTAACGGACATATTGACAGCGGTGATGCTTTCGACGCTGAAAGTTTTGTTGAACAATTAAGAAATATCAAAATTACTTTACTTTCAAATTAATTCTGATCTTGTACAAAACAAAGAACGTTCTATTAATAAAGAGAATGAAAATTGCGATAATCCAAATATTTTCCAAACAATCAAAAAGTTTTTATCAAAAAACACGTTAGGCAAAAGAACGCAAACAAATTTGATAAATCGACCACATTAAAATCAATAAATACGAAAATAAAAACTGTCTACGCAAAATCAAAATAAAGTACATATGGATAATTTAAAACGCCTTTTAAAATTAAATTAACGATATATTATTATAAAATGTTACCCTTATTTCAGAATTACCGGAGCCATCAGCCTCCAGGATAAAATCACGCTTAGGAAAATTAGTAATAATCCAGGACTCATACCAATGAAAATGGGAACTGCAAAAATAGAAGAATACACCCACTCTTTAATTCATTATTATGATCTAAATACTTTAATTTTTGAAATTTCTAAGCTACAAAATATAACGTTTTAGAAGAATTAAATAGTAAAAGCAAAGATTATTCTGTTGACACTACAAATCATTTAAAAATTCTTTCGTTCATTAAAGGAAAAACTGAGGAAAAATTATTAGAAATCTTACCGCATTCACAGAGGTCAAAACGTGGCCTTATCAACGGCCTAGGTTCAATTTTTAAATGAATTATAGGTAATGTTACAGTCGTGAAGCGCAAAACAGATCTCTTTTTAGCACCTTGCGTCACTGAACAAGACCGAAGACTACTCGATCATTCTAGTATGTTCGAGCAACAGATGGCTCTGCTATATAAGCCGTATGTGGGGGCTTATTCCACATATACAAGTTATAACTCTTAATAATTTTTATTAATAATTACAACTATTTAATACTCGTAAAAATGTGTATGTTTTAAGGCAGCTCCAGGTCAAGAGAAATTGTTATTTGTTACTCCTGGAAACGCCGTTCTCCTGTTTATGTGCAGATCAATCCCCAAAGTACTCCCCTCCTGAGTAACTGACTTTGGTCTGTTAATGTGATAGTAAACTTATCTGCAGATGCTGTGGTTTTTCGGCATGTAACAATTTGAACTTTCTTCTTTGCTCCTTTATAGGTCCGGAGTGTTGATGGCTGTGAGGCAGTGTCTTGCTGTGAAGAGGGTGTTTCTTTTTCTGAAGTGGTTGCAGATGATTGCTCTTGTGATTCAATAGTAGTCAAATGTGCTGGCTTGAGTCTCTCGACGTTGACGTTAGTGTTTCTCCCATTAATGTTGATGGTAAATACTTTGTCATTAAGTCGAGCAATGACTTCATGAGGACCTGAATATGGTTGGTCAATTCCTTGTTTTGGTGCATCAATTCGTAAAAATACGTGGCTGCAAGTATACAGATCTTTGTAACAAAATGTTTTTGTTTTACAGTGGTGACTTGCTGGTGCTGGTTTCAGGTTACGCATGTGGATTCTGAACTTTTCTAAGAAGACATTCGGATTTGATAGTGGGTCTTCATGTGTAAAAAATTCACCTGGGATTCTCAGCGTTGTACCATACATGTATTCTGCGGTGGATGCTTTCAAGTCTTCTTTATAACATGTACGCAAACCAAGAAGAACTGTTGGAAGTATGTCGGTCCAATTTGATGTTTGATGACACAGAATAGCAGTTTTTAAGACTCGATGCCATATCTCTACTAATCCATTGGCTGTCGGATGAAAAGCTGTTGTACGTGTACGTTTGCTGCCAACTAATTGTGTCACCGCCATGAACAATGTGGACTCAAATTGGTATCCTTGGTCTATCATTATTGTTTTCGGGCATCCATATCGTGCAATCCAGTTTGTGAAAAAGGTTTTGGTTACTGTGCTAGCAGTAATGTCCTTGATAGGAATAGCTTCGAGCCACCTTGAAAAGCGATCTACCATTGTAAAGCAATAACGGTATCCATTGGATTCAGGCAATGGTCCAACTATATCCACGTGGATATGGTTCAGGTTCCAAAAATGTTGAAGGTTGAGTGTGGATATCTCGTCCAACTTTTGAATGTTGACAAGGAATGCAGTTGCGAGCCCACCCAATAATGTCTGTTCATTGAGGGCCAAACGTATCTCTGGCAAATCAATTTGCAGGTTGCTTTGCCTCCAGGATGTGATAGGTTATGGAATGAGTCGAAGTCGAGTTGTCTAAAAAACTTCGGTACATATGGGCGGATGTCACATTGTGAAACGTCACAATAGATTTCTAGAAGGTGAGTTCCAAAAGTTAATTTTTGAAGTTTTAGTGATGTTATTTCACTATTGAGAAGACGTTGTAACTCTGCATCATTGGTTTGAACTTCTGCTAAAGCTGTCAAGTTAATGGTATTGGCAAGTCGAAGTGGTTGCGAAGTGGTCGTATCAACTCGTGAGAATGTATCTGCGACTACATTTTCTGCACCCTTGATGGCTATGATTTTGGTGGTGTATTGGCTGATTTAGTTTAATTGACATAGTTGTCTGGGAGATGCTTTGTCAGAACATTGTTGAAAAGCATGTGTCAAAGGTTTATGATCGGGACGTATTTTAAAATTATAACCTTCGATCCAGGGTCTGAAAATTTTTACAGCATTGTATATGGCACTGTAGACACTGTAGTTGGTCTCAGCTGCAGATATTTTTTTGGAAAAGAAACCTAACGGCTCCCATTTGTTTTCCCTTAATTGCTCCAGGACTGCACCCATTGCTTTGTCTGACGCATCAGTTGTTAGACGAAGTTCGGCATCAGCTACTGGATGAGCTAAAAGTGTGGTGGTAGCTAGGTCTTGCTTGCACAGTTCAAAAGCAGCTACCGATTATTCTGTCCATTCCACAGGTCTTTGATCTTTCGTGCGGGAGTCTTTAAGCAATGCATGAAGAGGTGCTTGGATAGCTGCTGCATCCTTCATGTAGCGTCTGTAAAAATTTAACATTCCAAGGAATTGACGGAGTTGTGCCAGTGTTTCGGGTAGTCTGAATGACATGATTACTTGTACGTGGGCTGCTGGAAAATTTTCTGGAATCTAGTAGGTCTAGAATTATTAGCGTTTATCAACTATCATATTTGAAAAATTTGACGTTTTTCGCCTATAATTCTATTGACAGTTCCTATCCAAGTGAACTAGTTTTGTTTGTACAGTATTTGAGAAAAAGTAATTTTGTGTAAACATGGAAATCTCGCGTGAAAATTTTCGTGCTATGATTTTTTACGATTTCAAATGTGGTCTAACGACGAAACAATGCCTCGATCGGCTTCATTTGGCTTTTCTCAGTGACGAATTTCGTGAAGGTCGTCCATCAACATCTGTTGTTGCCACTAATGTAGATGCTGTGCGTGAAATGCTTGAGCGAGATCGACATGTGACGTACCGTGAGATTCAAGCATCCTTACGCATTGACATGAAAGCAATACACCAGATTTTTCACGATCATTTGAACGTACGAAAGCTTTGCAGTCGTTGGATCCCACACAATTTAATAGAAGCGCAAAAGCAGGATCGTGTCAAATGGTGCGAAGAAATGCTCAAGAAATTCAATGGAGGTCGTTCAAATTTAGTTTATAACATCGTTACTGGTGACGAAACGTGGATCTATTCGTACGAGCCAGAAAGTAAACAACAATCTACCGTTTGGGTATTTCAAAATGAAACAAAACCAACAGAAGTTGTCCGTTCACGCAGTGCTGCGAAGCAAATGATTGCTTGTTTCTTTGGTTTAACAGGACATGTAGCAACCATGGCTTTAGAGGATCGAAAAACCATGAATGCTGACTGGTATACTACAATTTGTTTGTTTGTTTGGAAGTCATCGATCAAATAAGAAGAAACAATCGAAATCGACGAACTCCATCATGACAACGCCAGCTCTCACACAGCCCGTCAAACAGTTGATTTTTTGTCCAACAAAAATGTTGAATTAATTACTCATTGTCCATATTCACGTAATTAATCACCTAATGATTTCTTTTTGTTCCGAAATATCAAAAATAAAATGCGAGGTGAGCGATTTTCGTCGGCTGAAGCAGCGGTTAAAACATTCCGGACACTGGTTTCTGAGGTACAATCTTTAGAGTGGAAAACGTGCTTTAGAAATTGGATCGGTATTGACGTCAAAGGCGAATACTTCGAAAAACAATGATACCTTTTACCAAATTTCATATGCGTTTTTTCATACCGTTTCCAGAAACTTTTCCAGCAGCCCACGTACCCTTTCCGGAAGTGGTTGTGAGCCCTCAGCCGAAATGAGATAACCAAGGTACTCAACAGTTGTGGTGCCAAATGAACACTTGTTGCCAAAATCTCGGAGACGGGTAAACACTGTCTTCAGGTGCAGTATGTGCTCTTCTGGGGTAGTCGAAGCAATGAGTATATCATCTAAATAAGCGTAGACGAAATAAAAACCATTTAGCACTTGCCTTATAAATCTCTGAAATGTCTGGGCAGCATTACAGAAACCAAAGGGCATAAATAGAAATTCAAACAACCCAAAAGCTGTGATAACAGCAGTTTTTGATGTCTTCTTGCTTTACAGGAATTTGATGGTATGCCCGCACCAAATCAATTTTCGAAAATATAGTTTTCTTCTGTAGAATGGAAGCGCAGTCCAGTAAGTGTGCGATAGGATAACGGTCAGGTATCGTTTGTACATTAAGGCGACGATAGTCACCACATAGTCTCCAGTCACCATTCTTCTTGGGAACCATATGCATTGGGCTGGCCCAAGGACTCTTCGATGGCTGACAATATCCCTGATCGAGCATGAATTCAAATTCCTCCTTGGCTCTCTTAAGTAGCTCAGGCGAAAGTCGTCGTGCTCTTTCATGAACTGGTGGTCCTGTTGTTTCAATGTGATGTACGATGTTGTGTTTGGTTGCTGAAAGTCGTGTAGTATTGTTCAGTATTTCAGGAAATTTTTGAAGAAGACTTGCATATGCATCGTCTCTGTTTAATTTGGAAATGCCAATATGTGAAGCATGATCCAAAGTACCACAAGCCTGTGTTCCAGTTTCTTGGTCAGAAATACGGCGTTTCTTGATGTCGACAACTAGTTGATAGTGATGTCTTAATCCAAGTTTAAGGATAAGCACCTTTTGTCCAAATGTTGAAATACGGCCAGCATTGGCGGGATACAACTTGATATCTGATGCACGAGTTTTGTCAATGCGCGTAGCTGGGATGACGGAACGATCAGCACCAGTATCGATGAGGAAACGTTGTCCGGAATTTTTATCTTGAAGAAAAAGACGGCGAGGTACTCCTTCACCACCAACAATCGCCGTTTGTGCTAGTGGACGAATTATTTTTCCTGATTTGGTTTAAAATTGCAAGGCATTGTGCATTTCTTTGCATTAGTGCCAAATTTACGATGATAAAAACATTATTTGTCGTTGACAGAACCAGAACGCTGACGAGAACGAGCTGTAGGTCGAAAGCGAGAACGAGGAGTTTTCTGTGCCTTCAAAACTAATTCCACTTGTGCTGTTAAATCGTTCATCTTTTTTTCCAATGTTGATGTGGTCAAAGTAGGTTCACTAATGTCCATCACTCTGCTGTTTGAAGTTTGGTTGATGTCCCAAATTCGGTCTGCTAAGTGTACTACAGCTGTGTTGTCAAGTGATACACCAGGAGCTAGTGCAACTTGAATTTGTTGTTGTGATGATCAAGCCATAATGTGCGAACAGAACAAGCATCAAGCTTCCCTTGATTAAGGGCTTCTTTTTCGGTCAGTAAAAAGGAAGGTTTTCGGTCGCCTAATTGTAAACCAGACACCAATTTGCGAAGTTTTTGTTCTTCTGAGATCGAAAGACGGTTTAACAAAGCTTGCTTGATTGTCGCATATTTGTCAGTCGTCGGTGGATTTAAAACTATATCCTTTACAAGGATCAATTTATCCTGTTCGAGCTTAGAGATTACCGCATTGAACTTAGATGTGTCAGAACTAATGCGAGCAATTTGTAATTGTGTTTCTAAGGTTGCGAACCATAATTCAGGCTCTTTCATCCAAAAAGCAGGAACTGGGAGACGTTCTACAGTACCTATTGCGGATTGAGATTGGCTGGCAGGGTCGGTTGGGACATCGGGGTTCGTTGTTGATGCCGGGTTAGACATTGAGCCCTGAATCGACATAGTGTCAGAGATTGCAGAACTCTTCTCGTATTCTTTCTTGACTTCACCTGGATCACGTCGGGTTCCCTCTTCACTTCACCTGAATCACGTCGGGGTCACCAAATATGTAGGGGCTTATACCATTCATACAAGTTATAACTCTTAATGATTTTGATTAATAATTATAACTAATTAATACTCGTAAAAATGTGTATGTTTTAAGGCAGCTCCAGGTCAAGTGAAATTGTTATTCGTTACCCCTGGAAACGCCGTTCTCCTATTTATGTGCAGATCAATCCCCAAACCGTACTAAGGCACTCGATCTCTGTCTAAAGACACAGGTACTGTCATCATGTTTTTGATACGCGACAGTGGGTGTTTGACCTTGAACGAGTGGGTTGTCAAAAATGACAAACTGGAATATTTTATGTAAATCAAGACGAAAAATGAGACAGATTACTTTAAATTTCCGTTTTATCGAGGCAAAATATAAATGTATTTATTATTTAATATTATGAGAAACTGTAAGTTCTGATTAAATAGCATCTGTTTTGGTCAAGTGTTACGTACGGCTCTTTGGACTGGACACTGAACCTCGTTTTTATCCTTATTGGTTTTGGAACTTGCTAAATCTAATAATATTTCAAGTTCTATTATCCAGAGCCTAATAGTCACATGTAGGACGGCGGAAAATTACAGTCCACAGTTTCTTTTTTTTAATATTAACAAATAAATTATTAAAACTTCTCTGCATACAGTTAACTATTTATAAATTTATGCATTGAAATAATTTCGGGGTTTTAAGTGAATTAATATTTTACCTGAAAAGCGTCCAATATACTCACGTCAAACTCACGTATGCTTTTTGGTTATTTTTCCATTTTTGTGTCATATTCGCACTATTAACGCTTAAATTTATTATAAACTTACGTCTTGTGTGAATAAAATAGAAATTTAAAGTAATCTGCCTAATTTCTCATCTTGATTTACATAAAATATTCCAATTTGTCATTTTTGACAACCCACTCGTTCAAGGTCAAATACCCACTGTCGCGTACCAAAAACATATGATGGCAGTACCTGTGTCCTTAGACAGAGATCGAGTGCCTTAAGGGGACGTGCGACTCTCTTTAAAGTTTCTCCTGCGGGGCGTCGGCAAGGGACGTAAAGCACTGGAGGGCGTGGTCTTAACCGACCAAAAATGCAACGAGAAGCGAGATAGTAATATTCTATAAATAGTATTTTGTGATGTCATACTCGGAGTGGGGTTGCGCTAGTGCATCGTCTCAGTATTCCAATATAAATACCTAATGTATGGCAAACTACTTTGGAAATTAGACGTGTGGACGTATAATAATACATACGTAACCTATACCTGTATTAATTTAAACAGCAGAAGAATCTGCTGTATCTTAAGGTCAGATGTGACTGGCTCGACATTTTTTGTGAGCGACAGTTTGAGATCGTTAAATTTTGATCAGTGCATTACTTTCTACTTAGCCTAAAAACTTATCTTTCGATTCAGCTTTTACTGAAAGCCGTACAAAGGTTGTGGGTAGGGCTGGGAGAATTTATCGATAATTATCGAATAACGATATTTCCATTTCAAATGTCGATACATCGATGTTATCGATATATCGATATTATTGATATCAAAATTATCAATATCGGTATTATCGATATATGGGAGTTATCGATATTATCGGTGGAATCAATGTTATCGATATTGCCGATAATGTAACATTCCTAAAAATA
Organism: Prosopocoilus inquinatus; assembly: GCA_036172665.1. Taxonomy (NCBI): domain Eukaryota; kingdom Metazoa; phylum Arthropoda; class Insecta; order Coleoptera; family Lucanidae; genus Prosopocoilus; species Prosopocoilus inquinatus. Next base: position 30,600,707 of record CM069869.1, read on the forward strand.
TTACGAAAATGCGAGTCGCAAAAAAAAAATTGGTTAGAGATGAGTGTATTGAAATTTTGTTAATTTTCAAGGTTTATTCTCTTCAAAGAAGCTATCGCTTTCTTTCTCACGATTCATTTTTTATCGTTGTATATGTAACATTAATTAATTAATTTAAATTGTTCCTTGGTGCGGGGCACAAACCACCCACCCGCACGGCGTGGCCCTGATTACAATTATAGTTAGATCCTCTTATTGAAAAGAATATACTTTAGTTATTATCGGAAAGTAAACTTAAAAACATAAAAAAATTATTGTGGCGAGCCACTCAGCACTACGTCACACTGAAGGCGTCAAGAAGTCGGTTCATTATTATGCGTCATCGGCCGTCACGCCACCATCGAACAAACTCGAATTTTCCAGCGTTGGAAAATTCGAGACGGCAGCAAAGGATATAAAATCGGCCGGAGTTGACCCAGGAATCAGTCGAGTTCTAACTAGCGATCGTCGAAGTTGGATTTAGTGTGTAAATAAATTGTTACAAATAAATTAGATTGTAAGCATTATTAAATTACGGTTAAGTTTTTACCGAGTGTTTTATTCAAATAAATAAATTTAAACCCTAGAAACGTAACATTATCATACTTATAAATTTTAAAAACACTTTGCTAGCAAGATTAGTCCTCGGATCAGTGTCCAGAATACGTAAATATGGAGCTATACGATTGATAGATTTGATAGTAATATTTTAATATTTTATTTTCGTAACTATTGACTAGAAATTAATTACAATATTCAATATTTTCTTTATTTGTGATTAGGACTGCGAGAATTTATCGATGTGTTGCTAATTATTTTAAAAAATTTAAAATTTATTACAGGAGGGAGAAATATGTAGGTAATTTTAAATAATATTTGTTTTGAATCACATTAAAAGTTGTTCACCGGGTCTGTCCTCTTTAAAACATAAACAAACTATAGCTATTGGAGCAAAAAGTTTTTTTTTTTAGATGTAAAAGAATTTCCCATATGGTATGATTTGTTGCCGGTCACTGTATTATTATTCTATTTTTGTATTTTCGTACACTGTAAGCTTTAGTGGAATAAAACGGACATACACAATTTGAATAATGAAATCAAACAAAACGAAAATGTTAAAACTATTCGATGATCAGACCAGTAGTTTTAGCGTAATTCTTGAACTAGTAAAGTGATTCTATTGGTCCAATTTAAAAGTATATAATTTGTTTAACTAAACGAACCAATCAAATAGCTATCCCGTAACGCGGCGATGAAAAATCGCCTGGCAATGAATCCAGCTTTAAGCCGTACGATCCGCCAGGAGTAGTTAGTTATGAAGTTAGCGAGCGAAGGATTCGTACCTCGAATAAATAGAAAGTACATTTTGTAAAAGTGTTATTTGATAGACAAACTCATTACAATCGTGTTGTTAATTGTGTAAAGCGACAGCTTTGAATTAAAGTGTTCTGAAATTTAATGACTATAATTTGTGAACCCCAAATTCGTAACAGTAATCTTGATGTATCAAATGGTGAACATTATGAATATGTAATAAAAGAATTGCAAGATAATCAGAATAAATTAGCCGAAAATATTAAAGTTCAAAATTCCCTTTCTATATCTGTTATAGAAAAATTCAATAATACTATTCGAAAATTAAACCAAAATGACAAACTCTTAGAATCAAAATTAAACCAAATTGCTCTTTGGGTAGAAAAACAAAGTTATAGAGAAATGTCAATGTTTATTAAGGACAACATATATCAAATAACTAATATGTTTGAAGTAATTATTTCAATTTTGCAAGATATCGAAAATTCAATTTCATTTTCTAAATTGCAAATTATGCATCCCAGTATAATAAAGAGTAACGAATATTGTTCATTAAATTAAAAAATTTTGCAAAGTAAGCTAACAAGGGAACAACTTCCTATCGAAGTTACCTGAGAAAATATTTCATTATTCAAAAATTAATATATATTTATATTTTAGATAATAAAATAACATACATTTTACAAATACCTAAAACTTTTCCTACTAAATTTAATTATTACCATTTATTTTCCATTCCCAATCATTATAAGAGCCAGTTTAAGGCGATTTTACCGCGTAGTAACATAAGGCAACATAAGGATATGTGTTTAATAAAATAATGTCACTGTATGTACTCACCTCTTCTAATTGTTCCGTATATTCTACAGCAGCTTCCTTATTTCCTTGAAAACAGTAATCCAGGATTAAGTAAGAAAAGAACAAAGGCCACTCGCATTCGATATTCTCAAACATCCGTAATTCCCAAGGTTCATAATAAAGTCTATTCGCGTCCTGAAGCAGAAGCAAAAAGTGAGAGAGTAAGTTACCTCCCATCAAGGATTAATGTGAAAACCTCTTTTGCAGTTTTATATCCGTCTCTCAAAAATCGCTTGCATCCGTAACGTCCTTGCAATTTTCCTACGATTGTGTCACGAGTGTACTGAATTAGTAAGGGATCGTCGACTGCAAATGCAGGGAAACCAATCACGGATAGGATTCCACTGTCAGTTTCTTTGGAACTTGATTCTCTTGGAAGCATCGACTAAAATGCAAAGACTATCAGCCGGTACTTTAACGGGAATATGTGATTATTATAAATTAAAAAATATACTTTCAATAATATAAGAAATTACTTAAAATGAGTAGAGGGAAACTGATACTTTCTGCTGCTGATATTGACATTTAATAATAATAATAATGAACAGATAAAATAGTGACATCTTACGATCGCTTTTTGACCTGACATTGCACAAATTTTTTTAATAATAATAATAATAATCTTTATTCGTCACCACTGTAATATACAATAAATATACACTTCAGGGTATAAGAATATGTCGTAGGATAAATGCAAAAATAACTTAACTAATATAATATCAAAGTCACGTAGTTAATTGAAATTTATACTGTAATTTTACGACTACAAGTTAAAACTTTTAGTCGTAAAATTACAGTATAAATTTCAATTATTTAAAAATTCCTGAATTGAGTAGTATCGTTTTTCCAACAGTAACTCCTTCACTTGTTTTTTGAAAATATTTATACTTTTTGCGGATCTGATATTTGATGGGAGCTTATTGTAAAATTTAATCCCATTGTGTGAAGGACCGGTACAGCATACTGTCAGTCGATTGTATGGTACATGAAAATTACAACGGATGCTTGTTTCGTAATCATGAAATGAATAATTAGACGGAAATTTTGTAATGTTATTTCTAATGTATGTGACTAAATTAAAAATGTAAAGTGAGGGTAACGTTAATATTTTTGTCTTAAAAAATAATGGCTTGCAGTGCGCTCTATAATTTTCACCACAGATTATACGAAGAACTTTTTTTTGAATAATAAATAATTTTTGAATATTTACACTCGAAGCACCTCCCCACAAAATAATACCGTATGAGATCACGCATTGAAAAAACCAAAGTAAGTCAATCTGAGAACATTTGGGTTTACAAGTTCATATAATCGTTTTAAAACGAAACACACTGAGTTTATTTTGGCACACAAGTAATCAATGTGCTTGTTCCACGTTAGCTTTTCGTCCATGTAAATACCTAAGAATTTTGTGTTATGCACTTGTTAAATCGATTTACCTTTTAGTTTTATTAATAAACTGTTATTGATATTATTATTTTTGGTTACAAAGTTAATGAAATTTGTCTTGAACGAGTTCAGAACCAAAGTATTACTACAACAGTAATCGCACATCTCATTAACAATATTGCGTGAGTTGTAAATTAACGTTTCTAGATCACTAGCGGCAGTTAGAATAGTTCAATCGTCCGCATATAAAATGAATTTATTAGGTGTTGAAAGTGTTAGCGTTATATCGTTAATAAAGGTAATGAATAGCAACGGGCCTAACAATGATCCCTGTGGAACTCCGGTATTATTATGTCTTAAAGATGACAGCGTGTTATTAATTTGTACGTATTGAGTGCGATAAAATACCCTAATAAAAGGGTATGACCGATAGTATCGAACGCCCTTGACATATCAAAAAAGATAGCTACGACTTTTTGCTTATTGTTAAAGGAATCTAATATGAAATTAAGAGCTTCTAAATAGCAGTCTCAGTTGAACGTTTTTTTCCGAAAACCGTGCTGGTAAGGACTGAGTAAATTATTTTTTTCCAAAAAGTTTACTAATCGATCACTAAAAGCGGACTCAAATATTTTTGCAATGGAACACTATAAGGCGATTAGTCGATAATTGGCGCAGTTAGATGTTTGACCTTTATTTTTACAAACGGGAATTATTTTTGAGCGTTTCAATAAATCGGGATAATGTCCTTCGAACGACAAATTAATTAAGTGTGATAAGGATTCCGATATATGATCACTAACTTTGCTTAAAATAAAACCGGGAATGTTATCCGAACCGCTTGACTTTTGGGAGGAAAATTTATTAATAATTTTAGAAATTTCAACACCTGTTGTGGGATATAAAAAAATTGAAGACATATTTGCTTGTGATGCATTATTTTGAATTGTTTCGTTAACGTACAACTAATTAGGTATGTTGAACTTGTCTTTACAAGATGTGGAGTTGATTATTTACCAACATGTTTTCGTCAAGTTACTAGATGCGGTAATCTTTTTATTGTAGTAATTTTTTATGATTCAATTAACTTTTGTTTGTATAGTTTCCGGACAAAAGCTAATCTGTGCTTCAACGTATTAGTCTTATAATATTTGTGCATGTCACTTAGTTCTTTTAGCAAATTATGTAGGTTTCTTAATTCATTACTGTACCAAGGTGTTCCATTTCTATATTTCGTTTTCGTTTTACGAATAGGGAAAGCCGAATTGAAATGCACTAATAGCCGATTATAAAAAGCGGAGAATTTACTTTGAAAATCTATTGCTTCTTCCATTTCCTGCCAGTTTTCATTTTGCAGTAAGTGCTCAAAATGCTGGATATTAATTTCCGAAAAAGATCTACTTAGTGAATGATGCATGTCTTTTAATTTAATAGATATATCTAAAATTTGAAATGAATGATCTGACAGATGTGTACCGGTCACTTGGACATTCGTTGGTAAAAATGTCCCATCAGTGAAAATGTTGTCGATTAAAGTGGCGGAATGATTTGTAACTCGTGTTGGAACGAATACGCTTTGTTTAATATTATATTCTAGAAATAGATTAACAATATCATTCTTGGTTTGGGATTCTTCTAGAAAATTTACGTTGAATTCTCCGCATATAATTATAGTTGAGTTAGTGTTTGCAACGCGTATAAGAGTCTGTTGTAAAGACGACATGAAGCAATCAAGTGATCCACAGGGTGATGTACAAAGATTTAAGATAATATAAATTAAATAATAATAAAAGGATTGGTCGGAGATTTTTAACTTTATGGCGCATATTTCGAAGTCTTTTTTTTGACACACATTTTGTACATCTATTACTGACACTTTTTGAAATGTAGACTTTACATATATACTAACTCCCCCACATTTAAAGTTCGAACGACTAAAATAAGCGCACAATTTAAAATTTACTAGAGTCACTGTTGAAATATTTATGGGTGTACAAAAATGCTCGGAAATGCATACAATATCCGTTTAGTTTGGAGTTGAGTCCCTGAATATTAAGATTAAAAATTCTTAAAGTACTACTTATTCTAAAAAAGGTTTCGTCTGAAGGGCCTCATCGTCGTTTTTGGATGCAATGCCATCTTGAGGTTTTTTCTGTGGGGCAACTGTGGTGTAGTTTCTGTTAATAGTCACTGAGTTGCAAGATGTATTCATTGTTAATTCTGCATCCGTTATAGATTCTTGTTGAGAGATTATGTTATCTGGCGTATGTGTCGGATATTTAGATGTTTCTTGTGAATGGGTCGAGGGAAATTTTGGGTTTTTGATCTCGATTATGAGCTTTGAGATATATCGGAACAACTTACATTTTCCGTTTGTGTTCAAGTGCAATCCTTGTGAAGTAAAATCATTATATCCAAGAATACTGTTTGATCAAATGAAATATGTAAAGCGTCTATGGGTAAGAATAGTATGGTATCGATACAAAGATGACGTTAGTATGCTGTAACTGCGTCAACGTTTCCAAAAGTAGCGTCCTAGAAACGTTACATTTCCGTAAAATATCGTTTATACCTCCAATAATGATAATATAATCCTTCGGGGTCAAATACTTTGTCATTTCCGGTATATTTGAGATTACTTCGTTTAATTTCGCATTTGGTTTAAATATATTTGTTATTTCATAACTATTGTGGGATAAGTTTCTCCTTAAGTGAGAGTAGCCGTTTCGTCCATGACTGTCAGCAAACAGATAGATTTTGGATTTGGCTAGTTCCGGTGTCTTTTCATTTAATGTGATTCCAAGGTTTCTTCTAGTATTATTATATCTAGTATTATTGGTTGATGAATGATGAAATTTTCTGCTAGCTTATCCAGTGTTGATTTTAATTCTGAGATAATTACTCCCTGTTCCCGGTTTTTGATTTTTCAGTATTTGCATTTGCTTTTGAAGTGATTTAGTTTCTGCCTGTCTTTTTTCTATTTGGTCTTCTGCGGATGATAATTTGTTTCTAAGTAATCTGATGATGTCTTGTAATTCGCATTTGCTTTCGCTATTGTTTTTGTTGGCAACTATGCTTACGTAACTATTGTTACTATTATTTGCTTTTTTATTTGTGTCCTCATTTTTATTTTTCCATTGGATGTAACAAATTTTTGTTTTTGTTGGCGTGTAAGAACTGTATTTGGGTACATAATGTTGATGATTGAGAGTTATTAAATTTAAAATGGATTATTTCGTCGATTGTAATTTAATTACGCGAATTTTTGTTCTCACTCTTTTTGTACTGCAAAACTTTGGCGACTGTTTTTTTGACCGGTCAAAATGTGAATGCGAACAGATAACTGTTAAAACGGAAATAGTTTATCACAGTTTATGCAATTACATGAAAGTCTTGCTGTGTGGATTTAAAGTACCAGTTATGTCAATAACTTACGCATATTTTGCGCACTTTAAAACATTTGTGATTTGCAAATATACTTCACAAAAACATTTCTGAGTAACAGCACTGATGACCACTTCTTTCACTCGCGTGTACTTATGTCTATGTTCCAGTAATTATGGCAATGGCAAGAAAAAATAGCCTTTTAGAGATATTTCCATTTTTTTAAAAAAGTTCAAAGTTGGAGTACCTTGTTTATGATGCTACCATCTTTGTGTAACAAAAGCCATAATTTTAATTTTTAGCCTGTAGTAGGCTATGCTAATAAGCTTTCATGTCATATCTAATTTTACACAAAATCGTTTACGGGCTGGTTGAAAAGTAACTTATATTTGTTTTTTAAATAGAACACTCAGTAAAAAAAGTTAAAAAAAATTACGTATTAAAAAGAAATCATCGATAACGAGTGAGCTATAAGAGATAGGTATAGGCAATGCTAATACAGGACGAAAGAACATTTAATCCTGAGTCATATGGTATAAAAATTTACTAGGCGTTCCATTTAAAAAACATGACTTTTCGACAGTTGAAATTAGTTCGAATAGAAGTTACTTGTCAACAGCTTGTAAGCAATCAAGTGCAAAACTGGATATGATCTGAAAGAATGTTACTGTGGCCTGCTAGTACAGGCCAAAAACGGGCATCATGGTTTTTGTTGCACAAAGATGGCAGTATCATAACCAAGGTTCTGCAAATCTGAGTTATTTTTAAAAAATGAAAATATCTCGGAAACGGTTAATTTTTCTTCTATCACATGTTGCACAAAATATTTTTAGAATTTTATGAAGACTTCAAAAATGCATTAAAAATTGGGGTATTTCATTTAAAATAAGAAAGTTGACAGCAACTTCCGGTATAAGCGGAAGTGTCCGAAATTTGAAAATATTATATTTTGATAGATCCATATCGTTAACTTATAACTGCAAAATATGAAACAGAAATTCAAAGGAGAAGTCCATAAACTTTTAATGAAAGGGTTCCCTGAATCTCCCTGTATATACCGGGTGTCCCGCGCCATGTGCTCACCTTTCTAGGATCTTTATTTATTAATCGATTAACCTGAATTTTGGAGACAATAAATTAAACGAAAAATGGAATTTTTCGACATACTTCTAGTCGTCGTAGGACTTCCGATTTCGCCGGAAGTGATATCAACTTTCTTATTTTAAATGGAACACCCTATATATTTTTACATATTTAAAATCTACGGAGCATTACGAGTCCGAATACGTATCAATTGTTAATTTTGGTTTCCATGACAACGAAAAATTTTTTTTTTAATTTTCAATCTAGAAAGCTATGAATCGCATTTTTTCGATCTAATGCGATCAAGTGTTTCGAAAAAATCACTCCTTTGATGGTATTTTGATTTTTAACATTCTTACAGTATTTGAAATTTTCATTAGCTCTTAACTCATTTTTTTCGATAGAACCTCATATGTTTCTTAGCTTAGTTCAACTGAACATTTTTTTCTGAATACTCTGATACCAAATACGTCATATTTTCTTTGAAAATAATTTAAAATGAAGCATGTCTTATTGAAATTTTACACTCCCTTTATTTCAAATGACTTTCAAATAAAATATGACGTATTTGGTATCAGTGTATTCAGAGAAAAATGTTCTGCTGAACTAAGCTAAGAAACACATGAGGTTCTATCGAAAAAAATGAGTTAAGAGCTAATGAAAATTTCAAATACTGTAAAAATGTTAAAAATCAAAATACCATCAAAGGAGAGATTTTTTCGAAACACTTGATCGCATTAGATCGAAAAATGCGATTCATAGCTTTCTAGATTGAAAAATAAAAAAGTTTTTCTTTCGTGTCATGGAAACCAAAATAAACAATTGATACGTATTCAGACTCGTAATGATCCGGAGATTTTAAATGTGTAAAAATATATAGGATGTTCTATTTAAAATAAGAAAGTTGATATCACTTCCGGCGAAACCGGAAGTCCTATGACGACTATCAATATATCGAAAAATTCCATTTTTTGTTTAGTTTACTATCTCCAAAATTCAGGTTAATCGATTAATAAATAAAGATTCTAGAAGGGTGACCACACGGCGCGGGACACCCGGTATGTATATGTAATGTATAAAAAAAATAAAAAGGAATATAATGCAGTTTAACCACAAGGATTATAAAAATACATAACCGACAAAATATTTTAATATTGTCCTAATGAACCATGACTTATTTTATGAGACACAATGTACGTTAACAATATACAACTTACAGCATAGTATGAAGCGCATCGCAAGATATACAACTTAAAGCTTAAAGCAGCACATCTCCTTCACATGAAATGTTAATAAATTTTCAAGAAAAGTATCGCAACATCTGACGCTTGAATGACAAAATACTACAAGATTTAAAATTTTAAGGAATGTTGTGAATTTTCACTGTTATAGGGAAAAGATCTATGGTAGAGAGAAGTACGGTGTAGGGGAGGTGACAGTAAACCACTGTTCCTAATATTAATGTTATGAACATCGGTCCTACAAGAAATTTTGTTATAAAGATAAGATGTTTTACTTTCAATAATTTTATGAAAAAATACCGCAGAATGTAATGAGCATATTGAACCAGTTAGCCCTTTTAAGTAAATGCGAGGTGTGGTTTCCTCGTCTTAGGCCACAAATGAAACGTAAGCAGGAATTTTGAACCCTCTGAATTTTAGCTACATCAACACTATCTAAACATGAACCATAGACCACGTCGCAAAAGTTAAACTGTGAAAGTATCAAAAAATTACATAACATTAACCTAGCATTAGTATTTAAAAAGTCTTTGCTATTATAAAGCATTTTTAATTTACCAAAAGACCTTTGAACTAATTTGTTAATATGATTTTTGAAACTGAGGTTGACATCAATAATTAGACCCAAGTTTCCAGCACAATCAGTGATTACGAGTGGTACATCATGAATATATATATTGATTTGATTTAGAATTGAATTACGTGCTTTATTTCTACCAAATACGAGTGCGCAGGATTTATTAGGATTAATTGCTACACAATAATCTGACGAAGTGTTGAAAATGTGGTTCAAATCTGTATTAATTTCCGCAACCGCCTCATTTACATTGTTTAGTTTAAAATGATGTAGAAGTTGTGAATCATCAGCGTACAAATAACATTTGCAAAATTCTAAATTATTAAACAAAAAACTAGTATATATTGAAAATAATAATGGGCTTAGAATACTACCCTGAGGGATTCCTGTTGTAAGCTCTAGAGCTGTCGATATATTTGTATATAACTTTTTGTAACTTGTTCATTAGATAAAGTTTAAACAAAGTAACTGCTTCGTTGCTAAGGCCAATGTAATGAAGTATAGACAGTCATAGTTCATGGTTAACAGTATCAAAGGCCTTAGAAAAGTCCAGTAAGACCAACACAGTTATTTTGTTATCGTCTATGGCTTTGCAGATGTCAGCGATTATTGAAGAAAGCGTCGTTGCACAACTGAATCCAGGACGAAAACCTAACTGGAATGTCGGAAGCAACTGATATTTATTTAAATGTAGACGCAGCTGGTCAACCACGCATTTCTCTACTAATTTAGATAGCACAGGTAAAATGCTGATTGGTTTAAGGTCCTTATAATCACGAGGTTGAGGAACCTTTGGTAATGGTAAGATTAGTGCTTCTTTCCAACACTCAGAGTATACATTATGTATTAAACAAAAATGAACAATATAAGTTATATGTTATATAAGGAATTAGAAAGGGACAACATAAACGGAGCATATGCGCACTTATGCCATCGCAACCACAAGCTTTCGTTTTGACTCCATTAAGATATTTATAAATAATTGCATCCGTAACAGTTTCGAATGAAAATAATTCAGGAAAATGTAAAACAGTAGAAGAGTTATAGAAACCATTCAATTCACTGTTCGGTCTTCTAACATTAGAGAGATTTGAGAAATGTGTATTTAATTCATTTACATCAGCTAATTGATCAGCTGATCAGTGACAGTGTCTTTCATTCACGAAACAACAAGGCGACTACAATACATACAGTGTGTCCCAGATTGAGTAGGCTACCATGGGTAACTTTCTTATTAGTGAAGATAGAGATTTGGTTAGGGGCTTAATCATTTCCCAGACAAAATTTTGCAGTTTTATGCGGTTATTTAGGCGATGTAGAGAAAATTTGAAAACTCTTAATAGTTCCGATAATATTGCACAAAAATTGAAATATCACTGTTTTCTTTAATGTTTCATAACTTCGTAATTATAAGACTATGAAAATAAGTTTGATATAAAAGTTGCTAGGTTTGATAAAATACAGTAGGAAGTTAAGTCAAAATAAATTCAAGATGGCGGCTTTCAAGGTATTGATAGCCACTTTCTTATTTTAAATGGACGCCATATTGGGTTTTTATACGATTAAAGGCCGGTCTTTTCATCTCTGAGTAACTTTAACCGTTGAATAATTTCTATAGAAACAGTTGTCTCTACAATTGTAACTATGAGAATAAATCAACGATTAAAGTTACTCAAAGCTGAAAAGACCGGGCCTAAATAGCATTTTCTTTTCTCATTTCAACCATGTGTCACAACCTATACCTAAATAAAAATATATCAAAGAAAATTCATATTTTAATTTTAAATCAAGCAAGGGAGGAAAAATAAAAGTTGTTTTTACTTAAAAAACAAATATAAAACAAAGGAAAGTTATAATGAATGCTCAAAGTGCCCGGATATTAATTCTTAAACACAATTGACTCCGATTTGTGACACCACCTGCTTACACTGTGGAGAATATTTCGATTAATACTATGAAACGCCTGCGCCACTGCTTCACGTAATTTTTCGTTGTTGTTATAGTTAAAACTACTTATATTTTTATGATGCCTGCAAGTAAATCATCCTTTGAATAATTGTTTAATAATAATTTAATAATAATTAATAATAGGGTAATAGTTGTTACAAATACAGTTAACTAGGGGCAACCCAGCATTAAACTCTCCTTGACCTTTATTTCTGGGGCGCAGTAAACAATAAAAAATATGGCAGTAGTTTCAACTATAATAACAATGAAAAATTACGTGAAGCAGTAGTACAGGCATTTCATAATATTCATCGAAATATCTTGCAAAGTGTCACCAGGAGTGTCACAAATCAGGATCAACTGTGTTTAAGAATTAATATCCAGGCATTCTGAGCATTAATTATAACTTTCTTTTGTTTTTAAAGTAAAAGCAACTTTTATTTTTCCTCGCCTGCTTGATTTAAAATTAAAATCTGATTTTTTTTTATTTAGATATGAGTTGTGGTTGTGATACACGGTTGAAACGTGAAAAGAAAATGCTATTTAATCGTATGAAATCCAATATAGCGTCCATTTAAATTAAGAAAGTTGCTATCAATATCTTCAAAGCCGCCATCTTTAATTTTATTTTGACTTAACTTTCAAATGTATTTTATCAAACCTAGTAACTTTTATATCAATATTTTTTCATATTTCTTATAATTACGAATTTAAACAAAACAGCGATTTTCAGTTTATCTGCGATAACATCGGAACTAACCAGAATTTTCAAAATTTCAAAAATCATTTAAATAAGCGCATAAAACTGCAAAACTTTGCCCATTTAACTTTAATAAGAAAGTTACCCAAGGTAGCCTACTCAATCTGGGACACACTATATATTTTAATTTAGTAATTTTTTTTCCATTAATGACCTTACTTTGTACTTGGTACCATTTTGCCCGCGCACTGACAAATTACTCCCTCTTCCAAATTGCGGTATACATTTCTACAAAGATGTTTTGTACATGGATGGTTATACAAAATGATAATTTATTAATGGTCGAAATTTATCAAAACCAAGAGCTCTTGGTGATTAATAGTTAATAAATGAATTTGCATGAATTTTGTCTTATTTTAATTTAATCGTTAATTTCACTAATGTCAAAATGTATTAATAATTAAATGACACCCATTGTGTTTAGGTAAAAAAAATATAAATTCGGAAAAAAGCATTTTTCAAAAAATACACATCAAAGTGATTTTTGGCGTTGCAGCGTTTTCATTGACAATTTCAAAATAATTAATATAAATTCGGAAAATAGCATTTTTCAAAAAAGAAACATCAAAGTGATTTTTGGCGTTGCAGCATTTTCATAATAATAATAATAATAATTTCAAAATAATTTGGACAGGACGTCATCAAATTTGTGTTCGCAAAAATACTCGTTTTTAAAACTGACTCTTGACAGAGCGCGTTCAACGGATGCGTTGCTTACTCAGCAGTCGTTTGTGATTGGCTATTACCTTCATGTGAGCCAATCACAATTGATTGCTGAGCAACTCAGCCGCTGAACGCGCCCTGTCAAGAGTCAGTTTTAAAAACGAGTATTTTGTGGGAAATAGAAAGCACAAATTATGGAAGAATTTACCTAAAATCACTGCTTATTTGTGTTTTCACCTCCACTCTTATGATACAGTTTTAAACCGTTCTTGAGGCCGCTTCAAAAACAAAACGCTATGACGTCACTGTTTCAACGCAAAAATAGGTTTCAAATACCAGAATGTTTTGAAATAATTTAACGCTAAAAAACACCTCAAATCAAAGTAATTAATAATAAAATCAACATATTTTGAATAGAGAACAACTTCGTAATAAAAGGAATTCGCCGGTATCTATTTTGTGTAGTCAATATGCAGTTAACAATGCAAACTATTACAAAATATTACTGATAAATGAAACAAATATTTTTCTTTATAACTCATTCTGATTACATTGGTTGCGTTGTCAACGGCAATTCTGACCAAAGTGGATGGACTTTACAAATCGCAAGAGGACACAAATGGAACAAGTTTTAAAAGGGTCTCTAAAGTTTCGAAATTAGTGAAATATGCCACGGGTTTACTTCATTTAAACTTTTGGATAATAAAAAAGTAATATATCTAACTTTTAGCTACAATCCTTATTTCACATCACCTGTATTTGCTATTCTGATTGGTTAAATTGGTCCGACTAACCACTTAACGGTTCAGACCAAGCTGGTCTCATTTTAAATCGCAAACAATTTTTCTAATCAGCTGATTGATAACGTGGTACAGTCTGACCGTTGACTTAACGATTTTGCTCAAAATAACCGTTTACTTAACACAATCTTTAATTCACCTGTCAGTTCATGTTCATTAACCAACAAAAAAACTAACTTTTAATCATTTCCATGGTTACAAAAAAATGTTGATAATTTTAAACAAATGTTCATTTAATTTGCTTAAAACGGGATTGAAAGATTTAATTCATTAAATAGTCGTCCAAATACGATTCATAGTCAATGTTGTGCAGATAATTTTTGCAGTGATGCAACTCATGTCAACGGTGCTGTCGAATTTGACTCACGTTGTGCATTCGTCAAATTCATATATCAGCACCGGTAACATTTGTAGCATCACCACAAAAATAATCGGCATAACCTTGAATACTCATCGTATTAATTCTGAAAATAAGAAAAGTAAATCCAATATAAGAGTTTTGTATACCTTAATTTGGGTCAATTATAAAACCTGCAATGTTTACCATAATTTGTGATAGATTGAGTATTATTTTATGAAATATGATAAATGGCAAACCTGTAAAACAGCTTGACATTTCTGAGCTTCATCGGCAAGAACATGAATAACACTGTAAGGTCCTCCACGAGCACCAAACAAATCCAATTCATTCATTGCTTCCAAAGCAGCTTTTGCCATTCCAATGGAACTAGCGTTTAACTCTGGCAAGCCATGATTGGTTTTATCACCCCTTTCCCAAATACCATAATCTGGAGTGCAATATGCACATTCAATATAAAACACGAGGTTTTGAATGAAAGCTACTTCATCCAAATTGAATATAATTTGTAAACCAGATGCTGTCATTTGTGCTAGTATCAAAAGATACAAAGAAATGGCATCAATTTGCAGGTGGCCCCATTTTTCATCACCAACTACAGTTTGGCCAGTAGAAGATGAATATTTCGCGTGCAATGAATCTAACGGATTTTGAGTCATTTTAAAGCGTTCTACTTTGTGTTTTTGTTGCATCATTGCCATAAGCAGTCCTCTCATAAGCTTTACACATGACTGTTCTAGCTCATACGTCTTGGCTCTGTCTTCATCTTGGTCTGCCATTTTTTTGTAAGACATTGAAAGGCCCCAAACTGCTAATATGCAGTACACATTATCCCTTATCCATGCGTGATTGTTTTCTAAGCTGGCTGGAAATAACCCTGTCACAGGATTTTGATGGTTCATGATGATTTTATGCACGATTCTTTGGTAGTAGTCAAGGCGGACGCCAGAATTACTTCGACTCCTCATTATTATTTCTATTATATGCAGCACACTAATAATATTAGAAATACCATGTATTGAAACGACCTTACAATGTCAAATCTGTCGAAAACAAATCAAAATAATGTGACAAACAGACTTGCCGCACTAAGAAACTTGAATTCCCCAACAAAAATTTAAAAATTTCCGCAATAAAGCTGAACTGATATGTCAGGCGTGTTCTTTTATTCATCAAGGAGCTAAGCGCATTAATTGGAAAGACATCAAAGCGTATTTTTATTCATCGTACATTTTGCGATTAAAGTAATCATGCTGGTCTTTTATTCTTCGATGAGGTAATCGAAAACTCATCGGAGTCATCCGGATTTATTGCTGATGAACCAATGAATTAGGGAAGAGAGAGAGAATTGTAGAGGTTATATTTGTTACGTTTGTAAACATGAAAAACACCAAAACCAGTGAGTATATAGGTACTATATACTCACTGCCAAAACGTTATTTGATAAAAGTGAATAAAAGTAATGAAGAACGGTTCATACCAATTATGTTAACGTATAAAAATAAAACGTTTGAGTTTCAGTCAGTGTAGAAATTGAGACGTCGACATACGATATAATAAAGAATGATAAAGTAGTGTACATTTTTTTCAAGTTTTAGCAAATATAAATGTTTCCAACTCTGTAGGTTATTTATTTGTATTCCAATTCCAATTACCAATAACCTCTGATCAGCTTACAAGTTGACTGTTCTTTTATTCAGCGCAATTTGTGTCATCGGTAGCTTATTTGACATT
Source organism: Prosopocoilus inquinatus (assembly GCA_036172665.1). Taxonomy (NCBI): domain Eukaryota; kingdom Metazoa; phylum Arthropoda; class Insecta; order Coleoptera; family Lucanidae; genus Prosopocoilus; species Prosopocoilus inquinatus. The sequence continues at coordinate 30,616,833 of CM069869.1, forward strand.
CATTGATGACATCACACCGATGAAGCGATTAAATTAATTGGTTGAATAAAAGAACACGCCTAACATATACGGCCATATTCGCCTAAAAATGTGTTACACTAAAGCAAGCTATGGAGTGTGACAACTAGCGCCCTCGAACACTCATTGATTAAATGTTACCATGGTTGCGATAACCAAAAATTACAAGAAAACAGTAATTGTGACACTAGTTTTGAATTTGAGGGAGCCACTTGACCACAGGGGTTTATGTCTGTTGTGATATAGGGTTTTCCACTAGTCGCCCTTTCTTGCACTCAGTGCGCACTGAGGGCAAATGTTACATTCTACTGACATTTGACAATTGCAGTGCTTTTTTCTACTTACACAATCCCGATATGATAAATAACTTAAATATATTAAAAATGTTGCGGTTCATAACGGTTATACTCCCCAAATAATGTAATTAGGAAGATTAGCTATAGGAAACAAGTCCAAAATTCTACCACTTTAACGGCAACTTCATCTCTAGGGAAATTTGTTAAAATGCCCTTCGTTCCGTTTTGCACCAAAGGTTTAAAACATATGTTTAAAACCCAAAACTTACGACAAGGTTTTTCAACTAACAATATCAGGTACTGTTAGTTAATGATTTTATTAGGACGATTAGGTTGTTTTTAGATCTTTTTAAGTGCTTTCAAGTTGACAGCGTACTGAAGATGGCAGCTTAGCTGCCGAAATACGTATCTACGGATGTAAAATTATTGTGGGCGGAGATTAATTTTCAATTTTGATAAAAAACATCATTTAAGAAGAGGTAATCATTAGGTGCTTTCTTTCGCTCACAAAATCGAGATCCAACTGAGTTTTGATTCAAAAGCATACAATATTTTCGTTGAATCTCTCTATTTTTAAAGCTTGTTTGGATTGAATTGTGGTTATTTACAAATGAACTGTCAATCAAAAATTCAAATCAGATGTTTTGTTGCAACAACTACGAAATTCAGGTCCAAACTATTTGAAACACGATTCAAACTTTTAAACGAAAGAAAGCACCTTTTATATTGCAGTATGATTTAAAAATATTTCCCAATATTTTCAGGGTGAATAGAACAAATAAGGTCACGTTTTCATGTAATATTTTTTCCAAAATTGGGAAATTATAATCCCTGAAAGAGAGGTGAAAAATTTTGTGTTTTGGCAATATCTTCTGGATCCTTTAACTTATCAAACTAGTATTTTAAACGCAGATATAAGGCACCTAACTGCACATTAACAACATATTTGTCAGATCCTCCATCCTTTTTAAAGGGTAGTTTTGTAGGGGCAGCTTTTAGTATATTATCCCTAACTTTTTATTTTTTACATAAATCGTCAAAAATTTATGAAAGGAATATTCTTTATTATTTATTTGATTTATTATTTATCTATTATTTGGCACAAAAAAGGTTCACTTATTGCATTTTGATAAACTTAATCGTTTAATTAACTTATTACGTTATGCTAATACCCTAAAATATTATCAATTTCTTATTTTTCACTTTTCGAAAAAAAATATTTTTTAGAAAAATTTTGTGCAAATCATTTTTGATTGCAGTGAAAACCTCGAGCAGCCTCTGTACAGCTGTTTCAGCCCTGCTTGATGCTTCTTCAGCAGAGACGTAGCTCTGATTGCAGTGAAAACCTCGAGCAGCCTCTGCACAAAATTTTTTTAAAAACTTTCATTATGCTTTGACAGCAAGCATGGCCGCCTTGCATGAGGGACTTATTAGGAGCAAATCCCGCTTCAATTTGTCTATCCTACTGCAATGTCAGGTCAAAAAGCGATAGTAAGATGTCGCTATTTTATCTGTTCATCACTCTTACATCGCAATTGCGAATAAATTTAACAAGTCGTTTTTGTTTGCAGTGGGAATGTCGAGCTAAGTCTCTGCTGAAAAAGCCCCAAGCAGGGCTGAAACAGCTGTACAGAGGCTGCTCGAGGTTTTCACTGCAATCAAAATCGATTTGCACAAAATTTTTCTAAAAACTTTCATTATGCTTTGACAGTAAGCATGGCCGCTTTGCATGGGGGACTTATTAGGAGCAAATCCCGCTTCAATTTGTCTACCCTACTGCAATGGCAGGTCAAAAAGCGATAGTAAGATGTCGCTATGTTATCTGAAAAAAATATATAAAAAAGTGACCTTATTTCTTGATGTTCTAATCACCTTAAAAATATTAGGAGACATTTCTGAGTCACAGTGTATTTATATTGCGGCTAATTGTGAAATTTTGAATAACTATGAATCAAGTATCTTCATAAAGAATTTCAGCCGGTATAAAACACTCAAAAAAGTCCACTAGCTTAGTCTTGTCTATAATAATAGTTTAGAATGAGGAGTTGCGTGGGTCAAGATTCCGTTACCTTGTCCGACGAAGAAACGGAATTTTTCAAAAAGGGAATTCCCGGTATGAATTAATGCTAACGTCATCTGCAAATCGTTTAATGTAACCCACCGCATAGCCTGCCGCATAGCCTCTGTGACTCACGCTTACGCAATGCTGGTTGCCTGCAGACAGGCGCACTAGGGAATGGAATTCTATTTTATTCTCGTTCGCTGGCATAGAAACTGACACAATTTCCTTCGAGTTCAATACGTGAAAGTAAATCCATACCCATACAAACGTAGTTTAAATTTATTCTTGTATGTTGTTTCTTTGCTCCACTCGAAATAGAAATTCCTAACCTACACATTCTGTTCACCACAGTGTGGTTTACGTGATGGAAAAATCGATCTAGTTAGAAACTGAAATGTGAAACATGCACTTACGTTGGATTTTGAAATTGTATATTTTGGCGAAAACCTTACTTGTACGTGTTTGTGCGTGAAAATGTGAGTCGTAATCGATATTTTTAATACAAATTGGCAATGTCGGCATGTGATATTTATTTGGCGAATGTACTTATATGTGTGAGTCGTTTTTGCTCAGGTAGCACAGTAATATTCAAAATAAATGTTACGAAATATCAGGAGATAGCAGATTCGATTTTCGTACGGTCCCATTAACTTCCATAGAAGTAGCGCCCCGGCGTGGATATCAAGTGAACTAAGGCTTGAAATACGTAGTTTGTCGACGAAGACGTGAGTATGCAGCAGTATGAAGAAAAACACGAAATGTGGTATAATTGAACGGTTTTAGCTGTCGAGAACGGTTCCACGGAGTGTAGAGTGTGTGTGCGTTTGAGTGAAATCGGTGGAAATGTGTGTGCAAGCCGTTGGAACTCGAAAATTTGGTACGTCAACAAGCTAAATACGGTACATAAGCTTTCAAAGATGGCTGGAATTTGAAGGACCTCTTTGTCCCTTATGTCACTATGAAAGTTGATGAGTTTAAGGGAGAGTCAAGGATTGAGAGGTAATGCATTGATTTCCATGAGATCCGCACACCATAAACAAATTTCGAGACCGTTTAGTGCTCGACGAAAACGCTACTTTAATGTCGTTCCTGCTCCCCAGGTTTGTGTATATTTCGCAATTCCTACCTCGTATGCCGTGGCCTCGTCTTGTTGACGTGTATTATCACATTACTGCGCGTTATTTAATGCTTTATGCCTGTTATTTTCATGGTGGATGTTATGTACATACATGAAACCGGCAAATGCCCCAGCTTAATTAAGTATTGTTCCTTAGCAACTGGGGAGGTCACAGGTCAAGATTTACATGTTCGATACAAACGAAACAGGTTTATTGTTTTCGAAAAAAATAGTCCTGCAACTGTTATTATTATTATCATTATTATCTTAAATACCGCCGTTTCTATCTAAATTACTCTATATTTATGGCATGAGTACATTGTCAGGCAAAAGCCATGAAACGTAGCAGTAATTTATGACGTATGATCCTATTATAACATGAACGACACGCACAGGCGAATTTACAGGAAATCCTGGTTTTGACCAGGATTCCTGTAAATTTTCGGATTTTGATCCGATTTAATAAAATTTAAAATTTGCCCAAATTGATAGGTGTAGATGAATTATTTGTTGCCTATTTACAATAAGCAATCCAATAAATTAATACCAACCGATACGACACATGATCACTCTAAAGTTTTAAGTTTGCGGTTTAAAGAATTTATTGCGTTCTATGAAACTTCTGATATTTGTTTTAGAATTTTTATCGATTTTTACATCGAAATATCCGAATGAAATGATAAAGGGACCTCTGCTGGAAGCAAGTAGAATATTTCTCAGATATGCAGGATGTCTCTAAATTTTGTGAAAATGGCTTAACCACAGATTTCTGGTATTAAAATAAGACGATTTAACCAATCTATATCCATAATGGTGTCGTTAAGCCGGTATTCTTCAAAGTTCTTGAAGAGAAAGTTAATTTTTCTTATAACAAAGGAACGCCTGAACTTATTTGGATGAAATTTGGTAAGAGCTCGCTTTTTCTAACGCCATGAAGAGAACATATCAGATTTAATAGTTATCTTCACACTGAAGAAGAGCGCTTTAGTGCGCACGTATACAGGGTGTTGAAAAATATGTTTGCCAAATTTCTAGGGCAAGTATAAAAGGCCAAAATAAGACGTTTTTATTAAATAATATAGGGTCGGAAATTAATAAGACTGTAAAATTGATTTAACATGACAGAATGTTCAAGAAATCATTAACGTACCAAAGCGGGTTGGTATTTTACTTGCTTGTTAATAATCCCAACACTACGACATTTAAGGGGAAATGTTTCGAATTTTATTATTGGTTGGCTGTAGGTGCGCTCCAAACATTTAATTGGTTACCCTTTAGCATGTTGTTGCATTGTCCTTCGGCGGCGTCGGCTTCGGAAATTTAAATTTTTGAAGCAGAAATAAGCTCCACATACAAATAATCTTCGGCAGTATCAGCATGTTTACAATATTTTTACAATTACAAATATCTGCTGTGTATCTAATGTGGACGCAGCAGGCTGGCCGTTCGATAAAATCCCAGTCGCTCATGGCGATCCGAGATGCTACTGAGGCGCGTTCAGAAACTGCATTGCGATGCACTGTGGGCGTTTAAAATGGAAAGCAAAACACGCAAAATAATTTACATGAGAGAGAAAGTATATTACCCAGAGAGCGCTCTTTCTTATTCCTGAACGGGCCCCAGCACACGATAATTCACGATTCTTGGGAGGGAATTTTAAAATAATAATGATGAAGACAACTTGTTTAAGATGAGATGAACAGTTTTAATAAATTAATATAGTCAAACTTTATTATAGAATTTAATTAAATTTTTATTTTTATATACGTCATTTATGTGTGAATTAGAATAAAGAATGTTTAATATATTTTGTAGGAAAATGTTCACGAATTCCAACTCGAAAGTACAGTACCCGAAAAAAGGAATGTCTCCTCCATAAAATGCTTACAGCAAGCCAAGACAAGCATTGCGAGCAGGTAATCCTGCTTGCGAAATCTGCCTGAGATAAATTCGAAACGTGCGACTGCTAAATTCTGTAAATATAATTATACAACAAAGTGTTATTTGTTTGGTAAAGTCATACATTTTTTGCTATGCAATACATGAACAATAAAAGTAAATTTTTATTTTTTTTATAAAATTATAAAAATTCTCATGTAATTAATTATTAATTAAAAAAATTATTTCAATATTTAAGAATTAGAATTCTGCAAGGATTTATTTCGGCCTTTAACTTGTGTTTAAGCAGTAATATTCATTTAATATTTTATTGTTATTCGTTTTATTTTTAAATTGTAAAGGTTCAGTGTTCATTTCAAATATAAACTCTTTTGGATTGTATCATAGTTCGTTTTATGAATTTTATTTTGCCAGGAGCAAATGAAATATTGAGTTAAATTATTTTAAATTAGGAATACACAAAATTAAATAGAATAAGTTGATGTGACATCATCGATAATTTTTAAAATCAATAATACAATTTTTCTCTGGAATCCTGTACTGTAGCTGTTTCTGATTATGGCCATCATGCGTATTTATATTTTTATCTTGGAATTAAAAACGAAAAATGTGGTTCGATAAAATTGTTACAATACAACGCTTTGTTTTATAATTATATTTACGGAAGCTGGCAGTCTAACGTTTCGAATATCTCTCAGACACATTTCGCAAGCGGGATTACCTGCTCGCAATGCTTGGCCGCTTCTCTGTAATGTGGGTCTCGACAGCTTAGCCCAAACATTTGCATTTTATTGGGAATACATTCCTTTTTTTGGGCACCGTACAGGGTGACTACGCGAGAATTCCTACCTCCTTTTACTTTGATTTTAGAAAGAAAAAAAGATAATAGAAGTCGTACAATTTATTTCAGTACTGCTATAGATATTCACAAAAAACAATTGAGTGTCGAACACTCAAAAAAATAAACGAAGTTTTGATTTTAAATAAAATAACATTGAATAAAATTTTACTATTAACATATTAAATCGATTTAGATATTTCGGAAAAATTTAACTTTAAAAAATAACTGAAAATTTAACGTAAAACATATTTAAAGCGTTCTCAATTTTTTTACGCAAAATGTAAAAGTTTTTAAGATATTTTGAATCATATCTCTTGTATATAAATGGGAGTTTTCTACATATAAAATTCAAAAATAAAATAAATTAAATAGGAATTATTTTATAGACACCTTCTACATTATTAGTTTTATTATATACGTAGTCCCAGTAGAACTTAATTTAAAATCGAAAATCTTAATAATATATAGGGTGTTCCATTAAAAAAAAAAACTTAGTTCATATCTCGTTTATCCGACCACAAATTGTTTTTCTGTGAGCACACGGAGAAACTTTGAATTAGTCCCTACAAGTTTTGTATTAAATATTTTTTCTTGAAATCAAAAATAAAGGAGTTAACGGGGTAGGAATTCTTGCGTAATCACCCTGTACATGCGATCAACTCCTTTATTATAAAGAACTACGGTTGAATTCTTGGCTTCCGGTTAGAACCACATGTCTCGGATTTCTTCTAGAAGAACTATATTAATTAGCACTTGACTATTCTATTGACTCTAATTATTGTTAATTTTGGAATCTCGATTTTCGAAATTACTAACAATATTGAACTTGAATTTTTTTTCCGAAAATATATTCAATTGCTAGTATTATTTATTGTCCTCATTAACAACGCATATTTTTAATTTAATATTTTATTCTAAGTTTTAATTAGTAATTTTTGTAGAAACATAATTAGTGTTACAGCTTATTTTCACGAAGACATATTCATTCATAACAAAAACTTTTACATATAAAATAGCGACATCTTACTATCGCTTTTTGACCTAACATTGTAGTAAATTTTTCTAAAAACTTTTACATAATTAAATTTTATTAACACATTAATAAAACTCCACTTAGAAAAGATTTAGTAACGGAGTTCGAAATTTATTGACAAACATTTAAATATTTTGTAATTAATTTAAAAATATTTTCTTCTATTATTATATTCTCGTTATCGCTATTGTTGCAAACATTTCTAATATTCATACTTCCGACAAACATTTCAATTTTATAGTCTGTAGAAGTGTAATTTCAATTTTTCGTTTCTTTTGTCTACATCTATGTTAAACTTAGTAACGGAGTTCGAAATTTATTGACAAACATTTAAATATTTTGTAATTAATTTAAAAATATTTTCTTCTATTATTATATTCTCGTTATCGCTATTGTTGCAAACATTTCTAATATTCATACTTCCGACAAACATTTCAATTTTATAGTCTGTAGAAGTGTAATTTCAATTTTTCGTTTCTTTTGTCTACATCTATGTTAAACTTAGTAACGGAGTTCGAAATTTATTGACAAACATTTAAATATTTTGTAATTAATTTAAAAATATTTTCTTCTATTATTATATTCTCGTTATCGCTATTGTTGCAAACATTTCTAATATTCATACTTCCGACAAACATTTCAATTTTATAGTCTGTAGAAGTGTAATTTCAATTTTTCGTTTCTTTTGTCTACATCTATGTTAAACTTACAATTCACGTAAACGTAAAATAAATTATTCAAAATGCTTTCGAAGTATTTTTCAAACATCGACAATATACGGTCACTCCCGGCTCGGATCCGACCTGCCACCAGCCTGTCACAAGCTAATTTTTGTTTCCAACCGCAATATTCTCTTAAACACAGACAACAACTAAAGCAGACCTGTCAGCCCTGTCGAAATTTTGCACCAGATTTATGTATTAAAATTTTACCGCGAGATGGCATACACTTAGTTGGTTGTACTTCGGAAATTAATTTTGAGCCTAGTGCAACCGAGAACTAAGACCGAAGGACTTAAAAATATCTTCCTTCTGCGCGGATGTTTTAAAATTGAGATAATCTATGATTAAGATTGAGAATATGCCCACTAGACTCTAGCCACTATCAGATCCGAAGGCGCCACGAAAATTGCCGAGCGAAAGATGATGGTATTTTCATTCATATTGAATTATGTAATTATTTTCCCCAGTATTATATATATGTATATTCCCCGAATTATTTAAAATTAATATAAAAATATTTGAAGTACTAAATACCTGGTTTCTGAAATTCAAGGTGTTCTTTTACTAAGATTATAGCGTTGGGATGTTGAAAAACATAAAGAAAAATACTGGAGGCGTTCCTAGAAATATATATATATAACATTGGCGCAAAACGAACGAGCAAGCTACAAAGAAAAAATAAACTAATAATAAATAAGAATATTGTGCATTTTATTATTATAAATACTGTGTTGAAAAATTCGTTTGCCAAATTTTTAAGGTGAGACCAAATGACAACAAAATAAGCCACTTTCATTTAACCTGGGGTTTGAAATTAATTATTGCATAAGACTATAAAAGCCAAAAAAGTAATATTGCCAAATCAAACAAGAAATTAACAAGCGAATGATGAAATTTTGAACGCACACGACATTAATTAGTATTGTTGTCAGATGTGTGTAAAAGAAATCATTAGCTGCTTTTTTTCGCTTAAAAGCTTGAATCGTGTTGCGAATTGTATGGATCTGAAATTCGTAGTTGTTGCAATAAAACGCCTGACTTGAATTTTTGGTTGACAGTTCATTTGTAAATAACAATAATTCAATTGAAACAAGTTTTAAAAATAGAGAGATTCGTAGAAAAGAACGTCTGTTTTTGAATCAAAACACGTTTGGATCACGATTTTGTGAGCGAAAGAAAGCACCTATTATCGACCCTAGGGAACATCGGGTGTTAATATGAAAATTGTACACACTTTAATGGGATGGGAAATTTTTAGTTAACCTGCCAAATTTCATGGCAAGCGTTAATAAAATGTTTTAAATATTACATTTGATATAAAAAATGAACAAGGCTAAAGAACATAAGATTCTGTCTTAACATGAGGCAAAATATTTCCCACATAAAATAAATTTAAAGTCGATATTTCGAAGTATTCTGACACTTAAACGTCGCAAACGTCAAATGCACATTTATGACAGTGCAACGGTGCGAATTAATTAAAACTACTTTGTTATAATTATTAAATTATTTTTATTGAAAGGAATAACGTAATGGAGCACGAAATTACATTATAAAGCTTCGCAAGCCAGGATCAGAATAAATTTGTCAAACAGGGCAAGTAATTTTTACGTTACATTATAGTGTTCCTCTTTATGCCACAACAACCAAAGAAGAAAGAAGACTAAAGAAGTTTGAGTAAGGAAAGTTAAGAAAACGATTTTTTTATTTTGTACCTACCGTGTAAAATTTCAAACTACTTTACCCCTAAATTAAGATTTGGCCGTAATTAAATAATTTGTAGAATTAGTACTGTCTACCGATACCGCCAGAAAACTATACCTGAGCCAACCTGAGCAAAGAAACACAACTTTACTGAGCATATACGCGAAACTGTCAAAGAAGCTGACATCTGTCAAAAATGACGTCACGGATGTACATCCGTTTCCGGTTTTTTGGCGAAGTAGCGTCAACGCAGAAACACTTGAACTAACAAATTGCCCAGGCTGTATAGGGACGTCGTCTCGTGAAATCTAGTAGGTCGTGAATAAAACAATCATATGTCGTTTATGTCCAATGATGTCATAAGGTTAGACGGAGTCTAGCGTCATTTTGAATAAGTTTTAACATTACAGAGAGAAAGATAATATGAGCATTCCCTAAGAGTAACAAAGATCAGAAATGGCCGATACCACGTGGTTTGGGGCAAATGAAAGCTTAGTTCAGATGCATCCGGATACGCAAAAAACTAGCCAATCAAAAACAAATCCCAATAAATATTTTGCATATTCGGAATCACAGGGGTTTATGTCTATTGCCACAGTTATAAACGCAATTATAATTGCCCCCAGATCGCTGGGATGGCAGTGATGGCACTGTATTTACAGTAAGCTGTAATCCTTAGCATATTTTTAAATTATCATGGTTACCTTTTATTGATTTTGGAAAGTTTGGAATCGGTTGTCAGAAGCCAAAGTATTAATTCGATTTCTTATTTAATTAAACGTTTAAATTTCATTTGCGGCCATCCCAGGCGAACGAACAGGACAATTTGTGATAAAAATAAGGTAAGAGAGAATGCTAAGCGAAGAGTGCACTTTTTCGGCTATCATGGCCGCGCGGCCTTACTAAACGCCGGAGCGAGAAACGATCCAAACAAACGTGGTCGTAATTTATAGAAAGAAAATCACAAATTGTCCGTTTATTCTTCTGGAATAGCCCAGGGGAATAGCCCCAAAGTTTTTGTTTTGCAGTGAGAATGTTGAGCTACGTCTCCGCTGATGAAGCCCCAAACAGGGCTGAAAAAGCTGTACAGAGGCTGCTGAAGGTTTTCACTGCAATCAAAAACGATTTGCAACAAAATTTTTTAAAACTTTCATTATGCTTTGACAGCAAGCATGGCCGCTTTGCATGGGGGACTTATTAGGGGCAAATCCGCTTTAGTTTGTCTATCCTACTGCAATATCAGGTCAAAAAATGTAGTATGTCGCTGTTTTATTTGTTCAATACTTAAACCGTTAACGCAGAAATATTTTTAAATTACGCGCCTTTTTTATTTTAATTCCCCCCAGGCCGCGCGAGGCGCGCATTTTGTTGCTCCACATATACAACGTTGGCTTTGATATCTAATATATCTTTTATCTATGATTCGGAATGCATCTGAACTAAGCTTAATGCGTTTGCAAACACCGTTGCCATGGCGAGCAAGCGGTAACGAATTGTCAATATGAAGGCTGCGGTTAGTGAACGGTCGAAGTGGTCAGACCAAATCACGTGATCACTTTTTTCAATTGCTGATTGGTCAGAGGGTTTAGTCGGACCGTTGACTTGACCATTCTGTGGAATTTGACCACTCATTTAACTCGGCCTTAATGAACTTCGTAATTCATAGTTCATATTCCAATTTTAAATTAGACTATCTATTTTTACAATTTGCACATGCGTGTAACACGAAATATATTCAATATTTTAAGTAATTTTAAAATGTGTCTACCCTCTCTGTGGATGGATATATTTACATCTTTTTGTCGTATATTTATGCAATCATCAGCGAAACAAGTAGGTATTCTCCATTTTATTAACGCGATTATTGAAATATTATAATAAAAAATAATAAAGAAACCTGCTTATCTTTTTAGAGGAAAATAGTCACTCACATAAAACTAAAAATCTAATAAAATGACATTCAAAATCAATTTAAAACATCCCGTAAAAACTAGGAGTTAAATCAATGGATGTTAGATAATAAATAAAAACTTGATAAGTCACTTTATATAACTTAAAATCGAGAAGACGACCCCACAAAATCCAAAAAACTGGCTAAGTAAACGCACAGACAACGAATGTTTTCACGTTTTGCCCCGACTCAGCTGATCGAGGCTAGTTTTCTCTCTGATGTTCGTTGCGATACCTCTCACTCTACATCCCATCCACCCCATACCAGATCATTGTTTATGTCACACCTCTCACATGTAGATTATGCAGAAGTATATTTTTAAGTTCTAACTTCTATATAATTGCAACTCAATTTAAATTTCCTTCAGCGTATGCATTAAATATGATTATGCAAAATTTGCTAAAATTATTTACAATCTTATGATTCTCGTTCTCAGGTTGCAAATGTCGAGATGTGTGAAATGTAATGTTTAGAAATACTACAAAAATACAGTGATCGTGCCTATTCGGAACAAGTCGTCATTGCTTGACGGAAATTGAACTGTAATGGTGGGTTGTGTAGACCAGAAGAATAAAAGACCTGTTGACTACTTCACAGACTTACTGTATCTACAACTGACGCCAGTGACACCTAGTTTAGTTGTAGACAATTTTCGACTTGATGGGGTGCATAAAAGTCCATATAGGTGAAACGTCTGCTTTAGTTGTTGTCTGTGTCTTAAACAATTTTTAGAGGAACAGAAAGAGAAGATATGTTGGCTTCCTCTTTCGTTACCTCCCCCACAATTGATAGTGGGAGAAATCCGTCCACGCCTCATGAAAATAATTCATGAAAAACATGCAAAACGCGCGAATTCATAACTACAACACATATACATATTTTTTAAAGCTGTTTTCGCGGTTTTGTTAACAAAACTTCAATCTACAAAGTGACCAACGCGTTTTCGAAAATATGAACTGGAAGTATATTTAATTTTACTGTAAAGTTCAACTACGATTTTTAAATGTTAATTATTTTTTTTCTAATTAACAACTAATCGTAGCGAAATTTCCATTGGTCATTTTGTAGTTCTAGTCCTTAAATATGTGGTGTAAAAAAATGAAATAAATTGATTAAGAACTAAAGCCTCTACGACTTCGCGCGTTTTAATGGTTTTCGTATATGGCATTATTCGGTGGGATTCCTCTTAACCTCCACCCACAATAATTTTTATATCCGTAGATACGTATTTCGGCAGCTAAGCTGCCATCTTCAGTACGCTACCAACTGAAAAGCACTAAAAAGATCTGAAAACAACCTAATCATCCTAATAAAATCATAAAAATGTTAAAACTAACAACAATCTAATCCTAAAAGATATAACTGCTGTTTCAAATTGTGTGTGCACTGAAGGGATCTCCTAAACGGTAAGAGATACAAATTCGGTTAAATGGAAAAAAAATGTTGCAAGAATCAATGCGTTCTTCGCATCCATCGACAGAATGATTTTATTGTTATTTCTTCTTGAGATATTAACGAAAATGTAAAACAGTCGAGTTACTTTTTTCCTCTTATCTTTTTCATTATACATAATTTTGAAATTCTGATTTGACTGATTCTACAGGCACTTTTAGATTCTGCTTCGAATAGGGGTAGCAGAATTGAAGTCTTCCGCGACCATCATCAGTTTCAATTTTTTAAATACAACATATCTTTTTATTATTCTACACGATAGCATTTTTTCTGCTGTTTGTAATGATATATCACACTTAATAGTTGATATTAATTTGAAGCTTAAATAAGTCAGATTTTTATATGAATATTTTATTTAATACATAATTTCAAACTTTTGGTTCATTTTCTTGTCTTTTTATTATTCTATTGTATAGCATTTTTTCTTTACATAATACCTTCTTTTCAAGTAAGGTTAAAATATGACTAATAGAGTTTCGTCATGATTTACTTAATATGTTATTCACAACTACTATTTCTTTTTATTTGTTAAGCAATAACAAATAACAAACAAATAACGTTCAATTGTCGGAAGGGGAAGAATCAATAAATATTAATTAAATTATGTTAGATGGGCAACACAAACAAATAAACAGCTGTATAAACCTAGAACTATTAAATTACCAGAACAAAATAAACAATGACTTGAACAAAATTCACAGAAAAATGAATTTGTAAAATAAATAAAGTGAAATTAATAAATTGAAATAAATCCTTGAGATGTCCTCCACCGTTTTCAAGACATACATTCGTTCTTAATCCTATGTGTCGTGTAGCGTGTCGAATATGAATTCCCGAAACATTTTTTCAAGAATTTAATATTCCCCTTCTTAGTTTCCTCTTATTATTTATCGCAACGTTAGTAACTGTTTCAATTTTCAAAATGCAAAACTCCCTTTATCCTGTTTAAATTTTGCATGGTGGTCAAAATACAACGTGCCAAACTCCGGATGGTAATTCACCTCGTCAAAACAAGTGACATTGTTTAGTACGATTTTTGGATCCAACCATGTTTTAAAAAAAAAAAAAAACTAAAGATAGTAAAATGTTGAGAGCCGCTGAGTACTAAGGAAATAAAAAAAAATTATACATTTTTACAGAAATTATCTTTCAAATTTGTCAAAAAAATATTCGTTTCTAGCTGCCAATGTCTTTGTAGAAGGCACTATTCAGTAATATCCAAACATTTTTTGTATAATTGAATCGATGAGTGCGTAATGGTGTTCAGTTCAAATTTACTGTGTTGATAAAGCAACAAATAACTTTCTAGATATATATGTTAAGTGACTTATTGGCGTAAAATTCTTTCAGATAAGGATGTCTAAAGCCTCCTGAAGCCAATAATTACTTAAAATAAAAATCTAGAGAAAGTTAATTGTTGTTTTCTCAACATAGTAAATTTGAACTGAACACCATTATGCACTCATCAATTCAATTAGTATTCAGTTTTTCTTTTAAACCAACAGCGTAAGCCAATATTACAAAATTAGGCTCTTTCTTCGCTTTACATTAATTAATTAATTTACACTGTAGCTAAGAAAATGAATAAATATTTTAAATTGTGTATTAAATAACATTTTCATATAAAAATCTGTATTATTTAAGCTTCAGATTAATATCAACTATTAAGTGTGATGTATCGTTACAATCAGGACAAAAAATGCTATCGAACATAATAGTAAAAAGATATATGTTGTTTTTAAAAAATCGGAACTGATGATGGTCGCAGAAAGACGAAACGTTCGACTTCAGTTCTGCCACTCTTATTTGAAGCAGAATCAAAAAGTACCTGTAGAAAATCAAATCAGAATTTCAAAACTATTTATAATAAAAGAGATATAGAGGAAAAAAGAAAATCGACTTTTCTACATTTTAATTAATATCTTAAGAAGAAATAAAAATAAAATCATTCTGTTAATGGATACGAATAAGGCATTGATTCGTGCAACTTTTCTTCCATTTAGGCCCGATCTTACCACTTCCTGTTAAATTTATCCGTCGGTTAATATCCTTGGAAACCTTTGTGCCGATAATGGTTTTCTAGGATATTACCCGACGGTTAAGTACATCCGGAGGTGGTAAGATCGGACCGAATTTGTGTATCTTACGGTTTAGGAGATCCCTTCAGTGCACACTCAATTTGAAACAGCCGGTGTATGTCTAAATGTAAGTAAATATAAATTAATATCTACTTCTTAGAATAGGATGAACCCAATACGTTCTTTCTCTTTTACGACGCCGACGTCTCATTTTTCTGAATCCAATCCACAAACAAATAGCGTCTTCAACATCCATTCTTGATGAAAACAAATTGATTCTGTACCTAGCTCGCGAAAATTGCTTATACTGCAGTCGTACATACATTGACTAATAATAGAATGCGCGTTAAGCACGCGTCTTACGCCTTTCATGTGAACGGCTTACAAATTACAATTAAATTTACTGAACACCCTATATAGCCAAAAATAATTTTAGAAAATAGAGCTGACTGAGTTACACCTCAGCTCGTTTGAATTTCTTTTCTATCTTGTATACTTTAGACGGTAGAGAAGACAGCAGGACTCGGTGGACACCTATATATGTCTAAATGTAAGTTAATATAAACTAATATCTAAAGATCTAAAATTATTAAAAACCGTCAGAAAAACCTTACAAATAAGTTCTAACCAAACAACACCGAAATACGGAAATAAATAGTCCAAAGACCCGAAAAGAGTTCTTATTCTAACGAATAAATAAGTATAAATTCTCTGTTATTTGATACCAAAAAATCCTGAAAATAAAATAAAATATATATATTATGTATAAATCGTCAAAAAACAACCTACAGATGAGAATAAGTCACATTTACACATCACAAGTTAAGAGCTCTTTAGGAAAATTTTATCTCGGAGAATGCTCTCCTTATCAAATACCCAGTGCAAATGCGCTTAACTGTCTCTAACACCCCTTTATATATGATTTAGGTAGCGACATCTTGCGGATGATTTTTGACATAACAAGTACGACTTCTAGCGGTCAATTTTTGACTTAAGATTTAAAAAGTAATAATGATAATTATATACCGGGTGACCCGCGCCATGTGCTCACCCTTCTAGAATCTTTATTTATTAATCGATTAATCTGAATTTTGGAGATGATAAATTAAACAAAAAATGGAATTTTTCGACATACTGATAGTCGTCATAGGACTTCCGTTTTCGCCGGAAGTGAACACCCTACATATTCTTACATATTTAAAATCTTCGGAGCATTATGAGTCCGAATGCGTATCAATTATTAATTTTGGTTTCCATGACAACGAAAAAAAAAACCTTTTTATTTTTCAATCTAGAAAGCTATGAATCGCATTTTTTCGATTTAATGCGATCAAGTGTTTCGAAAAAATCACTCCTTTGATGGTATTTTGATTTTTAACATTTTTACAGTTTTTTAAATTTTCATTAGCTCTTAACTCATTTTTTTCGATAGAACCTCATATGTTTCTTAGTTCAACAGAACATTTTTTTCTGAGTACGCTGATACCAAATACGTCATATTTTATTTGAAAGTCATTTGAAATAAAGGGAGTGCAAAATTTCAATAAGACATGCTTCATTTTAAATTATTTTCAAAGAAAATATGACGTATTTGGTATCAGCGTATTCAGAAAAAAATGTACAGTTGAACTAAGCTAAGAAACATATGAGGTTCTATCGAAAAAAATGAGTTAAGAGCTAATGAAAATTTCAAATACTGTAAGAATGTTAAAAATCAAAATACCATCAAAGGAGTGATTTTTTCGAAACACTTAATCGCATTAGATCGAAAAAATGCGATTCATAGCTTTCTAGATTGAAAATTAAAAAAAAATTTTTTTCGTTGTCATGGAAACCAAAATTAACAATTGATACGTATTCGGACTCGTAATGATCCGTAGATTTTAAATATGTAAAAATATATAGGGTGTTCTATTTAAAATAAGAAAGTTGATATAACTTCCGGCGAAACCGGAAGTCCTATGACGACTATCAGTATGTCGGAAAATTCCATTTTTTCTTTTGTTTATTACCTCCAAAATTCAGGTTAATCGATTAATAAATAAAGATTCTAGAAGGGTGAGCACATGGCGCGGGACACCCGGTACATCTAAATATGAACCGTCAAATAACAACCTAAATTTAGAGTAAATCAAACAATACAGAACTAGGTATTGGTCCGTTGTCTGAATTCATTAAATTGTTTTTATTTTTCCGAATAAAAATACTTTCCTAAGCATTTAATTCCCTATTATTTGAAACTTCCTTAATGAGTTTTAAATTATCCTTCATAATACTCTGTCCTGTATTGTAAATATGTGCAAAACTTGATTTCTCAAACCTATTGTACCTGTAGTAACTAATGCTGCAATTCTGAGCACTATCGTAACCATCGTAACATATTGTGGCGCGCCACCCGGCTTAGCTCAAGGCGTTAAGAAGTCGGTTCGTAATGCGTCATTGGCTGCCACGCCACCGGGGTCTACATCGAACAGACTAGACTTTTCCGGCGATGGAACAAACTCGAATCTTCCAGCGTAGAGAATTCCAGACGGCAGCAAATGATATAAAATCGCTCGGAGTTGACTCACGAGTCAGTCGAATTCTAACAGCGATCGTCGAAGTTAGATTTTAGTGTGAAAATAAATTGTTACAAATAAATTAGTTTTTAAGCTTTATTAAATTACGGTTAAGTTTTTATCGAGTGTTTTATTCGTTTAAATAAATAAATTTAAACCCTAGAAATGTAACGATATTAACGGTCTATGTATTTAAATGGCTCTGTAACACCTTACAGGCTTACGATCGGGCTCAGAATTGCAGCGTTAAATGTTCTTTAAAACGTGTTAATATATTTCTTTTTGTTTGTCTAATAAATTTAGTAGTACATTCGTTACATTTAATTTCATAAATTCCAGATTTCTGTTCAACATCAATTTTATCTTTCGGGTTTCCCAATAAATTCTTTATGGTATTGTTAGTTGAAAAACCTAATCGTAAGTTTTGGGTTTTAAAAATATGTTTTAAACCTTTGGTGCAAAACGGAACGAAGGGTATTTTAACAAATTTTTCTGGAGATGAAGTTGCCGTTAAAGTGCTAGAATTTTGGACCTGTTTCCTAAAGCTAATCTTCCTAATTACATTATCTACTATTTGGGAGGTTAAACCGTTATGAACTGCAACGTTTTTAATATATTTAAGTTCTTTATCATATCGGGGTTTAGTAAGTGGATCCTCCAAATCATACTTCTTGGTATCAGAAGTAGAAAAAATGTCATCCACATAACGTAACCAAATTCTTGGAAAATACAGATCATTATCTCTTAGGTTATTTTCGAATTTACTCATAAGTAAATTGGCCAAAAACGGTGACAAACAGTTACCCATTGCGGTCCCTTGAACTTGTTCAAAATACTCACCATTTATTTGAAAACAATTCTGAGACATGCAAAGAGATGTGAGCCTGACGTATTTCTTCATTTTATCTTTATCTACAATATTAACTGTCAGTAGTTCCCGCAAATAAGTTAGTGTTTCAGGCACACTAGAATATAAGGATTGAATATCAAACGAGACTATAAATTCCCCTTCTTGCAAAAAAATATTTTTAATCTTATTTATACCGTTGAGTTTTATACCGAAAGTTTATCTTGAAGATTGGGAAGCGCACTGAGCTCGGTATTCAACCATCTGGAAAGAGAGAAGTGGGTGAGTTTATACCGGACATGATTGGTCTCACCGATTTTCTTGCCTTTTGTATTTTGGGAAGGACATAGAATTTGAGTACAGTGGGGTTAGATACATCAATCTTGAATTTATTCTGCTTAGTAATAAGATTGAGACATTCTTTAATCGTGTCCTTGACAGCTTTAATTAACTTTGGCAACGGGTTTCGGGGTAGTTTCTTGTAGCTACCATTATTTATTAAGTTGTTTACCCTTTCATAATAATTTAATTAATAATAATAATTTATCTAAAATCACAATCAATTTTAAGTAGAAACAGTTTTTCTTTCTTAACCCTTCAATGATTTTATAATATTCATTATGATATACAGTTTTTATTAAATTATTTAAATTGCTTTGAAGCTGTATTTTGCAGGCAGTTCTAATGAAGTTTTTGTTATTTTAATCCAAAGGACTAATCGCGCTTTCAATACTCGCCACAATATCCGTGGTCGGTGGTTTACGATATGGTAAATAAAATTTTAAGCCTCTGTTTAGAAAAACAATTTCTGTATCATTGAAAGGTTCAGAAGATTGATTAACAACTATGTTTTCTTCTATTAGGAAGATTAGCTATAGGAAACAGATCCAAAATTCTAGCACTTTAACGGCAACTTCTTCTCTAGGAAAATTTGTTGAAATGCCCTTCGTTCCATTTTGCACCAAAGGTTTAAAACATATTTTTAAAACCCAAGACTTATGATTAGGTTTTTCTACTAAAAATACCATAAAGAATTTATTGGGAAACCCGAAAGATAAAGTTGATGTTGAACAGAAATCTGGAATTTATGAAATTAAATGTAACGAATGTACTAGTAAATATATTGGAGAAACAAAAAGAAATGTATTAAGACGCTTTAAAGAACATTTAAGTCACTACAGATACAATAGGTTTGAGAAATCAAGTGTTGAACAACATATTTACAATACAGGACACAGTACTATTAAGGATAATTTAAAACTCATTAAGGAAGTTTCAAATAATAGGGAATTAAATGCTTAGGAAAGTATTTTTATTCGGAAAAATAAAAACAATTTAATGAATTCAGACAACGGACCAATACCTAGTTCCGTATTATTTGATTTACTCTAATTTTAGGTTGTTATTTGACGGTTCATATTTAAAAATATAAAATAGCGACATCTTACTATCGCTTTTTGACCTAACATTGCAGTAGGATAGACAAATTGAAGCGGGATTTGCTCCTAATGAGTCCCCCATGCAAGGCGGCCATGCTTGCTGTCAAAGCATAATGAAAGATTTTAGAAAAATTTTGTGCAAATCGTTTTTGATTGCAGTGAGAACCTCGAGCAGCCTCTCTGGACAGCTGTTTCAGCCCTGCTTGGGGCTTCTTCAGCAGAAACGTAGCTCGACATTCCCACTGCAGACCAAAAACGATTTGCCCAATTTATTCGCAAATGCGATGTAAGAATGATGAACATATAAAATAGCGACATCTTACTATCGCTTTTTGACCTAACATTGCAGTAGGATAGACAAATTGAAGCGGGATTTGCTCCTAATGAGTCCCCCATGCAAGGCGGCCATGCTTGCTGTCAAAGCATAATGAAAGATTTTAGAAAAATTTTGTGCAAATCGTTTTTGATTGCAGTGAGAACCTCGAGCAGCCTCTGGACAGCTGTTTCAGCCCTGCTTGGGGCTTCTTCAGCAGAAACGTAGCTCGACATTCCCACTGCAGACCAAAAACGACTTGCCCAATTTATTCGCAAATGCGATGTAAGAATGATGAACATATAAAATAGCGACATCTTACTATCACTTTTTGACCTAACATTGCAGTAGGATAGACAAATTGAAGCGGGATTTGCTCCTAATGAGTCCCCCATGCAAGGCGGCCATGCTTGCTGTCAAAGCATAATGAAAGATTTTAGAAAAATTTTGTGCAAATCGTTTTTGATTGCAGTGAGAACCTCGAGCAGCCTCTGGACAGCTGTTTCAGCCCTGCTTGGGGCTTCTTCAGCAGAAACGTAGCTCGACATTCCCACTGCAGACCAAAAACGACTTGCCCAATTTATTCGCAAATGCGATGTAAGAATGATGAACATATAAAATAGCGACATCTTACTATCGCTTTTTGATCTAACATTGCAGTAGGATAGACAAATTGAAGCGGGATTTGCTCCTAATGAGTCCCCCATGCAAGGCGGCCATGCTTGCTGTCAAAGCATAATGAAAGATTTTAGAAAAATTTTGTGCAAATCGTTTTTGATTGCAGTGAGAACCTCGAGCAGCCTCTGGACAGCTGTTTCAGCCCTGCTTGGGGCTTCTTCAGCAGAAACGTAGCTCGACATTCCCACTGCAGACCAAAAACGACTTGCCCAATTTATTCGCAAATGCGATGTAAGAATGATGAACATATAAAATAGCGACATCTTACTATCGCTTTTTCACCTAACATTGCAGTAGGATAGACAAATTGAAGCGGGATTTGCTCCTAATGAGTCCCCCATGCAAGGCGGTCATGCTTGCTGTCAAAGCATAATGAAAGATTTTAGATTGCAGTGAGAACCTGCAATCAAAAACGATTTGCACAAAAATTTTTCTAAAATCTTTCATTATGCTTTGGCAGCAAGCATGGCCGCCTTGCATGGGGGACTCATTAGGAGCAAATCCCGCTTCAATTTGTCTATCCTACTGCAATGTTAGGTCAAAAAGCGATAGTAAGATGTCGCTATTTTATATGTTCATCATTCTTACATCGCATTTGCGAATAAATTGGGCAAGTCGTTTTTGGTCTGCAGTGGGAATGTCGAGCTACGTTTCTGCTGAAGAAGCCCCAAGCAGGGCTGAAACAGCTGTCCAGAGGCTGCTCGAGGTTCTCACTGCAATCAAAAACGATTTGCACAAAATTTTTCTAAAATCTTTCATTATGCTTTGACAGCAAGCATGGCCGCCTTGCATGGGGGACTCATTAGGAGCAAATCCCGCTTCAATTTGTCTATCCTACTGCAATGTTAGGTCAAAAAGCGATAGTAAGATGTCGCTATTTTATATGTTCATCATTCTTACATCGCATTTGCGAATAAATTGGGCAAGTCGTTTTTGGTCTGCAGTGGGAATGTCGAGCTACGTTTCTGCTGAAGAAGCCCCAAGCAGGGCTGAAACAGCTGTCCAGAGGCTACTCGAGGTTCTCACTGCAATCAAAAACGATTTGCACAAAATTTTTCTAAAGTTCATATTTAGATATACCGGGTGTCCCGCGCCATGTGCTCACCCTTCTAGAATCTTTATTTATTAATCGATTAACCTGAATTTTGGAGGTAATAAACAAAACAAAAAATGGAATTTTCCGACATACTGATAGTCGTCATAGGACTTCCGGTTTCGCCGGAAGTGATATCAACTTTCTTATTTTAAATAGAATACCCTATATATTTTTCATATTTAAAATCTACGGATCATTACGAGTTCGAATACGTGTCAATTGATAATTTCAGTTTCCATGACAATGAAAAAAAAAACTTTTTTATTTTTCAATTCAGAAAGCTATGAATCGCATTTTTTCGATCTAATACGATCAAGCGTTTCGAGAAAATCACTCCTTTGAATTTTGCTTTTTAACATTTTTACAGCATTTGAAATTTTCATTAGGTCATAACTTATTTTTTTAAATAGATACTCATATGTTTGTTTATGTACGTTGATACCAAATACATCATATTTTCTTTGAAAGTTATTTGAAATGAGGGGAGTAAAATTTCAATAAGACATGGTTCCTTTATTTCAAATTATTTTGAAAGAAAATATGACGTATTTGGTATCAGCGTATTTAGAAAAAAATGTTCTGTTGAACTAAGCTAAGAAACATATAAGGTTTTATCGAAAAAAATGAGTTAAAACTTAATGAAAATTTCAAGTATTGTAGAAATGTTAAAAATCAAAATACCATGAAAGGAGTGATTTTCTCGAAACAATTGATCGCATTAGATTGAAAAAACTGCGATTCATAGCTTTCTAGGTTGAAAAATAGAAAAGTTTTTTTTTTCGTTGCCATGAAAACCAAAATGAACAATTAAAACGTATTCGAAACCGGAAGTCCTATGACGACTAGCAGTATATCAAAAAATCCATTTTTTGTTTATTTTATTGTCTCCAAAATTCAGGTTAATCGAATAATAAATAAAGATTTTAGAAGGGTGAGCACATGGCGCGGGACAACCGGTGTATGATTATTATCATTATTAGTTTAACTTGAAGGCTTCCGCGGCCGTCGTCCATCGTTGAATTCATGGCTTCCGGTTGGAACCGCGTCTCTCCTCGGATTTCTTCTACTGCCGACGTTTCGTTCTCCATTGCAGAAGAACTCCCTCAGGGCTGCTGCTGCTGGTGGTGGTGCTGTTGCTGCTGCTGCTGCTGGTGGTCTTGTTGCTGCTTCTCGTAAGTCATTGAGACCTTTTTTTTAAATCTTACGTCAAAAATTGGCCGCTAGATGTCGTACTCGTTATGACAAAAAGCATCCGCAAGATGTCGCTATCTAAATCATATATGAAGGGGTGTTAGAGTCAGTTAAGCGCATTTGCACTCGATATTTGATAAGGAGAGTGTTATGTATGTAACTTATTATATGATTAAGTAAGCTTTGAGATAAATTCGCGTTTTTATGTAGCCGCAACTAAATATAAAAACAATTATAAAAAGGCAGTTGAATAAACGTCATTGAATTTAATTTGCTTATCATTTGCCCACGTAAGAAATTTAAAATTGGCGACGAGGATACTTTAATACAGGGTTGGAAAGTTTAAAACAAACTGTTTAAAACACCGAATTATAGCATATACCATCTGTTTTAAACAAAATTTCGCAAGCGGGATTACCTGCTCGCACTGCTTGGCCGCCTCCCTGTAATGTGGGTCTCGACAACTTAACCCGAACATTTGCATTTTATGGGGAAGACATTCCTTTTTTCGGGCACTGTACAGGGTGAGAAATCCTACCCCCTTTAACTTTTTTATTTTTGATTTTAGGAAAAAATGCTTAATATAAAAGTTAAAGGGACTAATTCGAAGTTCCACTGTGTGCTCACAGAAAAACAATTGATGGTCGGATAAACGACATATAAACTAAACTTAGGTTTTTTTTTTAATGGAACACCCTGCATATTATTACGTATTTCGATTCTAAATTAAATTCTAATGGCACTACGTAGTTAATAAAACTAATAATGTAGATGGTGTCTATAAAATAATTCCTGCTTATTTTTTTTATTTTTGATTTTATAAAGAAAAAAAGATAAAAGAAGTCGTACAATTTATTTCAGTACTGCTATAAATATTCAAAAAAAAATAATTCAGTGTCGGACACCCAAAAAAATAAACGAAGTTTTGATTTTAAATAAAATAACATAATAATAGCATTAACATAAATAAAAAATAAATATGAATAAAATTTTACCATTAACATATTAAATCGATTTAGATATTTTCTAAAGAATAACGTTTAAGTTAGAAACAAAAAATAATTCGGAAAAATTGAACTTTAAAAAATAACTGAAAATTTAATGTAAAACGGATTTAAAGCGTTCTCAGTTTTTTTTACGCAAAATGCAAAAGTTTTTAACATATTTTGAATCACATCTCTTGTATAAATGGGAGTTTTCTATTTCTAAAATTCAAAAATAAAATAAATTAAATAGGAATTATTTTATGGACGCCTTCTACATAATTAGTTTTATTACACTGTGAACGTTTAGAGTGATCAGATCATCTGCAGCTAAAATCCTCGGACAGGTAAACCTATTTTCATTAGCACGAATATTTTTTTAAAGTTATCTTCTCCCCCCCCCCCCCCTTCCGCAATGACGTCATTGACAATTTTTTTTAATTGTAGATTTGAGAATTCTGATTTCATCAATATGCATAATTTTATATTCACATTGACGGTATCCGAGATATTAATTACGAAAAAAAGAACAAAAAATGGATAGTTTTCTACGGTTTATTTGAGACAAATTAACAACTGATGCACGAACCGGCAAATAATCATTTGTTTCAACGCCTTAGTTGAAATAAATGATGAAAAGTACATCAAGTAAATTTGACAATTTTTGATAATTGTTCTTCTGTGGAACCTTCATTTTGTGTGTGTATCTTTCGTAATTAATATCTCGGGTACCGTCAGTGCGAATGTACCCAAATCTGCTAGAAAATTGAGGACGTGCTATTAAAAAAAATGTCGATGACATCATTGCGCAAAGGGGTGGGGGTGGAAAAAAGATGACTAAAAAAAATATTCACGCTAATGAAAATAGGTTTACCCTAAAAAATTAGGAAAAAAATCGATCGAATTTTATACTAGATAATACGCGGAATATTGTAAAATTATTTTGAAGTATACAGAGTGATCAGAAAAATTCTGGTTCGTGGAAACTATTTTTTTTTTTAATGGAACACCCTGTATATGTTTAGATATTTGGATACGCCGCAATGAGCAGATTACAACGGTATAAAGATATATTGATTTCATTGAACTACTTTCGTAAAATAAATTTTGTTATTAAAGAATTCTTCAAAAATTCAGTTTGAATTTGAATTTCTGATTAATAAGATAACACAGACGAATGAAAATCTAACACAATATTTTTGGGACTTCGGCCTTTATGAAAATGTGAACAAAATTAAGATATCTTTTTGCATTATACCGAGCGATCGATACTTACGAAACATTCGGTATCTTATTTTTTTTAAATGGAACGGCCTACTTTTTATTTCAGAAATGGATAGCACTTAAATGTAGCTTTCTGCCGATATCAGGTTATATATCTTTATTTTTAATCATTTCGTCACTAAAAATTTTTTTTTTACAAGTATTTCAATGGTCTGTTTTTAAATTATTTTTGGTAAAATAAATCCTATCGCGGTAGTAGTCAAATTAGAAATTTTTGAAAGTAGAATCAAATGATCGAAAAATGACTTCGAATGATTGAATTTAGTAGGTAGGAAAGTAGCAATACTGGGTGTATAGTTTAAAACGCCGACCATTGAAATACTTAGAAAAAGAAAATTTCTAGTGACGAAATTATTAAAAATAAAGGTATATAACCTTATATCAGCAGAAAGCTACATTTAAGTGCTATCCATTTCTGAAATAAAAAGTAGGCTGTTCCATTTAAAAAAAATGAGATACCGAATGTTTCGTAAGTATCGATCGCTCGGTATAATGCAAAAAGACATCTTAATTTTTATCACATTTTCATAAAGGCCAAAGTCCTAAAAATATCGTGTTAGATTTTCCTTCGTCTGTGTTACATCAGTAATCAGAAATTCATACCGCAAAATACATTTATTTGCCCGATATATAATTATAAAGAACTACGGTTGAATTCTTGGCTTCCGATTAGAACCACATGTCTCTGATTTTTTCTAGAAGAACTATATTAATTAGTACTTGACTCTTCTGTTCACGTAAATAAATGATTCAAATTTCTTTCCAAGTATTTTTCAAACATCGACAATTTTCGGTCACTCCCGGCTCGGATCCGACTTGTCATCAGCCTGTAACAAGCTAATTTTTGCCGCAATATTCTCTTAAACAATTTTTAGAGGAACAGAAAGAGAAGATATGTTTGCTTCCTCTTTCGTTACCTCCCCCACAATTGATAGTGGGAGAAATCCGTCCACGCCGCATGAAAATAATTCATGAAAAACATGCAAAACGTGCGAATTCATAACTACATTACATATACATATTTTTGAAAGCTGTTTTCGCGGTTTTGTTAATAAAACTTCAATCTACAAAGTGACCAACGCGTTTTCGAAAATATGAACTGAAAGTATATTTAATTTTCCTGTAAAGTTCAATTACAATTTTTAAATGTTTATTATTTTTTTTTTTCTAATTAACAACTAATCGTAGCGAAATTTCCACTGGTTACTTTGTAGTTTTAGTCCTTAAATATATGTTGTCAAAAAATGAAATAAATTGATTAAGAACTAAAGCCTCTACGACTTCGCGCGTTTTAATGGTTTTCATATATGACATTATTCAGTGGAATTCCTCTTAAATGATTTAAATTATTATCAAAGTACATACATTATTTTTAAAAGGGCACATCATCTAACATTACAAACTTTTTCATCTTTCTTTTAATTGGAGATGGAATTTTAATAAATTCTTCTTTTTACACAAATATCAAATAATAATAATAATATATATCTTTTTATGTAAGCTATAAGGACAATTTAAACATTTAAAAGTTGTTTTAAACAGCTGTTTTTTTTGTTTAAAACATGTTTAATTTAGGGTCAATTTTAAACATGTTTTAAACAGAAAAAACTGTTTAAAACAAAAAAAAACAGAACTTTTGTTCTTTTTTTAAAAAACAGTTTTTTTCCAACCCTGCTTTAATAAATGTAAGGTGTTCAGAATATGGAATCCTTTAATGAGTCAATACATATTTATTGCGATTAATACATTATACAAAAGCAAATCATATTAATAAAGATCAGAAAGTTTCTGTCCTCTTAATTACCATCTCCGGTCCTAAAATAGGAACCGGAGATGGTAAAATTGTTGCAATTGTTACATTTTAAACCGAAGAAATTAATAGTCGTAGAACAATTTAAGTTTAATAGTAGGATATAGCAAAATAACGAGTCTGTTTCAGAATATGCTGTACAGGTTAAAAATTTGGCAGCTACTTGTAAGTTCGGAGCATTTCTTAAAGAAGTTTTAAGGGATCGTTTGGTGAGTGGATTACGGAATGATCAAATTAGGCAGAAATTGTTAAGGGAAGAATTGGATTTTGAGGAAACATGTGAACAGGCAAGAATGTTGGAACAAGCAGCAAGGAATCGATATACATTTACTAGTGAAACGACGGTAAATAAAATTAATTTTAAAAATAGAACAGTTTAGTTACAATAAAGTCGCTGATAAGAGAAGGACTGAAAAGGTCGAAATTAATAATGGTTGCTGCACAAGGTGCGGGGGCGTAAATCATTCAGCAATGAACTGTAAGTACAAGACTTATAAATGTAATTCCTGCTCAAAAATTGGACATTTGTCAAAAATGTGTAGAGATAATGACAAGAATAGAAATAGCTTAGGGTATCGCAACTGCTCCTGCAAAATTTCAATCTTTAATGGATCAGGTTTTAATGGGAATACAAGGGGTAACTTGCTACTTGGATAATATTCTCATTTCAGCTAAAACAACTGACGAATGTTACAACCGTCTTTTAACTGTTTTAGGAAAACTTCAACGATATAATATCAAAATCAGAGTTGATGAATGTGATTTTATGGTAAAGTCAGTTCAATATCTAGGACATTGCATAGATGAGAGTGGTTTTAAACCTACTGAATAAATTTTAAAAACAATTAAATTAGCGCCGAAGCCAAGAAATCAACGTGAACTCAACTCTTACGTTGGATTATTAAATTATTATGGTGATTTTATACCTAACATATTGTTACGCCGTGAGCTCGGGTGGTCAAAGAGCATGCCTCTGTCCGATTAATCTTAGGAGAGGCCTAGAATTCACTGGCAGGTACCCGAATAATGCTGGAAGTTTCGATACGTTTTCTGGAGTATGTAGGCTTGCCTATATAATGGGAGGATTGTCGAGCGAGGGGCAGTTCTTATCTAGTAAGCGAAGAAGGCGAGGTATCACGAAGCCATAAGTGGCGACGTAATAGAAGTGCGATTTGTTATTTATTTATAACTTAGTGTTATAGAGTATTTTTAGTGTATTCTGTTTATTAAAACGGTTGCGTTTTAATAAAGTGCTTAAGGATAGTCGACGAGTATTATTTGTGAACCCCGAAATCGTAACAATATCATCCAGATTGAAAATACTTTACGACTTATTGCATAAAAATGTACATTGGAAATGGACTGAGGAATACAATAAAGTTTTCGAAGATAGTAAGAGGTGGTTGTGTTCAGACAATGTTTTAACTATTTTTGATCCATCACAGCCCTTACAATTAACTTGCGATACTTTACCGTACGGGGTAGGAGCAGTACTAGCACATATCACTGATGGAGAAGAAAGACCAATTAGTTTTGCTAGTAAAACCTTATCGCAAGCTGAGAAAAATTATAGTCAATTAGAAAGAGAGGCTTTGGCTACTGTTTTTGGACTAAAAACATTTCATACTTACCTACATACAGGGTGTTCTCCAAGTTGGTACAAAAAAATTAAAGGTGTATTTGGTAACAGATACTCACGAATTCACCAAAATTAAAACGAAAAAAAATCTAAAAATTCTTACCGCCATCTGGCAATTCCTTGTGAAATGTTTAGAACTGCTAAGATTTGGCGGACGGACGGGACGATGACCTTCACTCACAGTAAGTGTTCGAAGTTCCTCCCCTGCGCCACATGTAAACATAGGTCGGCTCGACGAAGCAGGGATTCATATGCGTCTCGGAATTTGTTGTTCTCGGATATTTTCCACTGCTGCGTTAATGTGTGCGTTGAGTTCGTCGATTGTATTTACTTCCTCGGCGTACACTACATTTTTTAAATGTCCCCACAGATAAAAATCTAGTGGATTGAAATCAGGCGACCGTGCTGGCCACCTGATTGGACCATTGCGGCCAATCCATCTGCGCGGGAAAACTTCGTCTAAATGTGTCCGTACGCGACGATAAAAATGTGGTGGAGCGCCGTCGTGCATGAACCACATAATTTTTCTTACATTTAAATTGACATCCTCTAGGAGTTCAGGCAAACTAGTTTGCAAGAAACCGTAAATACACCATTCCGTCCAAACGATTAGGTAAAACGAAAGGTCCGATTAAATGGCCGTTTAAAATACCTGCCCACAGGTTGATTGAAAAACGTTGTTGAAAACTACGGCGCAGAATTCCATGTGGATTTTCTTCTGCCCACACATGCATATTGTGAAAATTAAACATATCGTCCCTTGTAAACATTGCTTCGTCGGTAAAGAGAATATTATTAACAAAGTTCGGATTGTCCGTCTGTTTCCGGAGTAACCACCCCTACAAAATCGCGTGCGTTGGAGGTAATCTGCGGGCATCAGAGCTTGCACTCTTTGAAAATGGAAGGGGTATAATTGTTCCTCACGAATAATTCGCCAAACAACTGAGTGTGACAGATGCAATTGTCTGACAATATTCCGCACACTTATCGAAGGATTTTCTTCTACAACTTGTAGAATCTCTTCCACCGCGTTCATAATATGACGCGGACGCTGTCGTCCACCACCGCGTCCGATGACGATTTTTGGAGAAAACAAAGGAGTCCCAGCTATGACAGCTTCAAGACTTCAAAGATGGGCTATTTTATTATCAGCTTATGATTATAAAATAAAATACAGAAAAGATTCAGAGATTGCCAATGCGGATGCATTATCAAGACTTCCATTACCACAACAAGAAGATATAGAAAATAAACGTAATTATTTTTCACCAATTACCTATTTTTGCAATTTTATAGATAAATGTGAACCTATTTTAACTGCAATGGACATAGCTGACTCAACTAAAAGGGATCCAATGTTAAAAGAAGTTTTTGAATATGCACAAAATGGATGGCCAAGAGAAGTAGCAAATCCAGATGTTAAAAAATTCTTTTTAAAACGTGAAGAAATTACTACAGATGGAAATTTCTTATGTTTAGATAACAAAGTTATTATTCCTAAAATTTATCAAGTTTTAGAATTACTACATGCCAGTCACCAAGGAATTGAAGGAATTAGCGAGCTCGTTTGTATTTTGGCCAGGAATCAACGAAATGATAGAAAATCGAGTTAAATGTTGTAATAACTGCCAAATGAATGCTCGTGACTCCCATAAAGGACCAGTAACACATTGTCCAGTAAGTAACAGAAAATGGGAACGTATACATATTGATTTTGCTCAAATCAAACGTAATGGTTTGTCTTACAACTTATTATTACTGATTGACTCGTACAGTAAAT